>CM019150.1:2431106-2474654 GCA_009733165.1 Naja naja
AGAACACAACAGAACAGAATAACAGAGCTGGAAGGGACCTTGGAGGTCTTCTAGTCCAGCCCCTATACCATTTCAGACAAATGAACGGAGAGACAAATACAGGTAGTCCTCGACTTATGACCACAATTGGTTCTAGCATTTCCATTGCTGAGCGAGACAGTTGTTCATTGAGTTTTTTTCTCCATTTTACAGCCTTTCTTGCCACCTGTTGTTAAGCGAGTCCTTGCAGTTGTTAAGTCAGCCCCGTGGTCCTTAAGCGAATCTGGTTTCCCCATTGACTTTGCTCATCAGAAGGTCTCAAAAGGGGGGGACACCGTGACCGTCAGAAATACAAATCAGTTGCCCAGCCTCTGAATTTTGACTTTGTGACTGCAGGGACACTGCAATGGTCGTAAGTGTGAACAATGGTCGTAAGTGTGAACAATGATCCTATGTTGCTTTTTTTTTTCAGTGCCTTTGTAACTTCAAACAGGTCACTAAAAGGAATGTTGTAGGTGGGAGGACTTGGTTGTCAGTATTCTGTTGCATAAGAGGGCAGGGGGTCAGTTTGGATGGCCTGAATCACAAGATCCAGTGTGTGTGTGTGTGTGTGTGTGTGTGTGTGTGAAATTGACAAAAAGGGCAGAATGGTGACCACAATGGTATATAATCAGTACCCTCCCCTGTTTCTACATGAGTAATTCCTAAATGCCTCCCCTTCTCCCAATTACATGGCTGGCGGTCAGGATTCCAGCAGTTACCCCAATTAAATCATGAGTCTCAAGCCAAACTTCCAAAACTTCCAAAAAGGATTTATTGGGAGTTAACATGTCCGGCACTGCCTGGGTGTAGCCGACTCTGAGGCACATAATTCACTGTCACCCTTGACCCTGGTTTTCCCCCACCCCCTGTGGGTGTATCATAATTCATATTCTCCAATGGGACACTTCCATAGCCAAGAGTCATCAGTCATGCTCTCCAGTTAGATATTTGCACGGCAGAAACTTCAGTCACCTAGTTACTATCTCTCAAAAAGTATTTATGGAATACACGTTCGATTTGCAAGCTGCTGCGCTGCTCTTTCAGATCCATTTCCCCCCCTTTCTGTTGGCAACTCTAAAACGGCCATAGAAATGTTTTATGACTTGACATATTTTATATAAAGACGTTTCTTATGCAAAACAAATCCTGCTGAATTATTTACTTGTGTGCTGGTCGGATGTGCTGCAAACTCTGATCGTCAGGCAGGGAAAATTGGACTGCACATTGAGTTCCTCGTTAAGCTGATTTATTGCGTGCATGCCTATAAACAAGAATCTAGTTGACTAACGGTCAGCAACAATTAGCACTAAACTAGAGTCAACAAAATTCAAGAGGAGTTAAGACTTAGACTGTTTATGGGAATACCAGGGCTCCGGGCTAATGACTTGCTTAACTCCACACCCCCTGTCTCTGCCTGCTCTTCTCCTACACTCAGGGATGGGATTCTACCGGTTCCGACTGGTTTGGGTGAACCGGATGTTAAATTTGCATCTGGTTTGCTGAACTGGTAGTTGAACTGGCCAGCTGGCCTCACCCGTCCCGCCCTGGTCCTCCCAGGAGTTTCCATACAGCCCATTTTCGATGCAGCTAAGCTCTGGAGGAAATGAGCCTTCTGGAAGTACCAGAAGTCTGGAAATGGGCCTGTTTCTGGCTTCCCTCAGGCCTCCAGAGCCGGGAGGCCATTTCTGCCCTCCCAGAGGCCTGAGGGAAGCCTCCGGACTATGGGGGAAGGTGAACCCCCCCCGGAAGTTCAGGAAGTCCAGAAACAGGCCTGTTTCTGGCTTCCCTCAGGCCTCCACAGCCCGGGGGAGGCCATTTTTGCCCCCCCAGAGGCCCGAGGGAAGCCTCCGGACTCTGGGGAAGGTGAAAAACGGTCAAACCAGAAGTACCGGTAGGCCACGCCCACCATGGCCACACCCACCCAGCAACCAGACAGCGAGCCAGTTGCTCGGATTTTGGAATCCCACCCCTGCCTACACTCATTGTGCAAAGCCCGGTCATCTTTAGGAGTTGGTGGTGACGTTATTTCGTTTTCTTCCCAATCTGTTCTTGAGCCTCTTTGGGCCAGAGCTGAGGCCGTTCTCGCCGGCCGGCGGAGCCAGGCACGCCGGTGGGACCACGGGACCAATTTCTGACAATCCCTGCCCCACCAAATGATTTCCCCAACAATGCTGGCTTGTCTGTGTTATTTAGTCAAGAGCAATTGCTGTCTTAATTGTATATTCTCCAGATAGCCCCTACCCTGAACTACTGTAGTATTTATTTTAATTAGCTAATTGATTAATCATTTGAAAGAAGATGGCTAATTAGCTGGAGGACTGGGAAGTGATTGACAGCTCTGGGTTGTGGGTTTTTTTTTTTAATGGTTTGAGGAATGGAAAAAGGGGGGGAGGGAAACACCCCAAAGGGGATCCTGCAGCCCAGGAGTCTCCAACCTTGGCAACTTTAAGCCAGGTGGACTTCAACTCCCAGGATTCCCCCAGCCAGCAAAGCTGGGGGATTCTGGGAGTTGAAGTCCACCTGGCTTAAAGTTGCTAAGGTTGGCGACCCCTGCTCCAGCCCTTACTCCCAGCGTATGATTTCAGGAAGTTAAGATTTGGGGTGGTGGGTCCTTAACCCGCCCTTCAACCCTTGATGATGGGGTGCTCTGAAGTCGCACCAGATTCTCCTGCTTTATAAAACCTTAGTAAGGCTACACCTGGAATCCTGCAGCCAGTTTTGGTCACCCACATTACAAAAAAAAGAGGTTGGGACTTTGGAAAAAGTGCAGAGAAGAGCAGCCAAGACTGAAAGGCCTGGAGGCTAAAACATAGGAAGGACGGTTGGAGGATTTGTGTTTGGCCCGTCTAGACAAAAGACGGACCAGGGGGCACAGGATAACAGGATTCCAGGATTTGAGGGGCTGCCCCAAAGAGGAAGGGGTCAACTTAATTCTCCAAAGCACCAGAAAATAATGGGTGGAAACTCCTCAAGGAGAGAAGCAACCTGAATTAAGGAAAAACTTCCTAACAGGGAGGGCAATTCACCAGTGGGACTGCTTGCCACCAGAAATCATGGGCGCTCCCTCACTGGAGTTTTTTTAAGAAGAGACTGGACAGCCGTTTGTCTGGAATGATATAGGGCTTCCTGCTTGAAACTAGACTAGACTAGACTAGGGTTGGACTAGATGACCTCCAAGGTCCCATCCAGTCCTAGGATTCTGAGATAGATTTATTTATTTATTTATTTTATTGGACTTATATGCCGCCCCATCTCCGAAGACTCGGGGCGGCTCACAGATTAAAACATATAAATACAATAAATAATTAAAAAGAAATTAAATCACTAAAGCCCAATAAAACCCAAATTAAAATTTAAAACTATCCCACACCCGCCGGCAAGGTAATCACAGCCCGACTTGGTCAAATAGCCAGGTCTTCAAATCAGGAAGGTGCGGAGGTCAGGGGCCAGGCGGAGGTCCAGAGGCAGTTGATTCCATAAGTTGGGGGCCGCTGCAAAGATACATGATAGACAGACAGATGGAGGGAGGGAGGGATGGAAGGAACCACTTGCCACCAGAAGTTGTGGGTGATCCATCACTGGAGGCTTTTAAGAAGAGACTGGACAACCATTTGTCTGGAATGGAATAGGGTCTCCTGCTTGAGCAGGGGGCTGGACTAGATGACTCTGAGGTCCCTTCCAGCTCTATTCTAACTGATTGATTGATTGGTTGATTGATTGATTGATTGACTGACTATCCCAGCTCCAACAGCCCCCTAACTCATCTTGGTTTCCCACGCAGCCTTTTTCACCGAGACCCCTCATGACATGACCGCCCGGGCTGGTGAGGACGTGGAGATGGCCTGTTCCTTCCGGGGCAGCAGCTCTCCTTCCTACTCGCTGGAGATCCAGTGGTGGTACGTGCGCACCCATAAGGACTGGACGGAGAAGGAGAACTGGGACAACAACCAGGTACTGCTGCTGCCCTCCGATTGCCTCTCCCTGCATGTAGCTGGACCCCCTAAAGATGCGGCTCTGCCAGTTTGGTTGGGACCCTACGGGGCAGGGACAGTCCCATGGAGGTGGTCGATTTTGATCGAGTGACAATGGATCCCACCTCCCCCCACTCTGCCCCTGCCCTCCCCATGTGTCTTTAGGTTTCAATGCTGGTTTGTACGTGTAAAAGATATCTATCTATCTAAAAGCGAAAGACCCCTCATGCATCGTCACAAAATCTCCAGAACTGTAAAGCCCACAAACTTGAACTTTGGCACCTATGTTCCTCCTGGCTTCTAGGGGCTCACTAAGAAAGGATTCTTCAAAATGACCATCAGAGCATTTAGAATATTTTCTATATTATTATTATTAACACGCTCTGATGCTAAGGAGTTCTACTCCCCCAGAGTTGAAGTCCACCCAACTCCAAGTTGCTAAGATCGGAAAACATTGGCCTAGAAGGATTTCTTGACTCTCTCTGATCTTTGGACCCCATCGGCCAGGGGTGGGATTCTACCTTCTTCAGACCACTTCTAGAACCGGTGGTTACGATTCTGGGCAGTTTGGAGAACCGGCAAATCGCGCCACTAACTCAGGCAGCAGATTGCAGAGAGGTAGACCTGTGAGTGACTCTGTGATTCTGCAAGCAACTCAATCTTGCCTGCCTGCTTTGCCTGCTTTGGGGTAGAAGTTGCACTTTTTAAAATAAAAAGTTCAATATTTACATAAATATTTACAGTATTTACCTACAAGCCACACCCAGCCAGTCACGTGACCACCAAGCCACACCCACAAGTTAGGCCACGCCCACAGAACCAGTTGTTAAGAAATTTGAATCCCACTACCATGGCTCTCTTCTTCAATGCATAATCAGAGTAACAGAACAACAGAACAAAGGATAACAGGATAACAGAGCTGGAAGGGGCCTTGAGGTTTAGAATTAGAATCAGAATTGAGCTTGAAGGGACACTGGAGGTCTTCTAGTCCAGCCCCCTGCTCAAGAAGGAGACCCTATACCACTTCAGACAAATGGCTATCCAGTCTCTTCTTAAAAACCTCCAGTGATGGAGCCCACACAAGGCAAGCCATTCCATTAGTTAATCGTTCCCACTGTCAGGAAATTATTCCTTATTTCTAGGTTGCTTCTCTCCTTCATAAATTGTCCATCCATTGCTTCTTGTTCTGCCTTCAGGTGCCCATCATCCCCATCCAGGGAAGAACCTTTCCCAAGTGAGCCTCGGAAGAGGCCGATGCAGCCAGGCGAGTCCCGAGAAATAAATTTGCAAGGTTTTTAGCCCAGCCTGAACATTACTGGCTAAGCCTGCCTGGCTCCATCAAGACGAAAGATCGATCACTTTTTATGAGTCTCCCATCTGGAGAAGGATCTCAGCAGCCTGTTTCTTCTCTCAGAAGCAGGAGAAGGTCCTCAAAGTTTATGGGCCCCCAGGAGCCCATTCATCTGGCCCCAAATGGGGTCACCCTTCCAAGAACACATTTTGGATAGCGTCAAACGGCTCCTTCAAGCCTGCTTTCCCTAACCTTTCAGTTGGCTCAAAACTCTGCGGTTTATTTTTTGCTGCTTCAGATCAAATTTCTCATCCTTGGCCATTTGATGATGGGTGGGACCCCAACTCCCAGAATTCCCCAGCTGGCTAAGTTGGGTAGGTATGGAATTCTGGGAGTTGGAGTCCAGCCATCTTCCGGGAGGAGCCAAGAGCTGAAGCAAACTCTGGTTTGGAAGGAACCAAAGGTGGTCAGATATGTTGGATGCAGAGCAACTGGGAAGCCCCAAACTGATGTCAGCCTCTGGGAGCATTGCCTGGGTTGTTTTTCTTCCTTGCCCCCCAAGAACTGCACCCCTCTTTTTGCTGGACTCAGGAGAGGGCCTCCTGCCTTGTTTGATGCCTCCCTTCCTTCCCCTGAGGCCTTGGCATTTTCAGACTCCACAGCCCCTTCTAGCACTGATGATGTTCCCTAGTTGGGTCATGAGACATCTGCAAGCTCAGAGACCACCAAGGACCTCATAGTCCTCCTCCTCCTTCTCCTCCTCCCCTTCCTCCTGCTCCTCCTCTTCTCCTTTCCCTTCCTCCTGCTCTTCCTCCCCTTCCTTCTCTTCCTCTTCCTCTCTCGCTCTGCTCTCCATTCTCTGCATCTCGATGCTGAGATAACCTCTCCCCCCCCTTAGCTAATCACAGATGATATAATTGCGTTCTCTGCAGCTCTTCCCAGCCCTTCAGTCATTTTTCCCCAGCTGTCCCATCATCTGATGCTCTGGAGGTCAGGAATCCCACAGAGATAGGAAAGTGGGGCATGGCAAATTACAGAAGCTCCAGTTGTTTTTTTTGCTCCATTAATTTGGCCGTCATGCAGCTGCAACCCCAGGTGGGCGAGGGCCAGGAGAAGAGCTGGCCCCATGCTCCAGCAGCCCCTTTGCAGAACAGTAGGGTGGATTGTGATCTTCGATCATACGTTGAGGATTACCAGTCTTGCAAATGACAGATCTAACCCTGCCCAAAATTTAGAAAGAATTTCAGGTGAGCCCATGTTCATGGCTTATAAAGACCAATCATTTGACGTGGCTGTAGGATTATGGGAAGGTTCTTCCTGAAATCCTTGATCTCAGCTCACATCGACACCAAACAACACCAGTTCGACTGGGAGCGAACAAAAAATATTGGTCATGCCATGTGATGACCCAAAGGGGCATGGCACAAAGGCAAGAAAGTCAGATAATCAATAAGAGTCCCTTTATTATCTCCAACTTTGCCCCCAGTGTCCAGGTTACCTTCTGGCTGGAGAAAAACTCTCCCAGGAACAGCCTTTGGCTGCAGAGAATTAAGTCCAAAACATGGTCAACACAAACTGTAACTGAAAGTCCAATCAATGCAAAATGAGGTAATTAGTCCGGCAGGGCAGGAGAAAGAATTCCAGACGTGAAGGCACAGCAATAACTCAACACGGTTGGGAAGATGCCAGGAACACAGATAAGCAACAACAACACAGGATAAAGTCACATTTGCTCCCAGCAGCTGCTGCACTCAGCCTGCCTTTCTTATAAACTGTCTTCCCAGGTATGGCTAATGAAGGGAATCAGGGCCCCTTCCTCCCCATAAGCCATGCAACCCACGTTGCTCCCTTCTCCGTTCCTCCCTGCCTGCCCTAGGATGAAGAGCGGGGTGGGCCTGGGTCTTCCTCCAAACTCCCTCTCCCTTGTTCTACCTCTCCGCTGCTCTGCCCAGCTGGACTTTGCCCTTCCCCAGTTTCCTCCACAGCCAATGGAGCCACACTCCCACTCCCTCCAGTTGTTCGTCTTCCTCTTTGGACTTCCAACTCCAACAGGGGCATGGCATGCTACTATGCACCACGCACGCAAATTTATCAAAACCTGGTATTCAGTGAACGGGTCAATCCAAAACATATCAATCGACAACCAGCCTACATGTCTGTAAAGAGCCAAATCAATTGAGCGATGAACCAACAAAGGCAATGACCCCCAGGCGACTCACATGACCTCCAGCCAGTGGGACCTCACCCCCCAGATGATCCCTGCATGGCATGACCACTCGGTCACATGACCAACTGACCACACCAGACCTATAAAAGCAGAAGAGAACTGAAACAAGACCACTGTCAGGATTCTGGCAGTGACCCCCATTTAAATTGTGAGTCTCGAGCCAACCTTCCAAAACTTCAAAAGGATTTATTGGGAGTTAACATGTCCAGCATTACCTGGGTGTAGCCGACTCTGAGGCACATCATTCATTGTCACCCTTGACCCTGGATTTCCCCTACCCCCTGGGTGTATCATAATTGCTATTCTCCACTGGGACACATCCATAGCCCAGAGCCATCAACCATACTCTCCAGTTAGAATTTTGCCGGGCAGAAACTTCAGTCACCTAGTTACTATCTTTGAAAACATTTGTGGAATGCACTTTCGGTTTGCAAGCTGCCGCACTGCTCCCCTCTCCCTTTCTGTTGGCAACTCTAAAAAGACCAGAGAAATATTTTATGAGTTGACAGCCCTTCAACTGAAATTTGGATGATGAAGTTACCTAGTCTGGTGACGAAACATTTGGAAACTGAGCAGCATGGTCAGAGATCAATTGCCAGTGAGAAAGTTCTCCATCCTTCACTTTCTTGTGTGATGGAGGGACAGGAAGAAGGAATGTTGGGAATGACCAGAGCAGCCTGGCACTGCCAGTCTTGGCAAAGAGTGAAGAGAGAAGCTATTCTTATTAATTGGATTTGTTTATTATATTTGTTTGCCACCCATCTCGCTGTGGGGAGATTCTGGTTGGCTTACAACATTAAAAGCAGTTGAACCTGTGCTCCCCAACCTTTCTGGCTTTGTGACAAGGGGCTGCCCCAAAGAAGAAGGGGTCTATCTATTTTCCAAAGCACCTGAAGGCAGGACAAGAAACAACAGATGAGAGGAGAGATTCAAACTGGAACTAAGGAGAAACTTTATATCAGTGGGAACAATCCACCCGTGGAACAGAAGTTGCCTTCAGAAGTTGTGGGAGCTTCATCCCTGGAGGCTTTTAAGAAGAGACTGCCATTGGTCAGAAATGGTGCAGAGTCTCCTGCTTGGGTGGGGGGTTGGACTAGATGACCTCCAAGGTCCCTTCCAAGCCTATTAGACTATGTTTGACTCCATGGACTCCGCAACACACCTTCGTAGCCTGACTCTGTGTGTGTGTGTGTGTGTGTGTGCGTGCTGATATAATGGGAGAAGGGCAATTGGTAGGTAGCCTGGCCCCCATGCCAGGTGGGGCTTTCTAAGTCACAAGCAACCCCTTGAATTGAACCTGGCACCCAATGCAGCTCTCTTCGCCCCCCACAATCCAGAAAAATTAAGCCAGGCCAAGTCAAGATTCCCCACTCACTGAGCCACAGCCATCATCCTTGCCCACTTTCCTTCCTGCAGGGTGTTGAAAAGTTCCTGTGGGTGTTGGACTATAGAAGAACCCTCCCAAGGTCACTTCCCACTCTGTTATTCTGTTATTCCTCACTGCTGGGCAGGCCATCCTTATGGCTGGGAAATCTGGGCTTCATCCTCCCCTCCACCTGCCCCCCACTGTTGTGGTTAGCCGGCAGTAGGTGCGGATGGCTGTGGAGAGCGAGGACTCAGATGAGGGGCCATTAGGGGAGTGGACTGCTGCCTTCAGAGATTGTGGGGGCTGGCAGCAGCGATGAGGAGGTTCCCAAGGAGCCTGTGCCAAGTGCGCGTAGGATTGCTTGCAGGAAAGAGCAGCTACAACAACACGGGTGACTCAGGAGTAAGGCTGCAAGGTAATGGCCCCTCCTTCAAGAAGATAAAAGCCAGCTGTGAAAGGAAGGTACTTTGCAGAAGGCAAAAACGTTTTGAAAACTCCAGCCTCGTGGACATTCCAGTATCCTGAGTTTGATTTTGAAGTATTGCAAATTATTTCTTGTCTGTTATCTTTTGGCAAGTCTCGCACAGTTTGGCAAGGTTTGTGCTTATCACAGCTAATTATTTTGCAGACGCATTAAATGGTTTCTGTTCCTTTTGGATTGTGTTTGATTTGTTGGAAGAGGGCGTGGGTCAGAACACCCACCTTCTCCCCACACCTGTCCCCCTCGGCTTGCAGGGCTGAACACCCCTCTCTCCCCCTCCCCTTAATCTCCCTCCCCCCCCCAGCCTCTCCCTCCTCCCCCGCTCAGCCTTGCCTCTGAAGCACACCTTAAAGGCCAAGGTTTGATGGTCTCTCCCCCGACTCCAGGCCGCCTTTCTCCAAGCTGAACTAATGGCTTCTCTCTTCTTCTTCTCTCCCTCCTTCCTCCCTTCCGACAGCTAAGAGCATCTCCGCAGGAAGAAATCGGGAAAGGCGCCACGAAAATCAGCGTGAGTTTGTTTGTCCCCCTCCCCTACAATGACTTTTTTTGGGGGGGGGAGGTGAGGGCAAGGCTTTCAATCAAGGCGCCGCAGCCGCTCGCCTGCCTCTCGGGCAACGTCGGGCTGCGGCCAAGCAAGGGGTTTCTTTTGGGGGAAGGGGGGAGGACGAGGGAGGGGGCGGGGAACGGGGAGAGGAATTGGGGGGGCGGGGTCTGGAGCTTCTGCAACCCAAATTCTCAGCGGCTTCCAGCCGGCGGGGGTGGTGGGGGCGAGGCTGGGCAGGAATAGAGACAAGGCTGTTTGCGCTTTTCAAGAGAGACCCCTCCCGGCCGCCCTTCCTGGGAGCGCCCGCCCCCTCCCACTTTTCCTCCCTGGAGGGGGCGCCCAGGAAGCCCCTCCCCCAGTTTCCCCTGCTCGTCCTCCCCCTGGAATCGCCTCCCCTCCCCTTGCGCCACCAGGAGGAGCGGGGTCTCTTTCCGGTGCACCAAAGCGGGAAACCCCCCCGTTGGGCGTCTGTGCGCCTCGCCCTTGGCATTCTCCGGCAGGGGAGGGGAGGGGGCGCCCCCCCCCCCGGCTGCCCGCCTCTGGATTGAAGAATCGCTCTTTGAAGCTAAAACGATGGCGCCGGCCGTTAATTCAGCTCATTGATTCTGACGGGGGAAGATTTACAGACTCCCGGAGTGCCAAGCGGTACTCCTCGCGCGGCGACTCTCGCGGGCGGGGTGTGTGTGGTGTGTGTGTGTGTGTGTGGATGTTCCTCGAGGGTCTGGAAGCCGCCCCCGCCCTTTTCCGACCTATTCAGCGCAGGGATCGCTTGGCGCTGCCTTGACAGATGCCCTCCAGGCTGCCGGGTTGATTAAATGGGTGAAAACGAGGCTCGTTTCTTGTAGCGTCTCTGGGTGGTTTAGCAACCCTGCATAGGATCCGCAGCCCGCCCGGCAGAATTCACCGGCAGTATAAATGGGGTCTCTAGCATCCTCCCCCACCCACCCGCCGGGGACTGCGGAGGGGGGGCGGGAGGGAAGGAAGGAAATGTCCCAAGTCAAAGCGTGGCTCAGATCGCGGCCGGCTGTAAGCCGAGGGCATCTACCAGCGCACGCCCGGTTTCCTTCACAAAAACGACGCTGCGCTCCGATGCTCCGATGGCCCGGAGACGTCTGCTATCGGCATGTAGATCTTGCTTGTAACGTTCGTATTTTATGAGGAGGTTTTTAACCCAGGTGAAAGAAACGTCAGGGAGCGGCGCTCTCTGAGCTTGGGTGCCTTCCCTGCAGGCTTGTGATTAGCCAAACTAGATAACACCGTCAGTGCTAGAAGGGAGGAGGGTTTGGGGGGGAGAGAGGGAAGAGGGAGGAGGAGGAGAATGAGAAGAATGATGGAGGAGGAGGACAAGGAGGAGAATGGTGAAGGAGGAAGAGGAGGAGGAGGAGGAGGAGGAGGAGAATGATGAAGGAGGAGGAGAATGAGAAGAATGGTGGTGGTGAAGGAGGAGGAAGAGTCTTGTGGTGTCCTGGATGCTGCCTCTGCTTGGCTGTTTTCCTGCAGATGTTTCATGACCCAAACCAGATGTGGATGCAGATTCTCAGTCATCCAAGTCATGATTTTCCCAAAGGTGCTTTTCAAAAAGCATCTGGACTTTTGGGGGGAGGGGGGTCTTTTCCTTGAGATCGTTTCACTTCTCATCCAAGAAGCTTCTTCGGTTCTGACCGAACGGCGAGGAACAGAAGGATTGAAGGATGGTTCCAACCTAGAACTAAAGAGAAATCTCCCAACAGAACAACTGTAGAATGGCTTCCCTGGAGGTTTCCAGAAGAGACTGGACCACCATTTGTCTGGAATGGTCTCTCCTGCTTGAGTCGGGGGGTTGGTCTAGAAGACCTCCGAGGTCCCTTCCAGCTCTCTTATTCTGTCTTCAGATGACTCTCGCAGAGCTGAGCACTGGCCTTCGGGCTGCAAATGACCAGAGAGAGGCCTGCAAGGAGTATCAATCCTTCCATCCTCCACCATGCAGTCAGAACTGAAGAAGCTTATTGGAGGAGAAGTGAAACGCCTTCAAGGAGGAAAGAAATGAAATCCGGTTGCTTTTTGGGGGAAAAATGCACCTTTGCTATTACCCAACTAGGTAACATCCTCAGTGGTTTCCAGTTCTCTCCCCGGTTTTCATCCCAACTTAACTGCTGGCTCTGGGGGTGCGGGTCAGGATCTAGCACAGTGGTGGCTTTTGGGCTCCTTGCCAAAAATTGTGCACATGTTTGCATGCTCACGTGCCAGCACCCAGAAGGCAGTGCATGCCCCCCACCCCCTATGCATGTGCATGCAATCCCCACCCACCCCTGCTGCCCCCTTACCTGCACTGTGCCTCACAGCTGATTTTTGGCCAATTTGAGGTCTTTTTGGCCCCCAGGGCTTCTGCAGTCTTTGCAGTCTGCAGGCGGGCCCGTTTTGTCACTTCTGGTATTTCCAGAAAAACAGGAAGTGACGAAACGGGCCTAGTTTTCGGCCTGCAAAGCCTGCAGAAGCCTTCCCTTTGGGAGGCCGAAAACCAGCTATGAGGCGTGCGCAGGCGCAGTGAGGTAAGTTTGCCTGCAGCTCGTGTGCCGGCACACATGGCTCTGCATGCCACCTGTGGCATGCATGCCATAGGTTCACCATCATGGATCTAGCAGATTGGGGGGCAGGGGGGTGGGAGTCGCGCTCTGCAGCCTCACCGAGTCCTGCAAAGGCCTAATTTGCAAAATTTGCAAGAGGCTGAGTATTCCCGCCCCTTCAAGGGATCTTTGAAGCGGGGAGGGTGCAGATTTAAGCGGGTGGGGTTGGAATGAGCCACCCGAGCCTGCGGTGCTTCGACTTCACACAACTCCTCGGTCTCTGTGAACTGCCGGCCCAGCAGACTCTTTAATTTCTGAGGTTTATTCCTCGCGGAGCGACTTCAAGCCAGTCAGCGCCTTTCTGCCTCCAGCTTCTCTTTTTTTAACACCACCCCCCAGACACCTCTGAAGCGCCTCTTTCAAGCCACAGAGGCGGCTGATTTGCAGCCCTTCCCAACTCCAAAGACGCCGCATCTCCCGTGGCTCAGATGAAAGGTGGCTTAAAGAAGCTTTGTGGAGTCCCCCCTGCCCCGCATGATCAGAGGCTGCTGCAGGCTCTGAATGGGGCTCAGGGAAGTGGGGCGTGGGTTTTACACACACACACACCCACACCCACACACACACATTCAAATTATGTCGTTAAGAGGTTTTTCTTTTTCTCCAATTCTTTGTGGCCTTCTCGTTCTTCCAATTCAGAGATTTTGTTCCATTTATATTCAGCGTCTGGCATATTGCACGCCGACTTGCAATGCATAGTAACATTTCCTCACGGTTCCTACATACCAGTGCAAAAGAGGCAGTCAGCAAGTCAGCAAGGGAACAGAAAAATCAAAGCACACCCACACACACAGCCAGCAATTCGCACCCGGATGAGCAGAAATTTAACTCCCAAGATTAACATCAGAGCCATCATCTAGAAGTAAACTGGACTCAAAGCGAGGAACTGCCAAACAAGTGAAGAGTAAACAGCCCAGCCAAAGATCCTCCCAGACCAACCCCACAAACCCTGACAGGGCAAGCCACCAGAATATGAAGCTGATGGCAAACTGTATTCCTTACTAGCACTGATGAGGTTACCTAGTTGGGTCATTAAAGGTTTGCAAGAGAACAACCAAGCTCAGAGAGCACCAGAGACCCCAGAGTCTTTTTTCTTCCTCTTCTTCCTCCTCTTCTTCCTCTTCCTCCTCTTCCTCTTCCTTCCTTCTTTCCTCTCCCCTCCTCCTCCTCCTCCTTGCAAACCCCACTGGCTTCTAGTACTGATGATGTTCCCTACATGGGTCATGAAAACGTCTGCAAGGAAGCCACCCATCTCAGAGAGCACCCAGGGCTCCTTCTGAAGAGGTTCCAGTTGGCACCCTAATTCTGACAGACCCTCACGCTTCACCCCAAGCAGGTGCTACGTTTGGGCTCTTGGCTGGGGGAATGGGACCACTCCCCAGGGGACAATTTAACAATTCAACTTCAGTATTTAGAATCAGTAAAAATTATTGTAATTTTTTTGCCTTTGTCCCTCCTTTTGCATCCCTCCTTCAATTCCCTTCCACCATTTAAAAAATATTATTTTAACTCTTGTCCCGTGGTGAGTTGGCCAGGGCGAATTGTCACTGAGCCCCTTTAATTTGGGGAGGGGGGGGCAACCTTATTTTTCCTTCAGCTCAGGCAGTGCCTGGATGGTGTCAGGGTCTGCTTGCTGCACCCCCTTTCCTGACAGCAGGACGGATGCAATCGAATAAACCAGATTGGGCGCTTCCCCTTTCCTGGAAACTTGGCTTCAGGGCCCAGCTGTACCCACGGCTGCCGCTGCGGTGCCCATGCATGAATCCCAGCCTGAGCACTGTGCCTTGGCAGAGCGAGGGCCGTGCCAAAATATAAATCGCATGTGCCAAGGATGCCCGCTTTGTTTTGTCTTTCCTTTGCTCAGATGGATGGTTGGGGCTGTTGGTGCCAGGAATGCCATGCAAACTTATCCACAATGGTATAGGGTCTCCTTCTTGAGCAGGGGGCTGCACTAGAAGACTTCCAAGGTCCCTTCCAACTCTATGTTCTAATTGTTAAACTCTTCCCCACCCCCTCTGGGCACAGGATTGTCAGGGGCAGGAGCCCTGCCGTTCCTGCCCGGATTTGTCCTCCTCCTTAGAACCCCAATTGTGAAAGCAAGCATGATTAGTTCACGATGCAAATGATGGAATTTGCATAATGCATGCTCTGACGCGTTGCCCCTTGGGAATTCAGAGGCTGCTCCTGGCTCCTTACCAAATGAAGAGTTGAAGTTCCGGGTAGGAGGAGTTTCTTTGGAGTCTATTTATGTCTTTGTTTGCTTGTTTGTATCCTGTCTTCATTATTTTTACAAATAACCCAAGGTGGCGAATGTATCCAATAGAACTTCCTCTTCCTGTTTTTGTTCCAGAACAACAATCCTGTGAGGTGGATAGGGCTGGCAGAGAGAGGGACTGAGCCAAAGTCAATGCCTAAGGCGGGATTAGAACTCGCCGTCTCCTGGGGATTCGCCCAAAGGCACCCAGCTGCTTTCATTCCTAATGTGGGACTAGAAATTCAATGTAGAGGAAAGTTAAGTCCTTCACTTAGGCAAGAAAAACCCAAAGGACACATATAGACTGGGTGAAACCAGGCTCAATAGCAGGAACTGGGAGGGGGATCTTGGAGTCTGAGTGGACAACCAGTTAAATAGGAGCCAGCCATGTGCAGCAGCAGCCAAAAAAGCCAATGCAATCCTAAGTTGCATTAACAGAGGGATACAATCGAGATCAAGTGAGGTACTAATACCACCCTATAAAGCCCTAGTAAGACCATACCTAGAGTACTGCATCCAGTTTTGGTCACAAAAGATGTTGAGACTCCAGAAAAAGTACAGAGAAGAGCAACCAGGATGATGAGGGGACTGGAGGCTAAAACATACAACAGTTGCAGGATAGTCTAGTGAAGAGAAGGACCAGGGGAGACAGGGTAGCATCTTCCAATACTTGAGGGGCTGCTACAGAGAGGAAAGCATTCTAGCCCCGAAGGCCAGACAAGGAACAATGGATGGAAACTGAACAAGGAGAGATTCAACTGGAAATAAGGAGAAACTTTCTGACAGTGAGAACAATCAACCAATGGAACAGAATTTGCCTTCGGAAGTTGTGGGAGCTTCATCCCTGGAGGCTTTCAAGAAGAGACTGGACTGCCATCTGTCAGGAATGGTGTAGGGTCTCCTGCTTGGGCGGGGGGTTGGACTAGATGACCTACAAGGTCCCTTCCAACTCCGTTAATCTAATCTGAAGGCAAGCAGTTCCATTGGTTACTTGTCCTCACTGTTAGGAAGTTTCTCCTTAATCCCAGGTTGCTTCTCTCCTTGATGAGTTTCCATCCATTGTTCCTTGTCCTGCCTTCAGGGACTTTGGGAAAAAAAGTTGACCCCCTTCCTCTTCTTTGTGGCAGCCCCTGAAATACTGGAACTCTGTTATCATGTCTCCCCTGGTCCTTCTTTTCACAAAACCAGAAACACCCAGTTCCAGCAACCATTCTAAGCCTCAGACCTTAAGTGCAGTGTTTCTCCACCTTGGAAACCGGAAGCTGGATGGACTTCAGCTCCCAGAATTCCCGAGCCAAGTGTCAGAAAATGCCAAGGCCCCAGAGAAGGGAAGGGAGCTGTCAATCATGGCAGGAGGATCATTGCTGAGTCCAGCAAAAAAAGGGGTGGAGTTCTTGCAGAGCAAGGAAGAAAAATGAGATCCAGGCAATTCTCACAGAGACTGGCAAAAATAGGATAGGAATAGAATTAGAATTAGAATAGAATGAGGAATAGAATAGAAATAGAAATAGAAATAGAAATAGAAATAGAAATAGAAATAGAAATAGAAATAGAATTAGAATAGCATAGCATAACATAGCATAGAAATAGAATAGAATAGAATATAGGAATAGGAATTAGAATAGAATAGAAAATAGGAATAGAATAGAATAGAATAGAATAGAATAGAATAGAATAGAATAGAATAGAATAGAATAGAATTCTTTATTGGCTAAGTGTGATTGGACCCACAAGGAATTTGTCTTTGGTACAAATGATCTCAGTGTACATAAAAGAAAAGAGACATTCATCAAGAGTCAAGAATCATCAGGTACAACACTTAATAATAGTCATAGGGTACAATAAGCAATCAAATCATTCTAGGATTATCAATGGCTGGAGAATAAAAATGGAAATTAGAAAATCCAAGAAGACCAGCGAAAAATAGCAAACATGTGAATAAGAAATTAAATATGCTAAGAATTGTTATTATAATTAGATACATGATGTATAGTAGTATGAAGTAAGAATAGAGTAATGATATTATAGTAATGAATATGTACTAATTGTAATGGTTATTGCACAAGATATTTGTACCCAGACAACACAGTGTTTAAACAGAAGATGGACTATTTATTTAAAATAAAATAATTAAAAAAACGTACTAGGAAACAGTCAATAAAAATCGTAAGGATACAAGCAACTAAGTTACAGTCATACTGTCATAAGTGGGAGAAGATGGGTGAAAGGAAGGATGGGAAGATTAATAGTAATGCAGACTTAGTAAATAGTTGGACAGTGTTGAGGGGATTATTTGTTTAGCAGAGTGATGCTCTGCGTCCAGCATCAGACCAGCTTTGGTTCATTCCAAACCAGAGTTCCCTTCAGTTCTTGGTTAAAGCAATTCTCATCCTTGGCCACTTAAAGATGGGTGGACTTCAATTCCCATAATTCCCCAGCCAGCTTGGGCTGGCTTCTCCTCCTCCAGCTTGACTGGCTAGGGAATTCTGGGAGTTGGAGTCCCACCCATCATCAAATGGCCAAGGATGAGAAATTTGATCTGAAGCAGCAAAAAATAAACCGCAGAGTTTTGAGCCAACTGAAAGGTTAGGGAAAGCAGGCTTGAAGGAGCCGTTTGACGCTATCCAAAATGTGTTCTTGGAAGGGTGACCCCCTTTGGGGCCAGATGGATGGGCTCCTGGGGGCCCATAAACTTTGAGGACCTTCTCCTGCTTCTGAGAGAAGAAACAGGCTGCTGAGATCCTTCTCCAGATGGGAGACTCATAAAAAGTGATCGATCTTTCGTCCTGATGGAGCCAGGCAGGCTTAGCCAGTAATGTTCAGGCTGGGCTAAAAACCTTGCAAATTTATTTCTCGGGACTCGCCTGGCTGCATCGGCCTCTTCCGAGGCTCACTTGGGAAAGGTTCTTCCCTGGATGGGGATGATGGGCTCTGATTAGGCATTGCAGGAGAGAGCTGTGTTAATCAACGGAGTCCAAAGATCCAGAGAGTCAAGGAATTCTTCTAGGCCAGTGTTTCTTTTTTTCAATCTTGGCCACTTGAAAATGGGTGGACTTCAACTCCCAGAATTCCCATTCAGCCATGCTCAATTTCCCCTCCCACCCCCTAGAGGGGAGAGATTGCAGAGAAAGGGATTACAAGAGAGTAAGCAGGCCACAATGGGGATACACATCAAGAGGAGTGCATTAGCGCCAGGGAATTCTGGGTGTCGGAAGTCCATCCATCTTCAAGTAGCCAAGGTGGAGAAACCCTGCGGTAAGGTCCAAGGCTGGCTTGTCTCATAAGGAGAACTAATGGAACACCTGCGGCCGAATCCTAGTTCTTTTGCAAGCATCATGGTTTGCATCTGTTGGAAGAATTATCCTTCTGGGTTCAGTTCCAAGCGGGGGGAAAAGTTCACAGGCAGCTTGGAAAGATGGTTTAATGGTGGACAGGACCACATGGCTTGGAGCTCCAAAGTGAAAGGGACGATCACATGCTTCAAGATGTTGGGTGAAGGAAAAGAAGGGCTGAGATGTTGAGAGACCCTGGGTTTTATACCCTTTGTTGGGCCCCACCTTAGTGTTTCCTGTTCCTGTGCAAGGAATGTATCCCATTGGCTGTCAGACTCCCAGGGGCGGGGATCTTAGCTAACTTTGTGGGCTTTGTCTGGACCACTTGGCTTCACCTGAGTGCTGGCTGAGGCAATCTTCCCAGGCCAGGTGGTGAGATGGGCAGAGGCCTTTGTTATGTAGAATGCTCTGGCCCAGCCCTTAATGGCCCACCCATTAACAAAGGTGGGGGTGAGCTTCTGCTTCTGAGTTTCCTCTTCTCTTTTTAGGGGAAATATTCTGCCTTTTTAGGATATCCTAAAATATTTCATTTTCCTAGCAGAGCGGTGGGTGCTAATTTCCAACGTATCCCGGTTACTTTCTCTTCCCCTTTAGCAGAGTTTGAGCCAGAGAACCACACGGGAAGGGAGTCAGGCAGTCAGCTAATTAGTTAAGAAAATACACGTTTCCCCTGCTCTCCCACGGCTCCCTCCGTGCACCGACAAGCTTTTGCAATTATTTCCCTGCTCATTTCAGCAGCAGGATAAATATAGAAGAATATTTTCAGAGCGCTTCGCTTCTGACATGATGTTATTTTAATACCGGCTAATCAGGCCCAGGTTCTTGTACATTGCAGCGGCGCATAAGAAGCATGTACTGCAACTCCCAGGATTCCCTAGTCAGACCAAAGGAAGGCACCCCAATCGACCGCAGAGGTTGTCCTCGTCTCACGGCTGTGATTGAGAACGGCATTCCAGTTGCTAAGCGGGTCACTGCAGGACTGTCTCTGATTTTATGACATTTTTTGTGGCCGTCATTAAACAAATGCCATAGGGGTTAATGCCAGGTAGGAAGGTGTGGGTGCTCCATCACCTGAGGTTTTTAAGAAGAGATTGGACAGCCATCTGTCTGAAATGGTATAGAGTCTCCTGCTTGAGCAGGGGGTTGGACTAGATGACCTCCAAGGTCCCTTCCAACTCTTGTCATTTTGTTAATCTACTTGAAGACATGTGGACTTCAACTCCCAGAATTCCCCAGGCAGCCTTGCAATAAAAAAAAAAGGGAATAACTATTTTTTTCCCAACTTGGTACATAATTGTCCATGCATAAATCCTTACTATTTGCCCTGAAGAAGATTCCTAAATATTTCACATTTTTCGCAGTAAAATCCATCTGTGTATAAATTGTTTTGCATTTTCTTCCCATATCAACCTCTTAGTTTTCTCTTCATTAATTTGATTGCCTAGCACGGAAGCTTATTGTTGTATAGGGGTTAATGTTAGGTGTGAAGGTGTGGGTGCTCCATCACTGGAGGTTTTCAAGAAAAAAATTGGACAGGTATTTGCCTGAAATGATCACCAACCTTTTGGACTTCAGGGACCACCAAACTCATCATTTTAAGTCCTGTGGACCAGAGACCCGGGGAAAATCCCCCAAAAAGTCTGCAGGAAAATTCCTCAGCCCGTTTGCCTACCAATCGATCGTTCTTCATTTGGGATCGCAGGATACCATCTCCAGCTCTGTTCTCAGGGAGAGAGAGAGAGAGAGACTTTTGGCTTCATGCAAGGAAAACAGCAGAAGCAGCAGAAGTCTTCCTTTCTCTCCCCCAAATTCCGCCAGAAAGGAGTCTTTGCTGGCACAGCCTCTTGGAGCAGGAGGCCTTGCAGGGTCCCAAAGACCCATTTCTGAAGGAATTTGGGGGAGAGAAAGAAAGACTTTTTTGCTTTCCTTGCATGCAGCCAGAAGCAGAAGAAGAAAGGAGCGGAAAGAAGCAGCCCGGTGGCCAGGCCAGGCGCATGGGGCGCATGGGGCAAGTTCCCCCCCTCCACCCTTTCCCCCTCCCCTTACTCTCTCGTGGTGTTTGTAATGCAAGTGACGCAAGCCTTGTGTTCCCATGGGCCATGTGGGCGGTGCAGCCTTATGTTCCCGTGCAGCCTGGATTAATTGCTTTGGGGGGGACATTTCTCTGCAGACCACCAAAATTTTCTCATGGACCACCAGTGGTCCCCGGCCCACTGGTTGGCAACCACTGATATAGGGCAGTGATGGCTAACCTAACTCTGGCATACATGATTTACAGTCACCTGTGACCCTGTGATGACCCAAAGGGGCGTGGCACAAAGGCAACACAGTCAGATAATCAGTAGGAGTCCCTTTATTAGCTCCAATTTTGCCCCCAATGTCCTGATTATTTTCTGGCTGGAGAAAAACTCTCCCAGGAACAGCCTTTGGCAGCAGAAACTTAAGTCCAAAACATGGTCAACACAAACAGTAACTTAAAAGTCCAAACAAGCTAAACTGAAGTAATTAGTTTGGCAGGGCAGGAGCAAGAATTTCAGACTTGAAAGCACGGCAAAACTCATACAGTTGGGAAGATGCCAGGAACACAGATAAGCCACTACAACACAGGGTAAAGTCATGTTTGCTCCCAGCAGTCTGCTGCCTTTCTTATGAACTGTTTTCTCAGCTGTGACTAATGAAGGGAATCAGGGCCCTTTCCTCCCCCGTAAGCCACACAACCCACGTTGCTCCCTTCTCCGTTCCTCCCTGCCTGCCCTAGGATGAAGAGGGAGTGGGCCTGGGTCTTCCTCTGAACTACCTCTCCCTTGTTCTACCTCTCCCCTGCTCTGCCCAGCCAGACTTTGCCCTTCCCCAGTTTCCTCCACAGCCAACGGAGCCACACGCCTACTCCCTGTCAGCTGTTCATCTTCCTCCTCGGATTCAGACTCCGACAGGGGCCTGACAGACCCTGTTTACCCGCTCCCTCCTGGGTGTGTCATAAATCAGATTCTCCAATGAAGCATGTTCATGGGCCGGAGGTCATCAATCATGTTCTCCAATGAAGGATTTTCGCAGGCCAGAAGATCCGGTAGCCTAGCTACAATCTTTGTAAGATAACGGTGGGATGTACTTCTGGTACGACACCTGTATTCTGCGAGAATGGAAGCAACCCCACTTGGAGGGCTTTTGAAGCCCCCCCATTTTCTGCTTCCAAAGCAAGAACCCATTTCCAGGAGAGAGAGGGGGGGGCGTGTATCTCCAGATCGGGGAAAGGACCCCCGTGGGATGAGCGGTGCGCATCCATGCATGGGAAAGCCACCTGCAGCCTCAGCCATTTCTCCCCTCCGAGGGGTTCATGCACTGACGATTCAGAAATGGGGCTGCCCCCAGGAGAGCCCCGCTCCAGGGTTGTCTTGGGAAGAGGAGCCCATCAATTTTTCCAAGGGTGAAATTAACTTTTGTGCCAATTTCCTTGGGAAAGACCCGGGGGTCCTGTAAAGAACATTTTTCAGCCCTCCAGGACTGAAATGGAGCTCCAGAGTTGTCGGGCTGTAAAAAGAACCAGGAAAGGGACGTGGTGGCTCAGTGGCTAAGGCTGAGCTTGTCGATCAGAAAAGGCAGCAGTTCGGCGGTTCGAATCCTTAGCACCACTGTTGGAAGAATTATCCTTCAGGGTTCAGTTCCAAGTGGGGAAGAAAGACACTGGAAACATGGTGGCTGCTTGGAAAGATGGTTGAATGGTGGGCCAGATCACATGCCTTGGGTGAAGAAAGAAGGAAAAAGGGGCAGAGATGCTGAGAGTCCCTGGGTTTTATGCCCTCCATTGGGATTTGAATTTGAGCTTGTATTCTGATTGGTTGCCAGACTCCCATGGGGCCAGGCAGGGGCAACTCTGTAGGCCAGTGGTGGCTAACCGTTTTGGGCTCCTGTACCAAAAGTTGCATGCGCGCTCGCGTGCCAGCACCCAGAAGGCCATGCACGCAGCCCCCCTGCCCCCTGTGCATGTGCACGTGATCTCCCCACCCTTTTAACTGCACTGTGCATGCGTGCACCTCCCAGCTGATTTTTGACCTCCCACAGGCTCCAGGGAAGCTTCTGCAGCCTCTGTAGGCCGAAAAATGGGGCTGTTTCATCACTTCCTGTATTTCCGGAAATACCGGAAGTGATGAAACGGGCCTGTTTTTCAGCCTCCTGTGGCTGCAGAGGCTTCCCTCAAGCCTCTGAGAGGCCAAAAATCCGCTGGGAGGCGCATGCATGCACAGTGCAGGTACATTTTTCTTGAATCCACATTGCTCCTGGTCAGGGATAGATATGGCGTGGATGGATCCCGAAATAGGAAAATAGGAAAAGATACAGAGGATATAGAAATAATGCTGAATTCTTGAGCAGGCCATAACCCATTAAAACTGAAATGGAAAGGGAGAAAAAAGGAAACGGAGGTGGACTTTAAATCAGAGAATTTTGAAAGATAAAAATTATGTGCAGATGTTGGGAAAGGAACTTAAACTATTTTTTAAAGACAACGCAAAGGAACAACCAACCTTACAAACCTTACGGGACACAACCAAAGCCTGTATTTGAGGTTTAACAATAGCATACGGAGTGAAAAGGAACCAAGATAAGAAGAAACAACAAATGGAATTACAGGAAAAACTTAAAGAATTGGAATTTAGAATGTAAAAAGCCCCCCCTCCCCAAATGAGGAAATCAAAGGAGAGAGGGATGTGGTCAAACGTAAAATAAATCAAACTTTACAAGAAGAAATGGTGCGAAACCTTAGAATGGTAGAACAAAATTCCTTTGAGCAGGCAAACAAACCAGGGAGACAGCTGGCATATAAGTTAAAAAAAGAGAAAGAGAAAAAAATTAATACAAAAGTTACAGGATGAGAATGGGATTCCACATCATTTGATCGAAGAAGAAAAAATGAAGGAAAAACTTCCTAACAGTGATATAAGTTCAAATAAAATAAATAAAAATAAATAAGACAATTAACCAGTGGAACAGCCTGTCACCAGATGTTGTGAATGCTCCAACACTGGAGGTTTTTAAGAAGAGATTGGACAGCCATTTGTCTGAAGTGGTATACCATTAGGGCAGGAGTCTCCAAACTTGGCAACTTGAAGACTTGTGGACTTGAACTCCCAGAATTCTGCAGCTGGCTGGAGTCTTAAAGTCCCCAAGTCTTCAAGTCTTCAAGTCTTCAAGTCCACAAGTCTTCAAGTTGCCAAGTTTGGAGACCTCTGCATTAGTTTCCTGCCTGAGCAGAGGGCTGGACTAGAAGGTCTCCAAGGTCCCTTCCAACTCTGTTCTTCTATATACTCGAAGTATTCTAGAATTCCCCAGCCAGCCACAATCTGCCCACTGGGAGCAGTCCTTTCTAGAGAGCCGCCCAAGATTTCTCCACCAGAGCTACTGGTGTTGGAAAAGAGGTTGTGGGGTTGGGAACAGAGCCCTCAAGGGTGGCTTGGCCATTCCCCAGGCACGGATACAGTGGTGGGATTCAAATAATGTAACCACCGGTTCTCTGCCCTCATGATTTCTTCCAACGGCCAATTCACCAAACTGCTCAGAAAGTTAACAACCGGTTCTCCCAAACCGTTGCGAACCGGCTGAATCCCTCCGCTGCTCCTAGCACAGAGCATGTTCCCCAGTTGAGTAATGGGTGGCCTTGGGTGGCTCAGGCTGTTAATTGCCTGCACTTAAGTTCCAGCTGCCTACAACTGCTGTAGGCTCGAATCCCACCAGGCTCAAGGTTGACTCAGCCTTCCATCCTCTCGGGGTAGGTAAATTGAGGACCCAAGATTGTTGGGGGCAATTAGCTGACTTTGTAAAAATGCTGCTTAGTAATAAGCAGGCATGTACAATGGAATGAAGGCTATTGCTGAGCACGCTGGGTTGTATCCCAAAAATTGTAAGCCGCCCTGAGTCTTCGGAGAAGGGCGGCATATAAATGTAATTAAAAAAAAAAGTAAGTTCTGCAACAAAACTGCCAAGCTCAGTGAGCACAAGGGACCCCAGCCCTCCTCCTCCTCCTCCTCCTCCTCCTCCTCCTCCTCCTCCTCCTCCCTCCTAGCACTGACTTACTTGGGTCATGACACGTCTCCCAACCCAGCTCAGAGAGCACCAAGGACCTTACAGTGATTGTTGTCCTCCTCCTCATCTTCCTCCTTCCCGTCTTCCTCTTTCTTTCTGCAAACCCTCCTAGGATAGTTATCTGGCTCCCCGGAAATTCTTCAGTGCCTCTTTTCTGAGCCTGTTCTGACCGGCCTTCCTCTTCCTCTTCCTCCCTCGTCCTTTGTAGGAAGGGCTGCTCTTGTGCGTGACCTTGTCGCACTCTTTAAACAAGGGAGCATCTCAGCCTACAGAATGGCAGTGGGGAGGGAGGGGCGCCTTCCCACCCGCTGCGATTATGGGGAAGGGAGGCAGTGGCTTCAGGGCGGGTAATAAAAGCTGATTTATGGACCCGGCCCCAGAACAGCATCTGCAGCTCGTGAGCAAGTCTTAAATTTCAGTAGGTGATAAATTCCAACAGCAAAAGCCATTTGCTAGGAAAGCTAATTAGCTCGCACGAGCTGCAGACATCGACTCCCGTACCCTGCCTGGGGGGAGAATCCCCCCTCCTTGATGGATAGGAACTGGGGGATGGGGGTGCCAAGTGGGCCAAGGGGAGGGGGCAAAGGCTGGGTTTGGGGGGGGGCACTGTCTCTGGCATTCTGTTCCCTTTTCTGCAGTTTGGTGAGGTTTGATCTCTGGACCTCCAGAAGTTGGGGGTGCTCCATCACTGAAGGCTTTTAGGAAGAGACTGAACAACCATTTCTTCCAAACGGTATAGGCCAGGGATGGCAAACCTTTTTGTTGTGGTGCGCTGAAAGTGTGTGCGTGCCGGCACCCACAATGCAATACGCCCCCCCCGTGCATGTGTGCGCAACACCCCCACACTACCCCCTTACCTGCACTGCACATGCCCACACCTCTCAGCTGATTTTTGGCCAGTTTGAGCCCGTTTTCATCCTCCTGGAGGCTCGAGGGAAGCCACTGCAACCTTTGGAGGCTGAAAAACTGGCCCGTTTCGGCACTTCCGTATTTTCGAAGGCCCGCTTCTGCCTCCCGAGGCTGCAGAGGTTTCTCCCGAGCCTCCAGGAGGGGGAAACGGCGTCAAATGGGCCGAAAATGAGCTGGGAGACGCACACATGCACAGTGCAGGTAAGTCTGGCTGGGGCTCCCATGCCCGCACACAAATGGCTCTGCGCACCGGCTGTGGCACACGTGCCGTAGGTTTGCTATCCCGGGTATAGGCTCTCCTGTTTGGGTTGGACTAAAAGACCTCTAGGTTTCTTCCAACTCTGTTAAGCTGTGATTCTGAGTCAGGAGAAATTTCCTAACGGTGAGAGCAACCAACCGGTGGAATAGTTTCCCTCCAGAAGGGAGTGGTGGGTGCTCCATCACTGGAGGCTTTCGAAAGAGATAGCTGTCTGAAATGGTACACTATAGGGTGTCTTGCCTGAGCAGGGGGGTGCACTAGAAGACCTCCAAGATCCCTTCCCACTTTATGTTGTATGTGGGGTCCTTGGTGCTCTCTGAGCTTGCTTGTTTTCTTGCAGATGTTTCATTATCCTAACTAAGTATATGCTGTTCAGCCAGTTTAGAGTTAATGGGATTTGGGGATAGGTAGTTAGGAATTGAGAGCTGTCCCCTTAAGGGAATGCATCATGGTAAATGTAGTTAAGGTATCCTGGGAAATGTAGTCCATGTCATGTGGTCACATCTGTACCCCTGACTGGTCACTGAATTGACCCTTGGTGGGTTGGGGGAAGTATCTTCTTTTGCCTCAACACACAGCCTCATGGTAGCAGCTATGCCCCCTGCCTCTATGACTATGGGATGAAATATAGGTATGAGAGTTTAATATCCTTCTACACCACGATTCAGATATGCAAAGGATTGGCCATTAAGAAGAACCTCGTCATAACTTGGTGGCCTTGGTGGTGCAGGCTGTTAATAGCCTAGCACTTAGCTCCAGCTGCCTGTAATTATTGCAGGCTCAAATCCCACCAGGCTCAAGGTTGACTCAGCCTTCCATCCTCTCGGGGCAGGTAAAGTGAGGACCCAAGATTGTTGGGGGCAATAAGCTGACTTTGTAAAAATGCCACTTAGTAATAAGCAGGGATATACAATGGAAGGAAGGCTATTGCTGAGCGCATTGGGTTGTATCCCAAAAATTGTAAGCCGCCCTGAGTCTCCGGAGAAGGGCGGGATATAAATATGAATTAAAAAAATAATAATAACTGTGGGTTGACAGGATGCCTGATGAACCAATAAAAAGGACTTTGTATGGATACTTTGCGGAGTTGCTCTGTCTGCTTTATACCCATCTAGAGCATAAAACAGAACAAAGCACCTAGTTTGGGTCATGAAATGCCTGCAAGAAAACAAGCAAGCTCAGAGAGCACCCAGGACCCCCTATATCAACCCTGAGCTACAAATGTTCTCCTTTATGTTCTCTGTTCCAGAAGCTTTGGGTGCTCCAACACGGGAGGTTTTTAAGAGAGACTGGACAGCCACTTGTCCAGAGTGGTATAAGATGTCCTGCTGGAGCAGTGGGCTGGACTAGAAGACCTCCCTTCCCACTCTATTATTCTATGTTCTATGTTGCAGAAGCTGTGGGTGCTCCAACACGGGAGGTTTTAAGAGAGACTGGACAGCCACTTGTCCAGAGTGGTATTGGGCCTCCTGCTTGAGCAGGGGTTGGACTAGAAGACCTCTCAGGCCCCTTCCAACCCTGTTATTCTGTGTTCTATGTGCTAAGCTGACAGTCCTTGGTCCAATGTTGGGATACAATGCACAGAAAATCTGACTTTCTTGCATTATGGGGCTTGGTCTGTTTAGTTCATGGCAGTCAAGGGTGTCCTCAGACTGTGGTCAAAACAACCCATGTGGCACTACCTTGATTTTTTTTTTGAGGTGTGTGTGTGTGTGTGTTGCAAACACCCCTGAATTGGCAGCTTAAAGAAATAAACATCGCCCCATCTCTGCCAGGAAGGTGTCAGCTGTAGACCAAAAGTGGACACCTTGTTGTCTTTTTCTCTGCTGTGACCTTCCCCACACCACACGACACCATACCACAAATGTTCCTGGAACGTGCAGTGTCAACTCATAAAATATTTCTATGGTCTTTTTAGAGTTGCCAACAAGAAAGGAGGGGAGCAGGCAGCTTGCAAACCAAAAGTGCATTCCATAAATGTTTTCAAAGATAGTAACTAGATGACTGAAGTTTTGATTCTAACTGGAGAGCATGATTGATGACGCTTGGCTATGGTTGTGTCCCATTGGAGAATATGAATTACGATACACCCAGGGGTGGGGGGAAAACCAGGTTCAATGGATGTGCCTAAGGGTCGGCTCCACCCAGGCAGTGCCGGACATGTTAACTCCCAATAAATCCTTTTGAAGTTTTGGAAGTTTGGCTCCAGACTCATGATTTAAATGGGGGTGACTGCCGGAATCCTGACACAGAGCTTGTGGGATTTTCAACGTTGTCGCTTTGCGCTGTGGTGCCAGTTCTGTGCATGTTGGCAGGAATTTCGTGCGTGAGGGAGAGGACATTGCAAGCAAGCCTGGGAGAGCCAGGAAATGTGTGCACCAGGTGTGCATTCCTCCCACTTAAGAGATGCTGAAGGATTAAAGCATTCCCCAGTAAATCTCTCTTCGCCCTCTCCCAGCGTGCACATGCCAGGCTTTCTTCTGAGATGTGTGTGCATGTGTGTGTGTGTTTGTGTAGGGGCCTCCCACCTCAGTCACAGGCATCCATAAATATAACTTTGCAAAAGAGAGGGAAAAGAAGGTGACACAATTCTCTGGAAAGTCACAAACGCACCATGTGAGACCTGGGTTTCTCTTCCTTCGGATTGCCTTTGAAGCCGAATGCAAAAAAACACGGAATTTGTCTGTCTGTCTGTATGTATGTATATATGTATTTCTTTTACTTGGCAGGTGCCAAGTGACTTTGCAAACAGCAAACAGCCCAGGGTGCCTTGTTGTGTCTTAATCTTCCTCCTCCTATTTACCCCTAGTACAACAACAATCCTGTGAGGTGGGCTGGGCTGGGAGGGAGGGACCTGCCCCAAAGTCACCCAATAGTTTTCTGTGCCTAAGGCAGAACTAGAACTCACCAACTCCTGGAGGTTGGCCCAAAGTCAGCCACCCAGCTGGCTTTCATGCCTATGGCAGGACTGGAATTCACTACCGCCTGGTAGTGGGATGGGGGCGGCAGCCTCTGCCTCGGGATCATAGGACAGCGGTGGAGGGGGCCTGGGAGGTCATCTAACCCAACCCCCGTCCCTGGCACCCACCCTCGACCCTTCTGCTCTGCTCTCTGTGCCCACAGGTGGTGAAGGTGGCGGGCAGCAACATCTCGCACAAGCTGCGCCTCTCGCGGGTCAAGCCGGCTGACGAAGGGACCTACGAGTGCCGCGTGATCGACTTCAGCGACCGGCAGGCGCGGCACCACAAGGCCAAGGCGTACCTGCGGGTGGAAGCCGAGGACAGCGGCCCCCAGGCCGGCGGCGGCCGCCGCCCCCTGCAAGACACGCAGCTGCTGCTCCTGGCCGCCGGGCAGACCCCCGAGCGCGGCAGGCCGGCCGCCGCCGCCGCCGCCCCCGCCCGCCCCACCCGCCCCGCCTGGCCAAGGAGCTGAAGAAGCGCTCGCTGGACGAAGCCCCCGCCTGCGCCCGCTAGAGACCCCCCACCCACGCACCCGCCCACTCCCCGGAGCCCGGACCGCCTGAGCTGCGCCCCGCAGAGGGAGGGTCTCCATCTCCGCGCGCCCCCCTCCTCCCCGCCCACGGCGCTCTTGGAGCGGGAGGGGGTCCCCTTCTAAGACCCCGCGCAGCCAGAGAGCGGCAACCATGAACTTGCTGCGGAGGAGGAGGAGGATCGCTCCCACCTGGACTGGCGCAACTGCGCGCCCCCTCGCCTGTAAATAAGCCCCCCACCCAGGCTCCCCGCCCGCAACCTCCGAGCTCGGTGGGCCGTGGGTTGGGGAGCGTCCCGCTGGAACCAAGCAGGATGCCAGAGAAGGCGGCGGCGGCGGGTGGGTGGGAAAAACTGGGGAAGGGGGAGGCCTGTGGGCTGGGAAGGCATTCCTCCCCCCCCTCTTTCCCAGATCCTCTTCTGCGGGGACGGGGGACGGGGCTCCATCCCGGCTGCATTCACACAACATGCTGGTTTGGTTTGCCCGGCTTCCTTAGAATTCCCGTCGCTCAGGTCTTGTGCGCCCCTGCCCCGTCCGTGGAGACCGTGGATGGGCCGCTATAGTGCTCGTCCCGCTGCGGGGAGGGTTAGCATGTTGTGTGAGCTCAGCTCTTAGAGCCCCGCCTTGAAGTTTCATGACTTGCTTGTGCTTGGCGGGGCTCGTTTTTTTCTTTTCTTTTCTTTTGAAAAAGGAATATTTATGCTTCTTCCCATCTTATGATTATTATGAATATACCTGTGACGTGTTTCTATGCCGAGAGAGAGAAATATATATATAC
The DNA here is from genome assembly GCA_009733165.1 of Naja naja. Taxonomy (NCBI): domain Eukaryota; kingdom Metazoa; phylum Chordata; class Lepidosauria; order Squamata; family Elapidae; genus Naja; species Naja naja. The sequence goes on from CM019150.1 coordinate 2,460,704, forward strand.
ACCTAGGCAGTCCCTGGAAGAGGGATGGTTCAGAGGAAAGCGGGGGCGGGGGCAAAAATGGGAGGGGCCGTTTTTCTTTCGGGTCGGGGGTCAAATTTTCAGGGCTGCTTTCTATTCCGAGGGTTTATTTTATTCGTTTTACAAAAAATTGAAAAGAAAAAAACACCGGGAGGTGCCGTTCAGAAGCTCAGATTGGGAGTTCGCTTCTATTGGGGTGAGGTCCCCGGCATGGCTGCAAAGAGGGGACACCTCCCCTTTAGAAAGGGTGCGATCTGAGGACTCCTCCCTCCTCGCACGTATTTCTTTGGGTGGGAAAGGCGATTGAGGGGGCAGTGGATTCCTCCTGCCCCCCGCCCTGCCCCCTTGCTTGGGGTCCTTTTGCCTGGCTTTATTGGGGGGAGGGGGCTTCTTTCTGGTAACGGGGAGGGGGGGCAGAGAAGGCAGGTTTTACTGGCAACCAGGAGGAGGGGCTGACCCCTGAACAGAAGACAATCATAGTTGGTTTGATTCTATCAGTCCCCACCCTCTTCTTCCTCCCTTCTGCTACCCCTTGTACATGTTTCTATTGGGGGTGGGTATGTCTACATCAGGGTGGACTTCAATTCCCAGAATTCCCCAGCCAGCATAGCTCTTCTATCTGATCTTCTATCTGCTAAGGTTGGGAAACTCTGGTTTAATGGCGGGTGTTTCCAATTGGATCCAACTTTTTATGAGGCAGATAGGCGAGCACCCCACAGGCCAGGAGATCCACCCTAGTGGATCCACCGAGAGAGACTTGCCACCCCAAGGGAGCCCCTGCCCCCCTCCCCCCCAAATGCTGCACTGGCTGTTAAGTAGGAAAGCTGGCAGGGGGTGGGTGGGTGGGAGGAAGGGGGCAGCGGGCAAGCTGCGAAGCATCCTGGCACTGTGCGAAGTAGTTTTGTGACCAGCGGAAGTGAATAAAAGATCTTTTAAGCGGAGATCGCCTTGTGGCCTCCTTTCCTTCTGAAACCTTCCAAGCATTCACCGTTGTTGCAAAATCCACGTCAGAGGCGCGGGGCAGGGAATGGGCTTCTGGAAGCACTCTGGACATGCCCAGGGACCATCGTTCCTTTGGGGTCACGGATCGCCCTTTAGACTTCCCAGCTGGCTTCTGACAAGCCACGAGGAATCCAGATTTGCTTAACCAGGCTTAAAAAAAAAAGGGCAATAAAATCTGGCGAGGCCCTCTGAACAACCGCCTTGCTTAGCAGCAGAAATTTCTGGTCTTGGATGTGCAAGGCGAGGAGGACTCAACATGTAACAACGGTGTGCAGTGGCAGCCAAAAAAGCCAACGCAATCCTAAGTTGCATTAACAGAGGGATACGATCAAGATCAAGTGAGGTACTAATACCACTCTATAAAGCCTTAGTAAGGCCACACCTAGAGTCCTGCATCCAGTTTTGGTCACCACATTATAAAAAAGAGGTTGAGACTTAAAGTGCAGAGAAGAGCAACTAGGATGATGTGGGGACTGGAGGATAAAACCTACGATGAATGGTTGCAGGAACTGGGCCTGGCTAGTCTAGGGAAGAGAAGGACCAGGGGAGACAGGAGAGCATCTTCCAATACTTGAGGGGCTGCCCCAGAGAGGAGGAGGGGGGTCAACCTATTTTTTAAAGCACCTTTGAAAGCCAGACAAGGAATAATGGATGGAAACTGATCAAGGATTTTACCTGGAAATAAGGAGAAATTTCCTGACAGTGAGAACAATCAACCAGTGGAACAGAAGTTGCCTTCAGAAGTTATGGGAGCTTCATCATTAGAAGCTTTCAAGAAGAGTCTGGACTGCCATCTGTCAGAAATGGTGTAGGGTCTCCTGCTTGGGTTGGGGTTGGACTAGATGACCTACAAGGTCCCTTCTAACTGTTAATCTAATCTAGGTAGAAACTAGAATATCGCAAAAGTTCGTAAACTGAAACTAATATATGAGATGGACCATTACAAGCCTTGATTTGCCATAATTGTGATGATTATGGCTTACAGCTCATGAAAACCCCAAATCCACAATCATGAGCTGTAAGCCATAATCATCACAATTATGGCAAATCAAGGCTCGTACTATCTTGCTTTGCATGTAATGAGTCTATCTCATATATTAGTTTCCCCTTTAAGTTGCATTACGGAAAGAAATGAACTTTTGCACGATATTCTAATTTCTCGAGTTTCACCTGCAAACTCACATGTCCGTCCATCAGGGGAGAGCACGAGACTGCATTAAAAGTTTCCAGCCATCTAAATCAAAAGTTTTTCAAGCTGGGCGATTTGAAGACCCGGGTGGACTTCAACTCCCACAGTTCCTATGCCTGGGCTGGGGGATTCTGGGAATTGAAGTCCACCCCCACCCCCCTCTTCAAGTGGCCAAGACTGAGAAATGCTAATAAGGGCAAATTTCATTGTTCAACATCCTAACGGGAGGTAGAAGAGAGATGCGCTAGCCAAGGTGGAACCTTTCCAGTAAATTCTTCAGCTGTGGCTCCCATCATTCCCAGCCAGGCCTGGTGGGACTGCCAGAGTGTACAATTCTCTGTCCTGGGTTGTTTAAAAAAAAAGGTATGTATGTCTTATTTAAACCAATAGATCAGGTTTCAAACTTGGTCTTGACTTGTTACTCTCAGGCAGCATAGCTGGCTGGAGAATTCTGGGAGTTGAAGTCCACAAGTCTTAAAGTTGCCAAGTTTGGAGACCTCTGCAATAGATCTTCCACTGAATACATTGAATTCAAGGATAATAGGGGCAAAGCTAAAACAACCTTTCTGCTTCCAGGAGAGGCCAGAATTTTCTGCCTAAGTGAAACACTGGTGAAAACCTAGAATACTTTCATGTATAGTGGAAGAAACGACGGAGAGAATGTAAAAAGATGACTGATCTTGATTACAGTTTGTTCTCCGGTCATCAGTTTTGTATTTTTTTCTCTCTCTCTTGAAGATAGCCATGAACTATATCTCTGCAATCCCCGCGTTCCATTCTGTAAAAAAAAAAGGTTGAGTTTAAAATATTTGCAGAAAGTTAATGGCTTCAGATTCTCCTCTTGACATTTCCACCATTTTGCTGGAGCTTTGAGCACCGTGAGCTGTCTTAGCTTTACTCTGTTTTGCCAAAGGAGTGGGGCTTCAGACCCTTCCCCACACACACATTGAGAGGGTCCTTCAGTCCCCAAAAGCAGCAGCTAGGCTTAAAGATCAGAGTGGCAACACGTAGGTCGGGACACTGCGCAAACCACGTACCTGTTCCGACCAAGATCATGAAGCCGACTCCTCGTTCCGATAAAACCCCCTTTTATTTAGGTTGAAGCGAATTCCTCTCCAGCGAAGTCCCGGCAAACAGTCTTCCATGAGATTTCACAACTACAGACCTTTTATCAGGCTGGGAGAGTTGCCAGGCCGATATCTTTCAGACGCCACGCTGTAGCAGCAATTACTTGGCGAGGAGTCAGGAACAGATCTTCACCTGGATGACTTGAACTAATTGTCTCCTGCAAACACCCCTCCCCTTTTGCTCCTCTTTATTCCCGCTCGGAGGGGCCATTCACCATCCAGCTGAGTCTTTACTCCCAAGTCGGCCCTTGTTCCTTAGCTGTTCCCTTCGTCTGGCAGCTCTGCACATGAGCACACTGGGAACAGGCTCCAGCTGCTCTTCTTCCCCACTGATTTCCGACTCAGGAAAGGCAACTGATAACTGTCAGACAGCCCTGGGCCCCTCTCTGCCTCCGATGCAGAGCCCTCGTCAGAGCCTTCCCCAGACTCCAGGACTGGCCCAGGTTCCTCCCCAACCTCCTCACTGTCCAAGTCTGTTGCCAGCTCTGCTGTTGAGCCACAACAACTGGTAGAGAGTGCAAACCTGACTCTTTGAGCACTGATGATGTTACCTAGTTGGGCAACAAATATCTGTCTATCAACCTTAGAGAACAGCACAGTCCTCCTCCTTGCAACCCCCACTCCCCTTTCGCTCATCTTTATTCCCTATGGGAGGGGCCATTCACCCTCCACCTCAGCCTTTACTCCTGAGTCAACCCTTGTTCCTTAACTGTTCCCTTCGTCTGGCAGCTCTGTGCATGAGCACACTGGGAACAGGCTCCAGCTGTTCTTCTTCCCCACTGATCTCTGACTCCGAAGGCAACTGATAACTGTCAGACAGCCCTGGGCCCATCTCTGCCTCTGATGCAGAGCCCTCGTCCGAGCCTTCCCCAGACTCCAGGACTGGCCCATCTTCCTCCCCAACCTCCTCACTGTCCGAGACTGCCACCAGCTCCATTGGCTGCTGGCGGGCCATACCACCACCCTGGGTGTTCGGTTACTTCAAATGACGTAGTTCCATGCCAAAGGAGAAGATAGCAGAGGGGTCCCTTGGGGAGGGGGAGGGCGCATTGTGAGGGCCCTACTTGTATCCCGTGAAAATAACAGGGCAAAACAATGTCTGTGTCAACCCACCCTGGGCTCTTTTGGGGGCAGATCTGATGCTTTGGGCCCTGAAGATTGAGACCCCTTTAAATCCAGCTCCTGCTCTCCCATCTTTTCTTAATTAATAAATATCCCAGCACCCCACTCCTTCCAGGCAGTCAGAGATAAGCCGTTTTAACTAATAAAAAGGGAAAGACAGAAACTAAACGCCCAACTTCATGGATTAAAAAAACCAAAACCAAAATCCATCGATATTCCTAAGCAAATATAAATTAAAAGCCTGCCTGGCACAAAACTGGGTTTTGGGGTGGGGGTGGGGTGGGGTAGAGCTTTCTGGAAGATGGAGTAGGAGGGGGGAGGGCTAGGAAAATGTCAGGAATCTGGAATAAGGATTAAAAATAGAATAGAATTAGAGTGGAATGGGATAGAACAGAATAGAATAGAAAATGCAATATAGAGAATAGTAGAATAGAGTAGAATAGAATAGAATGTAGAATATTTATTTATTATTTATTTATTAATGGGATTCTATGCCACCATCTCAAGACTCAATGCTCACAAATAAAAACAACAATAACAATAAATAATTAAAAACAGATTAAACTAAATAAGCCCCAATACAATTACAAATTCATCCAATATATAGAGAATTGAATAGAATTACAGAATAGAATAGAAAATATGGAATGAAATGGAATGGAAGGAAGAGAAAAGGAGAAAATATGGAATAGAACATAGAATATAGAATAGAAAATATGGAATGGAAGAGAAGAGAAAATATGGAATAGAATAGAATAGAATAGAATAGAATAGAATAGAAAATATGGAGTGGAATAGAATGGAATGGAATAGAATAGAGATTAGATTAAAATAGAATAGACTAAACTAGACTAGAAAATATGGAATGGAACCAATCTGGAAGGGATCTTGGAGGTCTTCTAGTCCACCTCACTGCATTTGGGTTAATGATGTCCCTTCCCCAGGCCAGACAGAGTCAGCTTGGTTCATTAAGTCCTAGAGATTAATGAAGAGGAGGAGTAAGGGGGGCATGAGAGCATCTTCCGGTAGTTGAGGGGCTGCCCCCAAAGGAGAGAGGGGGGGGGGTCAAGCTATTCTGCAAAGCACCAGAAGATAAGAAGCAACAAATGGAAACTCATCACGGAGAGAAGCAACCTGGAACTAAGGAGGAATTGATGAGTGGGACGCAAGTTGCCTTCAGAAGTTGTGGACGCTCCATCAGTGGGGGTTTTAAAGAAGCAACTGGACAACCATTTATCCAGAGTGGCAGAGGGCTGGACTAGAAGACCTCCAAGGTCCCTTCCAACTCCGGTGTTCTGTTACAGCTCACTTTTTGTCGAAGAGGAATTATTCCACATCCCCCTACACACGACAAGGGTACGGTGGGTTGTGTAGATCAGGGGTTCTTAACCTTTTTGAAAGAATCGCCCCCTTGAGCCACTGAGGAAGTTGTCATCGCCCCCTCCCCCAATATAACCACCCCCTGCCGCCTCTTAGCGTCCCCAAGGGGGCCAGCAGAGGGGCGCCAAGAGGCGGCAGGGGGGCGTTCGAGGCACCGGCCCTGCAAGCTCACCCTATTGACTGTTGTACCGCACCTGAACCGGCACAATGCAGCATGTTGGGAAAAGCCGCTGCCACCGCTTTCAAAGTGCTGCCGCTTTGCATTCTTTCTGTCTGTCCATCCGTCCATCCATCCATCCATCCATCCATCCAAAAGGTCTGTCTGCCTGCCTGCCTTCCTGCCTATCTACCTACCTGCCTGTCTTTTTGTCTACCTACCTACCAATATAGATCTCTCTCTCTCCCAATATATCTTGCTCCATCGCCCCCATATCTCCCCCTTCCATTCTCTTCGCCCCACGTCGCCCTTTTCATTCCATCACCCCCTGAAACAAAATCCCTGGGGCAATATCACCCAAGTTAAGAACCACTGGTGTAGATGACCTTCAGGAAAGAGATGGTGCCTAGGCCAGGATCAAATAAGAGGGGACGTAGCCCGCAGCTGCGTAATGGGTGGAGAAAGACCCTCAGAAGGGACCCTGCCTAACGTCTCAGACTGTAACTCGGGGCACTGGGGAAGATTTGTGCTTCCAGAATGGCAAGATCCTGCCAATGCAGCCTTACAAAAAGCAGAATCAGCTTTGTGCAGGTCCCATTTCCAGCCTGGGAGGTTTGGCATCAGCCTTGTAGCTCTGAAAAGTATTAACTTGCTCCTGTCGTTTGTAACTACTTGATCCATTAAGGTGGATCCCAGTTCAGTGCCAAAGACCAGAAGCACATGTGAAGTTCCAGTTAAACTGATTTATTCCTTAGGCTAAGATCAGCAGCACTTTGGTGTTAGATGGAGGTCAACGGAATTCAAGAGGGATTTAGAACAGAATGAGCTGGAAGGAACCCTGGAGGTCTTCTAGTCCAGCCCCCTGCTCAAGAAGGAGAACCTATAATGTTTCCAGGTAAGTGACAATTTCTTCTTAAAAACTTCCAGTGATGGAGCACCTACAATTTCTGGAGGCCAGCTGTTCCACTGGTTAATTGTCCTCACTGGTAGGAAGTTACTTCTTAATTCCAGGTTGTTTAATTCCAGGATTAGTTTCCAACCACAGTTTGCAGCTATGTAGTGATTCTAGGCTGATTCCTCTCATGACTCCGACTCCAAGTTCGCCACTCTGTCTCAATTTTATCCTTCATTAAGCAAATGAAGGTTCCTTCCTCCTCCTTCCTTCCTTCCTTCCTTCCTTCTTCCTTTTCCTTCCTTCCTTCCTTCCTTCCTTCCTTCCTTCCTTCCTAAGCAGCATCTCTTCCTCTTCCCCCAAGTCATCCACACAGTCCTTTACACAAGAGGTTGTCCAGGCCAGGCTGGGCACAGGTCCAAATCCCCAGTGGCAGAGCTCACATCACACGCTCTTCCCCCAAACGCCACATGTTCAACCGAAACCCAGATCTCGTGGCAAAATGTTCCTCCGGCCACTTACTCAGACTCCACCAAGTACTGTCCTTTGCTCAAAAGCTCTGCAGAGGAGACTGGGGTACTGTTTTCTGTAGAGACCATTTTAAGAGCCGTGGGGGCAAAGTGGGTAGAATGCAGTATTGCAGGCTGACTCGGCTTGACTGCCAGCAGTTCGATTCTTAACGGCTCAGGATCGACTCAGCTTTCTGTCCTTCTGGGGTTGGTAAAACGAGGACCCAGATTGTTGGGGGCAAGAGGCTGATTCTGGAAACTGCTTAGGGAGGGCTGGAAAGCACCGTGAAGCAGTATAGAAATTTATGTTATTGTTATTTTCCTTCCTTCCTTCCTTCTTCCTTCCTTCCTTCCTTCCTTCCTTCCTTCCTTCCTTCCTTCCTTCCTTCCTTCCTTCCTTCCTTCCTTCCAAAGATCGACTCAGCCTTCTGTCCTTCCGAGGTGGGTAAAATGGGGACCCAGATTGGGGGCAAATAGGCTGTAAACCGCTTAGAGAGGGCCGTAGAGCACTGGGGTCTGTACATCTAAGGGCTATGGCTATTTTCTCAACTCCGCGGTTCAGCCTAGCGATGGGCAACTTCTCCTGGTCTTCCCTGGCATCGATCCATTCTGTTTCTGTGCCACTGTCTGAGACCAGCCAGGCCGGACAGAATAATCGGAAGCCGGCTGATGCCCTGGAGCTGGGTGTCTACGACTCCTGCCCACCATCACAGCAGTGAGAGGATTCATTTCCACAGCAGCTAATCGCCCAGAGGGACTAAAAGCTGCTTTCCTTGGCTAATGAGGACACACCACAGCTCACCTACTAAGCTACAATGGAATCTTGGCTTAGGAGGCTCAGCCCGTCGCGACAGCTCCAAAATCACCGGCAGGTAATGAGAGCCGATACAGAAAAATCTGCTTTACTAAATCCACTCAATGACTGGAGCTCAGATGGGCATCTGAACAGCCCTGGGAAAGGATCAGCTGGTGCCAACAGCAAGCCCCCCCGGATTCTCTGTGTCCTGCAGTGACTCTGCCACCTGGGCACCAATCACGCTGGCATATTGCAGGTGGTGGTGGAGGGGGGCACCCTGCCTGCCAGGTGCTGGTGGAGCAAATCCAGATGCCTTGCTGGTCACTAACATGGAACTCTGCCAGGGAGGCTGGTAGACAGAACCACTTGGGGAAGGAAAGGGAAAAAAGGGAAGGGAAGGAAATAGATGAAGAGGGGAAGGGAAGTGAAAGGAAGAAAAGGGAGAGGGGAGGATGAGGAGAGAATAGATGAAGAAGGGAAGGAATTGATGAAGGGAAAGGAAGGAAATAGATGAAGAAGGAAAGGAATAGATGAAGAAGAGAAGGGAGGGGAAGTGAAAGGAAGAAAAGGGAGAGGGGAGGATGAAAAGAGAATAGATGAAGAAGGGAAGGAATAGATGAAGGGAAAGGAAGGAAATAGATGAAGAAGGAAGGAAGCGGAAAGAGGAAAGGAGAGGGGAGGAGGATGAAGGGAGGAAGGAAGGGAAAGGAAGGGATGAGATGAGAAGGGAATAGATGATGAAGGGAAAGGCAAGGGAACGGGAACTGAAGGGAAGGGAGGAAAAGAATGGAAGAGAGAGAAAGGAGGGAGGGAGGAGTTAACAAGGGGATCACATCCAACCCAGGCAGTTCTGGAGCTGCTTGCCCCATGGAGCTCAGGCCCACCTGGGTTCCAGCTCCCCACCTTGGAAGGCTCCAAAAGAGACCCATTCCCAGGGAATCTGGCTGGGGGAGGGGGTGGGTGTGTGGGATGGCCAGTTGTGGGACCACTCTGCCTTCGCCCAGGGAGAAGCAGGCTGCAGGACCAGAGGTGCCTCATTGGGTGGTGGTGGGGGGAGTCCTTTCCACCAGACCTGTCGAGGAGCAGCCCCAGGGCCTTTCCTGCTCCCCATCCCACAATAGGTCCAACCTGGGAGGCTGGCAAGCCCGACAGGAGAGGAAGAAGGGCGGGGTGTTTGTGTGTCTTGCCAGGCTCCGCATCTCCGTGGTGTCTGAAGAGGCGCAGACAAATGCACCGAGCATCACGTCTCCCCGAACGCCCCCCCCCAGCCAGAGTACAACGGGATACAAGGTTAAATGGTGCAGAACCCTGTAAGTAGCCTGATTGTCTTGTCACAAATGAAATACGCACCACCGCCACCACCAGGGCGGCAGCTCCAGGTTGGGGAGGGGAAGGAGGAGGGGAGGGGGCTTCTGCTCAGCCAGAATCTGGAGCCCCCATCATTTCTGTATATCTCCACTGACAGACCCACCGTGGGGACAGAGGACAGGGTGGGTGGGTGGGGGCGGGGCACACACACACATACCCTGCCAGGCGCTTCAGCAGTCAAAGGAGGGAGGGGGCCGGCCAGGCCAGGGCTGTCCAGGACCAGGGGGGAGAAATGGGGTCCCACCACCCCTCTATTCCATCCTCCCAGGGGCCCACCAACCCCATTCTATCCCTCCTTCTTTCATGGAGGAGCCAGAGACTAAATGCAAGTGAACTCATGCTTTATTGAGGGCTGCCACCCCCAACCCCAGTTCTGCCTTTCCAAAGGGAGCCCAGGAAGCAAAGGTGCTCAGATCACACACACACACACCCACATATACAGGCAGTCCTTGGCTTACAACAGTTCATTTAGTGACCAAAGTTACAACGCAATGAAGAGAAAAAGGGGACTTATGGCCGCTTTTCACACTTACGCACCGTTGCAGTATCCTTACATGATCCAAGTTCAGAGGGTTGGCAACTGCTTCATATTTATGACGGTCCAGTGTCCCGGGTGTGTGTGTCACATGATCCCTTTTGTGACCTTCAGACCAGCCAAGTCCACGGGAGCCGGAGTCGCTTAACAACTGTGAGTAGCTTAACAGCTGCAGTGATTCTCTAGCAACAGTGGCAAGAAAACGGGGAAAACTCATAACAAATGTCTCGCAGGAACATAAATTCTGGCTCGACTGAAGGAGTCAAGGACTACTGCTATTTGTGTGTGTGTCACTCTGGTCTATTAAAAGAGGAGCTATTCCAGGATTTCATTCATTCCAATGGAGAGTAACCATGAACCCTGGCCCAGGGACAACTATGGGTGCGCGCGCGTGTGTGTCCAACTCCTCCTGAAGTCTCCCAGGAAGGAAGGCTTTTCTTTTCTTTCTTTCTTTCTTTTTCTTTTCTTTCTTTTCTTTTCTTTTTCTTTTTTTCTTTTCCTTCCTTTTTTCTTCCTCTTTCTCTCTCTTTCTTTCTTTCTTTCATGAATATTTTATCTCCAAGGACTCAGGCATAACAATGAAGGTTTTTTATTGCAAACCTTTGCACTGATCTTTCAGAGGTACAGACCCCAGACCCCTGCAGAAAGGTTGCTTCTGAAATCCACTGGCTGCCAGAGGGGCTGCGGCTTCAAGCAGCCCCAGGAATGCCCCCCCACCTGCTGGGGCTCCCAAATAGAAGGCCGACTGTCTGAGATTGACTAGCCCTCCTACACACACACACACACACACACACACGGGTGGTGAGGTTATTATTTTATTTTTATTTTATGATTTTAAAATTATCTTTATTTCTACATTGGGTTTTTATGGTCTAGAATTGCCGTGAATTGGCGAGTTAGGCTGCTGGATAGCATTTTCTGAAATTAGCAAAGAGGGCCTGACCCACAGGGGACCACCTCCCCCAGCCCAGTCCTGGCTAAAGACAGGGGCTTCCCCCGGTCCCTGGGAAGCGGCAGGCGGGACTTTACGTGGAGGCCAAGGCAGTGGGGAAAGGCCGTGGCAGTGTGTGTGTGTGTGTGTGTGTGTGTGTGTTGGGCAGAGACGAGGCTCAAGAGCTTCTTATCACCTCGCTTTATTACAGGCAGAGTAAATTGCTTTTGTCTGAAGCAACATAATGGTCAGAGGAGGCAATGACATTTGCACGCTGCCTGCTTAATTCGGCTGGTGCTCTGCATATTGCTCTCTCTCTCTCTCTCCCTCTCTGCAACGGGCAACTGCTGCCTTTCAGAGGACCCCTGTGGCGGAGGGTGAGCTTCTGAGGCGCTTCCATCTTCCCCCACCAGCTGGGGCAAAAGGAGGGCAGGGATTTTGGGGCCTTCTGTATCTTAATCCAATTACCAGGAAACGGAGCAGCCTGGGAATCTGGTTCCATCCTGGGCCCCGCCGGATGAGCACGGGTCCCTGTTTTGTGGCTTGTTGTGAGACCAGAGCATCATGCAGCCTCAAAAGGGCAAAATGCCGACAACTGGTGGGCAAATCAGCTCCAGGTATCATCTGCGGGCACCCCTCACCATTCGGGTTCCAGGTGCCCCAAAGTCTCTTTGCTCCAGGCAGATTTGCTGGACCTGTGGACGCTCAGAAGGCTGGAAACTGCCCTTCTCTGTGGTGGTGGCCTCCGGCCCTGTAACAGAAAACCACCAAGCTCAGAGAGCACCAGGAGCCCCTCATTTCAACCCCCGACCTCACAAATAGTCTCTTCAATTGCTCAGAGTTGCACAGCTGCAGAAGTAGTCCCCACATCCTCAGGCATGACTGTGTCAGCGTTCCAGAAAACCTCCATTCCAACCAATAACTCCAAGACAGACGTATCTCAAAGGTTCCTTTTATTTTATTTATTTTGGTTCCTCTATTTGGATAGTACATCTGTGGAATCCCGGATCTGAAAGTTTTTGGGCTTCCTTGCAAAAGTCAAAGCTGCAAATCCATCCCCGCTTGGCTCTCACCACATGGTCCAATCACCATCCGTCCTAAAGTAAGACTCCCATTTCAGTATGACCTTGAACCAAACAAAGCAATTCTATTTTGTCTAACTAGATGAACTCCCCCCCCCCATTTTCCCAGGCTCATTGTGGGAGCATCGAAGTCTCAATATGGCTTCCAAAGCTGACAGACTGCTGAGAGCACGCAGGTGGGGAGGAATGGGGTCTTCTCCAGCTCTTCTCTGCCAGTTCAAGTGGTAGCCCACCTTCCTCCCCTTCTACTACCCAGAGGGCCCTTGCGAGCCTCCTACCTCCATGGCACGGTGTGCCCGGCCTCCTCACCCTCAACCGCCCAGCTGGTCCAAGAGGCTCTGCACGTTGTCCGTGAACTCGCTCCGTCTTCGCCCCCACCAGTTTCACAGGGCGCAGGCAGGGTTGGGGGGCCTCCAGGTTTCTGGGGCACCAGACACTGCAGAGGAAGAACCAGATGGCATCTCGGATCGGCCTCCCAGGTGAAGGAAAACACTGCAAAGCAGCAGGAGAGGAAAGTTGCAGGCTGAGGGCTGGGGATGGCGAGGCCAGGGCCCAGCTCTAACACGGGGAATCCTGGTTTCTGGGCCTTCGACTCAGTTTTATCTTAATATTTACCCTGTCTATTACCGTTTCCCAAAATACAACCTACCCTGAAAGTAACTCCTAGTTTTTTATACATGTGCTTCAATATAAGCCCTACCCCACCAAATAAGCCCTAATTAAGACGCCACCCACTCCAGAGAGTGGACCAGTAAAATTAAGCTAGGGTGGAGATGGTGGGGGTGGGGTGGAGCTGCCCTACTACTTACCTTTGGACAGGTGTAGCCAGGCCTCACACCCCACACCTGCCTTGTCGGCCCAATCCTTCTGCAGTCGGGTAGGCCAGCAGAAGCCTCCCTGAGGCCTCTGGAGCAGAGAACAAAGCTCAGGATCGATCCTGAGCTCTGTTTATCAGCTGCAGAGGCCTTTCAGAAAGCCTGCCGCTGCAGAAGAAGAAGAAGTTCCTGGAGGCCTCTGACAGCAAAAAGGAGGCCATGCGATGCACAGAAGTGAGGTTGGTCAGGGACTTCCCCTGAAAATAAGACCTGGTGCCTTTTTGGTGACAAAAATATAAGACAGGGTCTTATTTTCAGGGGGATATTAATCTACATCAGTGGTCGCCAACTGAGGGCCGGGGACCACTGGTGGTCTGTGAGAAAATTTTGGTGGGCCACAAATGTCACCACCCAAAGCAATTAATCCAGGCTGCGCTGGAACACAAGGCTGTGCCCCACATGGCCCACCCATCCGCTGGCCCCACCCTTCGCCGAAGCAAACCTTACCGCAGTAGAGGGCAAGCTGGAACTGGAAGGTAAGACCAATGGGGAGGGAAATCGCCCAGGGTGGCTTGTTGGTGGGAAAGTCGTCCGAAAGCCAGAGCCTGTCACAGAACTGGCCTTTGGTCATCCCGAGCAGCTGCTGCTCTCCATCCGGTGCACTGTCCTGCCATGGACTGGAGGAGGAGATGCTCCGGGATGACCAAAGGGCCAGTTCTGTGACTACTGCAGCTCTGGAATATGGGACCCACTTTTCCACCTGCCACCATCAGTCAAAATTCATATTAGTGGTCCATGGGATTTAAAATTATGAATTTGGTGGTCCCTGAGGTCCAAAAGGTTGGCTTAACCCTGATCTACATACCTTATATATACATTTGCTGATGCTTTATTTAAACTGATACTTGTATGATCAGTGACCTCAGTAGATGCTAAATAAATAATTATTTATTTTCCAAACATGCTAAGCTTGTGTGGCTCCACTACCTTGTGCAAACCCAACGCAGTCATTAACCTTATGAATCCAC
>CM019150.1:2475654-2541432 GCA_009733165.1 Naja naja
GGATGGGGGCGGCAGCCTCTGCCTCGGGATCATAGGACAGCGGTGGAGGGGCCTGGAGGTCATCTAACCCAACCCCGTCCCTGGCACCCACCCTCGACCCTTCTGCTCTGCTCTCTGTGCCCACAGGTGGTGAAGGTGGCGGCAGCAACATCTCGCACAAGCTGCGCCTCTCGCGGGTCAAGCCGGCTGACGAAGGGACCTACGAGTGCCGCGTGATCGACTTCAGCGACCGGCAGGCGCGGCACCACAAGGCCAAGGCGTACCTGCGGGTGGAAGCCGAGGACAGCGGCCCCAGGCCGGCGGCGGCCGCCCCTGCAAACACGCAGCTGCTGCTCCTGGCCGCCGGGCAGACCCCCGAGCGCGGCAGGCCGGCCGCCGCCGCCCCCCGCCCGCCCCACCCGCCCCGCCTGGCCAAGGAGCTGAAGAAGCGCTCGCTGGACGAAGCCCCGCCTGCGCCCGCTAGAGACCCCCCACCCACGCACCCGCCCACTCCCCGGAGCCCGGACCGCCTGAGCTGCGCCCCGCAGAGGGAGGGTCTCCATCTCCGCGCCCCCTCCTCCCCGCCCGGCGCTCTTGGAGCGGGAGGGGTCCCCTAAGACCCCGCGCAGCCAGAGAGCGGCAACCATGAACTTGCTGCGGAGGAGGAGGAGGAGGATCGCTCCCACCTGGACTGGCGCAACTGCGCCCCCTCGCCTGTAATAAGCCCCCACCCAGGCTCCCCGCCCGCAACCTCCGAGCTCGGTGGGCCATGGGTTGGGGGGCGTCCCGCTGGAGCCAAGCAGGATGCCAGAGGCGGCGGCGGCGGGTGGGTGGGAAAAACTGGGGAAGGGGGAGGCCTGTGGGCTGGGAAGGCATTCCTCCCCCCCTCTTTCCCAGATCCTCTTCTGCGGGGACGGGGGACGGGGCTCCATCCCGGCTGCATTCACACAACATGCTGGTTTGGTTTGCCCGGCTTCCTTAGAATTCCCGTCGCTCCGTGTCTTGTGCGCCCCTGCCCCGTCCGTGGGAGACCGTGGATGGGCCGCTATAGTGCTCGTCCCGCTGCGGGGGAGGGTTAGCATGTTGTGTGAGCTCAGCTCTTAGAGCCCCCGCCTTGAAGTTTCATGACTTGCTTGTGCTTTTTTTTTTTGAGGAGGGCGGGGCTCGTTTTCTTCTTTTCTTTTTTAAAAAGGAATATTTATGCTTCTTCCCATCTTATGATTATTATGAATATACCTGTGACGTGTTTCTATGCCGAGAGAGAGAGAAATATATATATACACCTAGGCAGTCCCTGGAAGAGGGATGGTTCAGAGGAAAGCGGGGGGGGGGGCGGGGGGCAAAAAAGGGAGGGGGCCGTTTTCTCTTTCGGGGTCGGGGGTCAAATTTTCAGGGCTGCTTTCTATTCCGAGGGTTTATTTTATTCGTTTTTACAAAAAAAAATTGAAAAAGAAAAAAAAACACCGGGAGGTGCCGTTTCAGAAGCTCAGATTGGGAGTTCGCTTCTATTGGGGTGAGGTCCCCGGCATGGCTGCAAAGAGGGGACACCTCCCCCTTTTAGAAAGGGTGCGATCTGAGGACTCCTCCCCTCCTCGCACGTATTTCTTTGGGTGGGAAAGGCGATTGAGGGGGGCAGTGGATTCCCTCCTGCCCCCCCCCCGCCCTGCCCCCTTGCTTGGGGTCCTTTTGCCTGGCTTTATTGGGGGGAGGGGGCTTCTTTCTGGTAACGGGGAGGGGGAGAGAGGCAGGTTTTACTGGCAACCAGGAGGAGGGGCTGACCCCTGAACAGAAGACAATCATAGTTGGTTTGATTCTATCAGTCCCCACCCTCTTCTTCCTCCCTTCTGCTACCCCTTGTACATGTTTCTATTGGGGTGGGTATGTCTACATCAGGGTGGACTTCAATTCCCAGAATTCCCCAGCCAGCATAGCTCTTCTATCTGATCTTCTATCTGCTAAGGTTGGGAAACTCTGGTTTAATGGCAGTGTTTCCAATTGGATCCAACTTTTTATGAGGCAGATAGGCACCCCACAGGCCAGGAGATCCACCCTAGTGGATCCACCGAGACTTGCCACCCAAGGGAGCCCCTGCCCCCCCCCCAAATGCTGCACTGGCTGTTAAGTAGGAAAGCTGGCAGGGGGTGGGTGGGTGGGAGGAAGGGGCAGCGGGCAAGCTGCTTGAAGCATCCTGGCACTGTGCGAAGTAGTTTTGTGACCAGCGGAAGTGAATAAAAGATCTTTTAAGCGGAGATCGCCTTGTGGCCTCCTTTCCTTCTGAAACCTTCCAAGCATTCACGGTTGTTGCAAAATCCACGTCAGAGGCGCGGGGCAGGGAATGGGCTTCTGGAAGCACTCTGGACATGCCCAGGGACCATCGTTCCTTTGGGGGGTCACGTGATCGTCCTTTGTGACTTCCCAGCTGGCTTCTGACAAGCCACGCAGGAATCCAGATTTGCTTAACCAGGGCGAAAAAAAAAAAAAGGGCAATAAAATCTGGCGAGGCCCTCTGAACAACGGCCTTGCTTAGCAGCAGAAATTTCTGGTCTTGGATGTGCAAGGCGAGGAGGACTCAACATGTAACAACGGTGTGCAGTGGCAGCCAAAAAAGCCAACGCAATCCTAAGTTGCATTAACAGAGGGATACGATCAAGATCAAGGGAGGTACTAATACCACTCTATAAAGCCTTAGTAAGGCCACACCCAGAGTCCTGCATCTTTTGGTCATCACATTATAAAAAAGAGGTTGAGACTTAAAAGTGCAGAGAAGAGCAACCAGGATGATGACGGGACTGGAGGCTCAAACTTACGAAGGTTGCAGGAACTGGGCCTGGCTAGTCTAGGGAAGAGAAGGACCAGGGGAGACAGGAGAGCATCTTCCAATACTTGAGGGCTGCCCCAGAGGAGGAGGAGGGTCAACCTATTTTCTAAAGCACCTTTGAAAGCCAGACAAGGAATAATGGATGGAAACTGATCAAGGATTTTACCTGGAAATAAGGAGAAATTTCCTGACAGTGAGAACAATCAACCAGTGGAACAGAAGTTGCCTTCAGAAGTTATGGGAGCTTCATCATTAGAAGCTTTCAAGAAGAGTCTGGACTGCCATCTGTCAGAAATGGTGTAGGGTCTCCTGCTTGGGTTGGGGGTTGGACTAGATGACCTACAAGGTCCCTTCTAACTCCGTTAATCTAATCTACAGGTGAAACCCGAAAAATTAGAATATCGTGCAAAAGTTCATTTATTTCCGTAATGCAACTTAAAAGGTGAAACTAATATATGAGATGGACTCATTACATGCAAAACAAGATAGTACAAGCCTTGATTTGCCATAATTGTGATGATTATGGCTTACAGCTCATGAAAACCCCAAATCCACAATCATGAGCTGTAAGCCATAATTATCACAATTATGGCAAATCAAGGCTTGTACTATCTTGCTTTGCATGTAATGAGTCTATCTCATATATTAGTTTCCCAAGTTGCATTCTGAAATGAACTTTACCGACTATTCTAATTCTGAGTTTCACCTGCAAACTCACATGTCCGTCCATCAGGGAGAGCACGAGACTGCATTAAAAGTTTCCAGCCATCTAAATCAAAAGTTTTTCAAGCTGGGCATTTGAAGACCCGGTGGACTTCAACTCCCACAGTTCCTATGCCTGGGCTGGGGATTCTGGGAATTGAAGTCCACCCCCACCCCCCTCTTCAAGTGGCCAAGACTGAGAAATGCTAATAAGGGCAAATTTCATTGTTCAACACCTAACGGGAGGTAGAAGAGAGATGCGCTAGCCAAGGTGGAACCTTTCCAGTAAATTCTTCAGCTGTGGCTCCCATCATTCCCAGCCAGGCCTGGTGGGATTGCCAGAGTGTACAATTCTCTGTCCTGGGTTGTTTAAAAAAAAGGTATGTATGTCTTATTTAAACCAATAGATCAGGGCTCCCCAAACTTGGCAACTTTAAGACTTGTGGAGTTCAACTCCCGCTGGCTGGAGAATACTGGGAGTTGAAGTCCACAAGTCTTAAAAGTTGCCAAGTTTGGAGACCTCTGCAATAGATCTTCCACTGAATACACTGAATTCAAGGATAATAGGGGCAAAGCTAAAACAACCTTTCTGCTTCCAGAAGAGGCCAGAATTTTCTGCCTAAGTGAAACACTGGTGAAAACCTAGAATACTTTCATGTATAGTGGAAGAAACGACGGAGAATGTAAAAAGATGACTGATCTTGATTACAGTTTGTTCTCCGGTCATCAGCTTTGTATTTTTTTCTCTCTCTCTCTTGAAGATAGCCATGAACTATATCTCTGCAATGCCCCGATGGAAGAGAAACTCCCCGTTTCCATTCTGTAAAAAAAAAAGGTTGAGTTTAAAATATTTGCAGAAAGTTAATGGCTTCAGATTCTCCTCTTGACATTTCCGTCCATTTTGCTGGAGCTTTGAGCACCGTGAGCTGTCTTAGCTTTACTCTGTTTTGCCAAAGGAGTGGGGCTTCAGACCCTTCCCCCCCACACACACATTGGAGAGGGTCCTTCAGTCCCCAAAAGCAGCAGCTAGGCTTAAAGATCAGAGTGGCAACACGTAGGTCGGGACACGGCGTAAACCACGTACCTGTTCCGACCAAGACCATGAAGCCGACTCCTCGTCCCGATAAAACCCGCTTTTATTTAGGTTGAAGCAAATTCCTCTCCAGTGAAGTCCCGGCAAACAGTCTTCCATGAGATTTCACAACTACAGACCCATCAGGCTTGGAGAGTTGCCAGGTCGATAGCTTCCAAACGCCATGCTGTAACAGCAATTACTTGGCAAGAAGTCAGGAACAGATCTTCACCCGAATGAATTGAATGAATTGTCTCCTGCAAATCCCCCCTCCCCTTTTGCTCCTCTTTATTCCCTCTGGGAGGGGCCATTCACCGTCCACCTGTGCCCTTACTCCCAAGTCGGCCCTTGTTCCTTAACTGTTCCCTTCGTCTGGCAGCTCTGTGCATGAGCACACTGGGAACAGGCTCCAGCTGTTCTTCTTCCCCACTGATTTCCGACTCTGAAGGCAGCTGATAACTGTTGGACGGCCCTGGCCCCATCTCTGCCTCTGACACAGAGCCCTTGTCTGAGCCTTCCCCAGACTCCAGGACTGGCCCATGTTCCTCCCCAACCTCCTCACTGTCCGAGACTGCCACCAGCTCCATTGGCTGCTGGTGGGCCATACCACCACCCTGGGTGTTCGATTACTTCAAATGACGTAGTTCCATGCCAAAGGAGAAGATAGCAGAGGGGTCCCTTGGGGAGGGGGAGGGCGCACTGTGAGGGTCCTACTTGTATCCCGTGAAAATAACAGGGCAAAACAATGTCTGTGTCAACCCACCCTCGGCTCTTTTGGGGGCAGATCTGATGCTTTGGGCCCTGAAGATTGAGACCCCTTTAAATCCAGCTCCTGCTCTCCTAGGGCATCTTTTCTTAATTAATAAATATCCCCCTTTGTTTCCCAGCACCCCACTCCCCACCTTCCAGGCAGTGGACAGAGATAAGCACCGTAAAACAGAAATCGATACGCCCAGCCGAACTAATAAAAAAGGGAAAGACAGAAACTAAACGCCCAACTTCATGGATTAAAAAAAAACCAAAAAACCAAAATCCATCGATATTCCTAAGCAAATATAAATTAAAAGCCTGCCTGGCACAAAACTGGGTTTTTGGGGTGGGGGTGGGGGTGGGGTAGAGCTTTCTGGAAGATGGAGTAGGAGGGGGGGAGGGCTATGAAAATGTCAGGAATCTGGAATAAGAATTAAAAATAGAATAGAAGTAGAGTGGAATGGGATAGAACAGAATAGAATAGAAAATGCAGTATAGAGAATAGTAGAATAGAGTAGAATAGAATAGAACGTAGAATATTTATTTATTATTTATTTATTAATGGGACTTCTATGCCGCCTCATCTCCGAAGACTCGGGGCGGCTCACAAATAAAAACAACAATAACAATGAATAATTAAAAACAGATTAAACTAAATAAGCCCCAATACAATTACAAATTCATCCAATATATAGAGAATTGAATAGAATTACAGAATAGAATAGAAAATATGGAATGAAATGGAATGGAAGGGAAGAGAAAAGGAGAAAATATGGAAGAGAACATAGAATATAGAATAGAAAATATGGAATGGAAGAGAAGAGAAAATATGGAATGGAATAGAATAGAATAGAATAGAATAGAATAGAATAGAAAATATGGAGTGGAATAGAATGGAATGGAATAGAATAGAGATTAGATTAAAATAGAATAGACTAAACTAGACTAGAAAATATGGAATGGAACCAATCTGGAAGGGATCTTGCACGTCTTCTAGTCCACCTCACTGCATTTGGGTTAATGATGTCCCTTCCCCAGGCCAGACAGAGTCAGCTTGGTTCATTAAGTCCCAGAGATTAATGAAGAGAAGGAGTAAGGGGGGCGTGATAGCATCTTCTAGTAGTTGAGGGGCTGCCCCCAAAGGAGAGAGGGGGGTCAAGCTATTCTGCAAAGCACCAGAAGATAAGAAGCAACGGATGGAAACTCATCACGGAGAGAAGCAACCTGGAACTAAGGAGGAATTGATGAGTGGGACGCAAGTTGCCTTCAGAAGTTGTGGACGCTCCATCAGTGGGGGTTTTTAAGAAGCAACTGGACAACCATTTATCCAGAGTGGCAGAGGGCTGGACTAGAAGACCTCCAAGGTCCCTTCCAACTCCGGTGTTCCGTTACAGCTCACTTTTTGTCGAAGAGGAATTATTCCACATACCCCTACACACGACAAGGGTACGGTGGGTTGTGTAGATCAGGGGTTCTTAACCTTTTTGAAAGAATCGCCCCCTTGAGCCATTGAGGAAGTTGTCATCGCCCCCCTCCCACAACATAACTGCCCCTCTGCCACCTCTTAGCGTCCCCAAGGGGGCCAGCAGAGGGGCACTAAGAGGTGGCAGGGGGGCTTTTGAGGCCAACCCTGCAGGTTCACCCACTGACTGTAGTAACGCTCCAGAGCCAGCATCTCCAATGTGGAAGCGGTGGCGTTATACACACAGCGATTTGACACACGCCCCCTGCCACTTGTTAGTGTCCCCAAGGCCAAGGGAGCCAGCAGAGGGGCGCTAAAAGGCGGCAGGGGGGCGTGTAACGCGGCCGTGGCAGCACGTAATATGCCACTGCTTCCACATTGGAGGCGCCAGCTCCAGAGCAGTGCTGGTCAATGGGTGAGCCTGCAGGGCTGGTGCCTTGAACGCCCCCCTTAGTGTCCCTAAGTGTCCCTAAGGGGACCAGCAGCAGAGGGGCCAAGAGGCAGCGGCTGGTGGCGATGAATGCTGCAGTGTCAGCACGCAACTGCCAGCTTTCAGCATTGGAGGCGCCGCCGGAGCAGTGCTAGTCAATGGGTGAACCTGCAGGGCTGGCCGGCACCTCGAACAACTCCCTGTTGCCTCTTAGCGCCCCTCTGCCAGTCCCCTTGGGGACACTAAGAGACGGCAGGGGGGTGTTTGAGGAGCCGGCCCTGCAGGCTCACCCCATTGACTGTTGTACCGCACCTGAACCGGCGCCTCAAATGCGGCAGCATGTTGGGAAAAGCCGCCACCGCTTTCCCAAAGTGCTGCCGCTCTTGCATTCTTTCTGTCTGTCCATCCGTCTGTCCGTCCATCCATCCATCCAAAAGGTCTGTCTGTTTGCCTGCCTGCCTTCCTGCCTATCTACCTACCTGTCTTTTTGTCTGCCTACCTATCTACCAATATAGTTAGTTATCTCTCTCTCTCTCTCTCAATATATCTTGCTCCATCACCTCAATATCGCCCCCTTCCATTCATTGGCCCCCACATCGCCCCTTTTCATTCCATCCCCCCCTGAAAAACAAAATCGCCCCCTGGGGGGCAATATCGCCCAGGTTAAGAGCCACTGGACTAGATGACCTTCAGGAAAGAGATGCTGCCTAGGCCAGGATCAAATAAGAGGGGACGTAGCCCGCAGCTGCGTAATGGGTGGAGAAAGACCCTCAGAAGGGACCCTACCTAACGTCTCAGACTGTAACTCAGGGCAGTGGGGAAGTTTTGTGCTTCCAGAATGGCAAGATCCTGCCAATGCAGCCTTACAAAAAGCAGAATCAGCTTCGTGCAGGTCCTGTTTCCGGCCTGGGAGGTTTGGCATCAGTCTTGTAGCTCTGAAAAGTATTAACTTGCTCCTGTCGCCTGTAACTGCTTGATCCATTAAGGTGGATCCCAGTTCAGTGCCAAAGACCAGAAGCACATGTGAAGTTCCAGTTAAACTGATTTATTCCTTAGGCTAAGATCAGCAGCACTTTGGTGTTAGATGGAGGTCAACGGAATTAAGAGGATTTAGAACAGAATGAGCTGGAAGGAACCCTGGAGGTCTTCTAGTCCAGCCCCCTGCTCAAGAAGGAGAACCTATAATGTTTCCAGGTAAGTGACAATTTCTTCTTAAAAACTTCCAGTGATGGAGCACCTACAATTTCTGGAGGCCAGCTGTTCCACTGGTTAATTGTCCTCACTGGTAGGAAGTTTCTCTTTAATTCCAGGTTGCTTAATTCCAGGATTAGTTTCCAACCACAGTTTGCAGCTATGTAGTGATTCTAGGCTGATTCCTCTCACGACTCCGACTCCAAGTTCGCCACTCTGTCTCAATTTTATCCTCTGGCCATTAAGCAAATGAAGGCTCCTTCCTTCCTTCCTTCCTTCCTTCCTTCCTTCCTTCCTTCCTTCCTTCCTTCCTTCCTTCCTTCCTTCCTTCCTTCCTCCTCCTCCTCCCTCCTCCTTCCTTCCTTCCTTCCTTCCTTCCTTCCTTCCTTCCTTAGCAGCATCTCTTCCTCTTCCCCCAAGTCATCCACACAGTCCTTTACACAAGAGGTTGTCCAGGCCAGGCTGGGCCCAGGTCCAAATCCCCAGTGGCAGAGCTCACACCACATGCTCTTCCCCCAAACGCCACATGTTCAACCGAAACCCAGATCTCATGGCAAAAATGTTCCTCCGGCCACTTACTCAGACTCCACCAAGTACTGTCCTTTGCACAACAGCTCTGCAGAGGAGTCTGGGGTACTGTTTTCTGTAGAGACCACTTTAAGAGCCGTGGGGGCGAAGTGGGTAGAATGCAGTATTGCAGGCTGACTTGGCTTGACTGCCAGCAGTTCGATTCTTAACGGCTCAGGATCGACTCAGCTTTCTGTCCTTCTGGGGTCGGTAAAATGAGGACCCAGATTGTTGGGGGCAAGAGGCTGATTCTGGAAACTGCTTAGGGAGGGCTGGAAAGCACTGTGAAGCAGTATAGAAATTTAAGTGCTATTGCTATTTTCCTTCCTTCCTTCCTTCCTTCCTTCCTTCCTTCCTTCCTTCCTTCCTTCCTTCCTTCCTTCCTTCCAAAGATCGACTCAGCCTTCTGTCCTTCCGAGGTGGGTAAAATGGGGACCCAGATTGTTGGGGGCAAATAGGCTGTCAACCGCTTAGAGAGGGCCGTAGAGCACTGGGGTCTATATGTCTAAGGGCTATGGCTATTTTCTCAACTCCGTGGTTCAGCCTAGCGATGGGCAACTTCTCCTGGTCTCTCCCTGGCATCGATCCATTCTGTTTCTGTGCCACTGTCTGAGACCAGCCAGGCCGGACAGAATAATCGGAAGCCGGCTGATGGCCTGGAGCTGGGTGTCTACGACTCCTGCCCACCATCACAGCAGTGAGAGGATTCATTTCCACAGCAGCTAATCGCTCCAGAGGGACTAAAAAGCTGCTTTCCTTGGCTAATGAGGACACAATTCACAGCTCACCTACTAAGCTACAATGGAATCTTGGCTTAGGAGGCTCAGCGCCCGTCGCGACAGCTCCAAAATCACCGGCAGGTAATGAGAGCCGATGCAGAAAAATCTGCTTTACTAAATCCACTCAATGACTGGAGCTCAGATGGGCATCTGAACAGCCCTGGGAAAGGATCAGCTGGTGCCAACAGCAATAAGCCCCCCCCCGGATTCTCTGTGCCCTGCAGTGACTCTGCCACCTGGGCATCGAACACGCTGGCATATTGCAGGTGGTGGTGAGGGGGCACCTGCCTGCCAGGTGCTGGCGGAGCAAATCCAGATGCCTTGCTGGTCACTAACATGGAACTCTGCCAGGGAGGCTGGTAGACAGAACCACTTGGGAAAGGAAAGGGAAAAAAGGGAAGGAAATAGATGAAGAGGGAAGGAAGGAAAGGAAGAAAAGGAGAGGAGGATGAGGAGAGAATAGATGAAGAAGGAAGGAACTGATGAAGGAAAGGAAGGAAACAGATGAAGAAGGAAAGGAATAGATGAAGAAGATAGGGAGGGAAGAAAGGAAGAAAAGGAGAGGAGGATGAAAAGAGAATAGATGAAGAAGGAATGAATAGATGAAGGGAAAGGAAGGAAATAGATGAAGAAGGGAAGGGAAGTGAAAGGAAGGAAAGGGAGAGGGGAGGGGAGGATGAGAAGAGATGAAGGGAAAGGAAGGGATGAGATGAGAAGGGAATAGATGATGAAGGGAAAGGCAAGGGAACGGGAACTGAAGGGAAGGGAGGAAAAGAATGGAAGAGAGAGAAAGGAGGGAGGGAGGAGTTAACAAGGGGATCACATCCAACCCAGGCCAAGGTTCTGAGTTGCTTGCCCCATGGAGCTCAGGCCCACCTGGGTTCCAGCCCACCTGGAAGGCTCCAAAAGAGACCCATTCCCAGGGAATCTGGCTGGGGGAGGGGGTGGGTGTGTGGGATGGGCTACTTCAGTTGTGGGACCACCCTCTGCCTTCGCCCAGGGAGAAGCAGGCTGCAGGACCAGAGGTGCCTCATTGGGTGGTGGTGGGGGGAGTCCTTTCCACCAGACCCGTCGAGGAGCAGCCCCAGGGCCTTTCCTGCTCCCGATCCCACAATAGGTCCAACCTGGGAGGCTGGCAAGCCTGACAGGAGAGGAAGAAGGGCGGGGGTGTTTGTGTGTCTTGCCAGGCTCCGCATCTCCGCGGTGCTCCGAAGAGGCGCAGACAAATGCACCGAGCATCACGTCTCCCCCGAACGCCCCCCCCCCAGCCAGAGTACAACGGGATACAAGGTTAAATGGTGCAGAACCCTGTAAGTGGCCTGATTGTCTTGTCACAAATGAAATACGCACCACCGCCACCACCAGGGCGGCAGCTCCAGGTTGGGGAGGGGAAGGGAGGAGGGGAGGGGGGGCTTCTGCTCAGCCAGAATCTGGAGCCCCCATCATTTCTGTATATCTCCACTGACAGACCCACCGTGGGGGACAGAGGACAGGGTGGGGGGGGGGGGGGGCACACACACATACCCTGCCAGGCGTTTATCTTCAGCAGTCAAAGGAGGGGAGGGGGCCGGCCAGGCCAGGGCTGTCCAGGGACCAGGGGGGAGGAGATGGGGGGTCCCACCACCCTCTCTATTCCATCCCCTCCCAGGGGGCCCACCCAACCCCATTCTATCCCCTCCCTTCTTTCATGGAGGAGCCAAGAGACGAAATGCAAGTGAACTGCGTTTTATTGAGGGGCTGCCACCCCCAACCCCAGTTCTGCCTTTCCAAAGGGAGCCCAGGAAGCAAAGGTGCTCAGATCACCCCCCCCCCCGCATATACAGGCAGTCCTTGGCTTACAACAGTTTGTTTAGTGACCAAAGTTACAATGGCAATGAAGAGAAAAAAGGGGGACTTACGGCCGTTTTTCACACTTACGACCGTTGCAGTATCCTTACATGATCCAAGTTCAGAGGGTTGGCAACTGCTTCATATTTATGACGGTCGCAGTGTCCCGGGGGTGTGTGTGTGTCACATGATCCCTTTTTGTGACCTTCAGACCAGCCAAGTCCACGGGGGAGCCGGAGTCGCTTAACAACTGTGTGAGTAGCTTAACAGCTGCAGTGATTCCCTTAGCAACAGTGGCAAGAAAAACGGGGGGAAAACTCACTTAACAAATGTCTCGCTTAGGAACATAAATTCTGGGCTCGACTGTGGGCGTAAGTCAAGGACTACTGCTATTTTGTGTGTGTGTGTCACTCTGGTCTATTAAAAGAGGAGCTATTCCAGGATTTCCCATTCATTCCAATGGAGAGTAACCATGAACCCTGGCCCAGGGGACAACTATGGGTGCGTGCGTGCGTGCGTGTGTGTGTGTCCAACTCTCCTGAAGTCTCCCAGGAAGGAAGGCTTTCTTTCTTTCTTTCTTTCTTTCTTTCTTTCTTTCTTTCTTTCTTTCTTTCTTTCTTTCTTTCTTTCTTCTTTTCTTTCCTTTTCCTTTTCTTTTCTTTCTTTCCTTCCTTTCTTTTTTTCTTTCCTTTCTTTCTCTCTCTCTCTCTTTCTTTCTTTCTTTCATGGGATTTATATGCCGCCTTATCTCCCGAAGGACTCAGGGCGGCTTACAACAATAAAGGTTTCCTTATTGGAAAACCTTGGCACTGATCTTTCAGAGGTACAAAAAGACCCCAGACCCCTGCAGAAAAAGGGGTTGCCTCTGGAAATCCACTGGCTGCCAGAGGGGCTGCAGAGGCGGCTTCAAGCAGCCCCAGGAATGCCCCCCACCTGCTGGGGCTCCCCAAATAGAAGGCTGACTGTCTGAGATCGACTAGCCCTCCTACACACACACACACACACACACACACACATACACTGGTGGTGAGGTTATTATTTTATTTTTATTTTATGATTTTTAAAATTATCTTTATTTCTACATTGGGTTTCTTTTTTATGGTCTAGGATTGCCCTGAATTGCGAGTTAGGTGGCTGGACAGCATTTTCTGAAATTAGCAAAGAGGGGCCTGACCCACAAGGGGACCAATTCCCGCCCTCCCCCACAGTCCTGGCTAAAGACAGGGGCTTCCCCCGGTCCCTGGGAAGCGGCAGGCGGGACTTTATGTGGAGGCCAAGGCAGTGGGGAAAGGGACCGTGTACGTGTGTGTGCATATGTGTGTGTGTGTGTGTGCTGGGCAGAGACGAGGCTCAAGAGCTTCGTTATCACCTCGGCTTTATTACAGGCAGAGTAAATTGCTTTTGTCTGAAGCAACATAATGGTCAGAGGAGGCAAATGACATTTGCACGCTGCCTGCTTAATTCCCGGCTGGTGCTCTGCATATTAAGTTCGCTCTCTCTCTCTCTCCCTCCTCTCTCTCTCTCTCTCTCTCTGCAACGGGCAATGCTGCTGCAAACTTTCAGAGGACCCCCGTGGCGGAGGGTGAGCTTCTGAGGCGCTCCATCTCCCCGCCCGCCCCCCCCCAAATTCAGCGCTGGGGCAAAAGGAGGGCAGGGATTTTGGGGCCTTCTGTATCTTAATCACATGGCAAACCAGGAAACGGAGCCGCCTGGGAATCTGGTCTCCATCCTGGGCCCCGCCGGGATGAGCACCGGGTCCCTGTTTTGTGGCTTGTTGTGAGACCGAGCATCATGCAGCCCCCAAAAGGGCAAAAATGCCGACAACTGGTGGGCAAATCAGCTCCAGGTATCGTCTGCCGGCACCCCTCACCATTCGGGTTCCAGGTGCCCCAAAGTCTCTTTGCTCCAGGCAGATTTGGCTGGACCTGTGGACGTTCAGAAGGCTGGAAACTGCCCTTCTCTGTGGTGGCCTCCGTCCTGTGGGAACAGAAAAACCACCAAGCTCAGAGAGCACCAGGAGCCCTCATTTCAACCCCGACCTACAAATAGTCTCTTCAATTGCTCAGAGTTGCACAGCGAGAAGTAGTCCCCACATCCCTCAGGCATGACTGTGTCAGCGTTCCAGAAAACCTCCATTCCAACCAATAACTCCAAGACAGACAGGAACAAAGGTTCCTTTTATTTTATTTATTTTGGTTCCTCTATTTGGATAGTAACGGGCACATCTGTGGAATCCCGGATCTGAAAGTTTTTGGGCTTCCTTGCAAAAGGAAGGACTGCGTCTGATCACTCATGCCCTTGTTACCTCGACTCGACTACTGCGCCCTCTATTGAGGACTGCCCTTGCATACCATCCGGAGGTTGCAGCTGGTGCAGAATCTCCCATATTACCCCTCCTCCTGCGCGGCCTGCATTGGTTGCTGGTTGTGCTCCGGGTGAGGTTCAAGGTTTTGACTTTAACATTCAAAGTCCTACAC
The DNA here is from genome assembly GCA_009733165.1 of Naja naja. Classification (NCBI taxonomy): domain Eukaryota; kingdom Metazoa; phylum Chordata; class Lepidosauria; order Squamata; family Elapidae; genus Naja; species Naja naja. The sequence goes on from CM019150.1 coordinate 2,489,709, forward strand.
GACATGGGTCCACAATATTTAAGGGCGCCTCTACCGATATCGGGGACCAACCGCCCTGTACGGGCACACAGGCAGGGGCTCCTCGGGGTCCCATCGGCAAGCCAATGTCGGCTGGCGGTCCCCCAGCGGTGCGCCTACTCTGTGGCGGCCCCCGACTTATGGAATCAACTGCCTCTGGACCTCTGCCTGGCCCCTGACCTCCGCACCTTCCGCCACGATTTGAAGACCTGGCTATTTGACCAAGTCGGGCTGTGATCACCTCGCCGGGGGTATGGGACAGTTTTAATTTTAATTCGGTTTTATTGGACCTTATAGTGATTTAATTTCTTTTTAATTATTTATTGTATTTGTATGTTTTAACTGTGAGCTGCCCCGAGTCTTGAGATGGGGCGACATATAGAATCAATAAAATAAATAAATAAATAAATAAAAGTCAAAGCTGCAAATCCATCCCCCCTTGGCCCTCACCACATGGTCCAATCCCCATCCGTCCTAAAGTAAGACTCCCATTTCAGTATGACCTTGAACCAAACAAAGCAATTCTATTTTGTCTAACTAGATGAACTCCCCCCCCATTTTCCCAGGCTCAATTGTGGGAGCATCGAGTCTCAATATGGCTTCCAAAGCTGGCAGACTGCTGAGGAGTACGAGGTGGGGAGGAATGGGGATCTTCTCCAGCTCTTCTCTGGCAGTTCAAGTGGTAGCCCACCTTCCCCTCCCCTTCTACTACCCAGAGGGGCCCTTGCCGAGCCTCCTACCTCCATGGCACGGGTGTGCCCGGGCGCTCCTCCCTCACCCTCAACCGGCCAGCTGGTCCAAGAGGCTCTGCACGTTGTCCGTGAACTCGTTCCGCGTCTTCTCGCTCCCCGCCAGTTTCACAGGGCGCAGGCAGGGGTGGGGGGCCTCCAGGTTTCTGGGGCACCAGACACTGCAGAGGAAGAACCAGATGGCATCCGGATCGACCTCCGTCAGGTGAAGGAAAACACTGCAAAAGCAGCAGGAGAGGAAAGTTGCAGGCTGAGGGCTGGGGATGGCGAGGCCAGGGCCCAGCTCTAACACGTGGGGAATCCCCCTTCCTGGTTTCTGGGCCTTCGACTCAGTTTTATCTTAATATTTTACCCTGTCTATTACCATTTCCCCCAAAATACAACCTACCCTGAAAGTAAGTCCTAGTTTTTTATACATGTGCGCCCAATATAAGCCCTACCCCCCCAAATAAGCCCTAATTAAGACGCCACCCACTCCAGAGCGGACGAGTAAAAATTAAGCTAGGGTGGAGATGGTGGGGGGTGGGGTGGAGCTGCCCTACTACTTACCTTTGGACAGGTGTAGCCAGGCCTCACACCCGACACCTGCCTTGCCGGCCCAATCCTTCTGCAGCCGGCAAGGCCAGCAAGGCTTTCCTGAAGGCCTCTGGAGCAGAGAACAAAGCTCAGGATCGATCCTGAGCTCTGTTTATCAGCTGCAGAGGCCTTCAGAAAAGCCTTGCCGGCTGCAGAAGAAGAAGAAGTTCCTGGAGGCCTCTGACAGCAAAAAGGAGGCCATGCGCGATGCACAGAAGTGAGGTTGGTCAGTGGACAACTTCCCCTGAAAATAAGACCTGGTGCCTTTTTTGGTGACAAAAAAATATAAGACAGGGTCTTATTTTCAGGGGGATATTAATCTACATCAGTGGTCGCCAACTGGTGGGCCGGGGACCACTGGTGGTCTGTGAGAAAATTTTGGTGGGCCACAGAGAAATGTCACCACCCAAAGCAATTAATCCAGGCTGCGCGGGAACACAAGGCTGTGCTGCCCACATGGCCCACCCATCCGCTGGCCCCCACCCTTCGGCCGAGCGCAAACCTTACCCGAGTAGAGCCAGGCAGGCTGGAACTGGAAGGTAAGACCAATGGTGTGGGAGGGAAATCTGCCCCAGGGTGACTTGCTGACGTTGGTGGGAAAGTCGGTCCCATATTCCAGAGCTGCAGTAGTCACAGAACTGGCGCTTTGGTGATCCCGGAGCAGCTGCTGCTCCATCCAGGTGCACTGTCCTGCCATGGACTGGAGGAGGAGATGCTCCGGGATGACCAAAGGCCAGTTCTGTCTAAATATGGGACGACTTTCCACCTTTCCCTCAGTCAAAATTCATATTAGTGGTCCATGGGATTTAAAATTATGAATTTGGTGGTCCCTGAGGTCCAAAAGGTTGGCGACCCCTGATCTACATACCTTATATATACATTTGCTGATGCTTTATTTAAACTGATACTTGTATGATCAGTGATTGCATGACCTCAGTAGATGCTAAATAAATAATTATTTATTTTCCAAACATGCTAAGCTTGATTGTGTGGCTCCACTACCTCGTGCAAACCCAACGCGTGTCATTAAGCTTATGAATCCACATCTGATGTGAACCTCCAAAACGGTGTATCCATTCACCCACTCAAGGGTGTGTACAAACAAGGTTGGGGGTTTTAAGGAACTTTGATTTTTAGCTTCAATTCTTCACCTTTCCTCCCTAATCTGGAAGATTATTTGTTTTTGATAGCCATGGAGCAGAGCAGCCAAACCTACAAAACTAGCATTTCTGTCAGAGCTGCCACCTTATACCTACGTTCTGCCATCGTTCAGTGCCAGTCTGCCAAGGAGCTTAGGGGAAGGGAGGAAGGAAGGGTGAATGCTTGGGGGGGGGAGGAACTGATGGAAAGAAGCATGCTTCTCAGAGACTGGTACTTCAAGGTCGTTTCCCTAGGAGAAGAAAGCAGCTGCAAGACAGCCTACGCTCAAAGCGACTGTTTAAAAAACACATTCTTTGAAACTGACTGGATGTTGGGAGGGAGAGACAAGTAATGGGAAGAGCTTGGGAGGGGGAAAATTATACTTAGGGGTTTTTTTTCCCGCCAATTTCAGTTTTGGCTTTGCTTTACTTGGCCTTTAGTACACGGTACCTTTCTCATCAAATGGGAGTCAAGGATCGTCCTTGCTTAAAGGACCAAGCTGGGCCTCAGCATCCTTTCCCAAATGGCTCTCCAGCCTCCGTTCAACACCTCCTGCGCAGGAGAGCAGACCATTTCCGGATCTGCTTCACCTAACCCCCTGGCTGAAATCTGTTTCTCTGAGAACTCGCCGGTTCCAGTCTGGAGCCAAGAGAGAAGTGCTCTCTCCACTGCTCCATCATTTAAAGACTGAAGACAAGCTGTTCCATTGGTGAGTTGTCCTAGCAGTGAGCACAATTCACCAGTGGAACAGCATGCCTCCAGAAATTGTGGGCGCTCCAACACTGGAGATTTTAAAGAAGAGACAGGACAGCCACTTGTCTGAAATGATATGGGATCTCCTGCTTGAGAAAATATATTTGATTGTTCATGTATTAACTGCAGCTAGAATTGTATTTGCTCAAAATTAGAAAAGCGAAGAGATTCCTTCTGATGAAAATGGGATTAGAAAAATGTTAGAATGTGCAGAAATTAATAGATTAAGACTTGCAATTAAAGAGAAGGTGCAAACTGAATACTATAAGATACGGGAACTATTTTATCGACGTCTAGAGAAAAAATATGAAAGCTAGAAATAGCTAATAGATTAGTGAAATATAGAAAATAGGTTTACAGAATTAAACATGCTAAGAGGAGTGTTACAGTAATAGAGGTATTATGTATATTAATAAGATAAGAATAAGAACAGAGAATGAATATCGAAGCAATGAACATGGATGTAAATTTTAATTATTACACAAGATATTTGTACCCAGACGACACACCATTAAATGGAAGATGAATTGTATGTAACTTCAATAAAGGTTTTAAAAATTATATATAAAAAAAGAAAGGATCTGCTGCTTGAGCAGGGGGCTGGACTAGAAGACCTCCAAGGTCCCTATCAGCTCTATTCTGATTCTGACCGCTATCACCTTCCCCTGAATGGGTTTGAAACCCCACCCTTTTCAATGCTGTCCCCAGGATCTGGTTTTTAGGGTGCTTTCTGCATCTTCAACACCCGCTTCAGTTTGACGACACCCACTAAAAGCAAAAACTCCCAAAGCTGCACTTCCCAGAGGCCCAGACAAGAGCCATCCACCCCTCTTCCCCTCCCCTTTTCTAAGTGAAAAGGAGCCTGAAAGGATTTTTAAGCGGCCACGAGTGAGAGAGCCTGTAGAGAGGAAAGTAACATCCGTGTAAATTAAGGAAGGAGGAAGGGAGACAGTTAAAGCCCTCTAAGTTCTATAAATCTAGCAGTTGGTTAAGGCCACAGGAGAAGAGAAACAAGCAGAAGTTGCTAAAAAGCACTGTGAGAATGCCCAGCGCTTAGATGTAGAGAACTCCCTCCCTCCTGGCTCTCTTCATTCCTGTAATTTTTCTCCTTCTTCCTTCCCTCCCTTCCTCCCTTTTGATTCCCATCTTCCTTCCTCCTTCCCATTTCTCCTCCCTCCCTTCTTCCTCCCTCCCTCTCCTTCTTTCCTTAGATCTTTCCATCCTCCCTTCTCGTTCCTTCCTTCCTTAGATCTCCTCCCTCCCTCCCTCCTTCCTTCCCTTCCTCAGATCTCTCTCTCTCCTTCCTTCCTTCCCTCCCTCCCTCCCTCTTCCGATTCTCTCCCAGCTACCCTGGCAGGGAAGAAGCATTTTCAAACCATGAAAACTGCCATCTGGACTTCTTGCTTTAGAGGAAGGCCGGTTTACAAAAATGGACACCGCCCAGTGTCTGCCATGACAGAAGAAGCCGAGGTTCCCATCTCTGACTTTTCTCTTTATGGGGGCTGCCCTCAAACCCCAACAGAGACGGAAGATCTTGGGGGGGGGCAGGGAACCAGGCGAAGGACAGATTGCGGTACAGAAAATTCACTTTATGTGGTTGCCAGGCGTCAGAAACCACTCGAAGGCGCCTCAGCCATCCATCCAACCCCTTCCTCCCCCCAACCTCTCTCTCTCCTACGACGCCTGTTTTCAGTTGGTGCTGCTGCTGCTGCTGCTTGTGGTTCCTGCCAGACAGATTTCTTTCCTTTTGTTAAATTGACTGGACAACTGGGGAGCACAGAAGATGTTTCCCTGTCAGGCTGCTACAGCCCGATCAATGCAGCTGCCAGGTGGAAATTCGGAGGGGCTGCTTTGCAATCTGGGCACACAGAGCCGAATGCGACGCCTCCAGCTCTCCCATCAGCCTCAGTTTTCCCCGGGGCTCTTCTGCGGACAGGCAATCCTCCACTTACGACCACCACCGAGCCCAACACCTCTGCTGCTAAGCGAGTTGTCCAGAGATCATTGCCCACTTTCCTGGCTCTCTTCCCACGGCTGTGAACTGAATCCCGGTCATTAAGCAAATCCAGCTTCCCCCATTGACTTGGCTTGTTAGAGGGTTGCAAAAGGGGGATCATGTGACCCCCCCCGGGATGCTGTGACTGTCATAAATACGAGCCGGCTGCCAAGGGTCCAGATTTTGATCACGTGACCATGGGGGAGGGGAGAGGGGGTGCTGCAATGGTCGTTAAATGTGAAAAATGATCATTTTTTCCCCCCAGTGTGGTTGTAACTTCGAACAGTCTCTGAATGAACTACTGTTAAGTCAAGGACTACCTGCACTGGGTAGCCCCCCCCTTGGTAGAAAGCCTCCCCCCCCTTGAAACCTTCCCTCGCTATGGTTTCACTTAATGCCAGCTGACTTTTTTCTGCCAACCACATCCACAAAAAATGGAAGGGGCATGAAATGAGCTGAGCCGCCATTATCCTGAGGTCCCCTGGGAAATGCCAGCCAGGAAGTTCAGCCCTGATTTGGTTCCTGCATTTGATTTCTCTTCCCCTTCTGCAACTCTGCAAAAAAAGTACTTCCTCTTGCAGCCCACCTCCCCCTCCGTTCGCCTTTAGGGCTTAACTCTGCCACGTGGGGCAGCCTCGTATGGAGGACGCAGCCAGCCAGCCTGGTTCTGCCACCCTGGCACGGCTGCATCTCTCCAGAAACCCCAGTAAGGGAATGTCTCTGCCATCTTGGCTTACCAAGTACGGTAAGCGGCCGTTTCACAGACAGGTATCGATGTCTGGTATTGGAAGGGAGGCGGCCAGGATGTTATACTAACAATGTCAACTTGTAAAACATTCCTAGGCCTGTTTTAGTAGTTGCCATAAAAAAGGAGGGTGGGGAGGAGAGAGGAAGGAAATCTGGAAGAGCCGTGCAGCAGTTTGGAAGCGAAAGTCCATTCCAACTCTTCTCTTTAAAAGAGTGTAACTAAACTACTAGAGCTTTTGCCCGTGAGTATATTTAATTGGAGAATCTGATCGATGACACCCAGAATGTAATTGGAGAATATGATTGATGACACCCAGCCCATGAATGTGCTCAATGGCAGAACCTGGTTTATGAGACACCTAGGGGGGAGAGGGGGAAACAGGGTCCCAGGGGACTGGAAATGATGTAGGCCAGAGTTGGCTTCATGCAGGGCAGGGCCAATGTCACCTCAATTAAATCCTTTGAAGTTTTTTGAAGTTTGGCTCGAGAATCATGATTTCATTAGGGCAATTGCAGGAATCCTGACAAACAACAGCTTAACTGAGCCATGTTGGTGCAGTGATTAGAAAGCAGCATTGCAGGCAAACTCTGCTCACTACCAGCAGTTTGATCCTGACCGGCTCAAGGTCAACTCAGCTTTTCATCATTCCGAGGTCGGTAAAAATGGGGACCCAGATTGTTTGGGAGTAAGATGCTGACTCTGTAAAATGCTTGGAGAGTGGTGTAAATCACTATGGAGTGGTAGATAAGTGCTATTTCTATTGCAATATTTTCCTCTCTTCCTTCCTTTCCTCCCTCCCTCTTTCTTTCCTGAGCCTTGGTGGTACAATGGTTAGAATGCAATATTGCAGGTAAACTCTGCTCACTGCCAGCAGTTCGATTCTGACGGGCTCAAGGTTGTCTCAGCCTTCCATCCTTCCCAGGTCAATGAAAATGAGGACCCAGATTGTTTTAGGGCAAGATGCTGACTCTGTAAACCGCTCAGAGAGGGCTGTAAAGCACTACGAAGTGGCATGTAAGTGATATTGCTACTGCTATTAGAGCCTCTGTAATAACATTGATGGGACATATACAACAATAAGCTTCCGTGCTAGGCAATCAAATTAATGAAGAGAAAACTAAGAGGTTGATATGGGCAGAAAATGCAAAACAATTTATACACGGATGGATTTTGCTGCGAAAAATGTGAAATATTTAGGAATCTTCTTCAGGGCAAATAGTAAGGATTTATTCATGGACAATTATGTACCAAGTTGGAAAAAAATAGTTATTCCCTCCTTTTTTTTATTGCAAAGCTGCCTGGGGAATTCTGGAAGTTGAAGTCCATCCTTCTTGAAGCTCCCAATGTTCAAAAATGCTGCTGTAGCATTTATGAAGGGGTGCCAAACTTACTCCAAGCATTTGATTCTTGTGAGCCCCTTCACTCTAGCCTCCTCCTCCTCTTCCTCCTGCTGACAAAACTCCCATCAAGAGGGACGCTGGGTGCTTCCAGCAAGCAGGCAGGTACCATCCTTGAACCCAGGGAAGGAGAGAAGCAAAATGCATTGCCCCCAAGTCTTCAAGTTGCCAAGGCTAAGAAAGGCCGGCTGGGGAATTCTGGGAGTTGAAGTCCACATGTCTTCAAGTTGCTTAACAGAATGACAGAGTTGGAAGGGACCTTGGAGGTCTTCTAGTCCAACCCCCTGCTCAAGCAGGAGACTCTATACCATTCCAGACAAATGGCTGTCCAATCTCTTCTTAAAAACCTCCGGTGATGGAGCACCCACAACTTCTGGAGGCAAGCTGTTCCACTGGTTAACAATCAGGAAACTCCTCCTTATTTCCAGACTGGATCTCCCTCTAACCAACTTGCTTCTTGATCTGCCCTGCCCCCAGGGGCTCTGGAGAACAGAACAGAACCAAATAACAGGGTTGGAAGGCACCCTGGAGGTCTTCTAATCCAGGGGTCTCCAACCTTGGCTACTTTTGAAGACTTGTGGAATTCAACTCCCAGAATTCCTCAGCCAGCTTTCAGCTGAAGTCCACAAGTCTTAAAGTTGCTTCAAGGTTGGAGACCCCTGTTCTAGTCCAACCTCTGCTCAAGCAGGATACCAGAGGTCACCAAATTTGGCAACTTTAAGACTTGTGGACTTCAACTCCCAGAATTCCTCAGGGATGCTGCCACCGTCATAAATGTGACTAGGGGCACACTTCAAGGGTCGTAAGGGCGAAAATCGGTCCTGTCACTTTTTTCACTTCCGTTGTAACTTCGAATGGTCACTATAAATCAGGGGTCCCCAAACTTGGCAACTTTAAGACACAGCAGGCTGGAGAATTCTGGGAATTGAAGTCCACAAGTCTTAAAGTTGCCAAGTTTGGGGACTCCTGCCCTATACCATTCCAGACAAATGGCTGTCCAGTCTCTTCCTAAAAACCTGTAATGGTGGAGAACCCACAACTTCTGAAGGCGAGCCGTTCCATTCGCCTTGCCACCAGCCATTTGAGGTTCCAATCCTGCCTCCCACCCACTCTCTCACCTGGCTGGTGGTCCAGAGGAGTGACACTCAAGCCTTACCAAGGAGGGGCTGGTGGCCTACTGGGGTCAGAGACCAACCGCTCTTTCCTTTGGCTTGGAAGCCTCTGAAGCTTTAAAAAAGGGACCTCGAGACTCGGCCGCTTTCTGTAGCCTTTTAAAATAATGACTCTAGCAGTTTCCAGGCAACCTGTGTTTCCATGGCGAAAGATTCCGGGAGGGTGTGTGTGTGTGTGTGTGTGAACCCAGTGTGCACTTCTGATCGCATTCGCTTTGTTCGGTTAGGTAGGTGTGATCGATCCCAGCTCGCCTCCGCTTAGCCCGGTGCTGCGGCTCACTCATGCCCTCCAAGACCAGAAGAGACCCTTGCTGAATGGGGGGGGGCAGCCGGGGACAGGCAAGGGGGCTTCCACTGGCTCAGTCAGCTGCTGCACCCCGATGTCTCCGGGGGGATCAAGCAGGCTGGCAGGGCGATTGTCACCTGCACGGCTGCCTCCAGCGGAAGGATATGGGAGCATACGAGTAGCTGACCCTCGACTTGCAATCATTTGTTTACTGACAATGGTGCCGACAAGGTGACCACTTTTCACACTTAATGACCACCGCAGCACCCCCATGGTCACATCATCAAAATTCGGATGCCTGGCAACTGGCATGTAGCCCTTGTCTCAGGACCAGAATCACCATCGTCATTTAACAGGCCCCATTATCCCTCGCGGGGCGGAGTCTGGGCAACTGGAACGGAGCTCAAAGAGTGTTTTGCTGGCTGGATGCCCTTCCTGTCACCAATGCGGAGTTTCCGCCCCAGCAGATAATTTCTCAGTGGGCCCAGAGAGAGAAACATTTGCCTCTACCTGGGATCAAACTCACAGCCTCCTGATGGTGAGGCGAGAGCTCCGCCTCTAGGCCACCGGAGGCTGGAATTATGTTGGCTGGGGAATTCTGGGAGCTGAAGTCCACAAGTCTTAAAGTGGCCAAGTTTGGACACCCCTGCTTTAGATCTTTAATGGATAATCAGAGGTGGAAGGGTCCTTGTAGATCATCTAGTCCAACCCCTGCCCAAGCGGGAGATCCTACACCATTTCTGACAGATGGCAGTCCAGTCTCTTCTTGAAGGTCTCAAGTGATGAAACTCCCACAACTTCCAAAGGCAACTTCTGTTCCATTGGTTGATCGTTCTCCCTGTCAGGAAATTTCTCTTCATTTCTAGGTTGAATCTCTCCTTGTTCAGTTTCCATCCATTATTCCTTATCTGGACTTCAGGTGCCTTGGAGAGTAGCTTGACCACCTCCTCCTCTCTGGGGCAGCCCCTCAAATATTGGAAGATGCTCTCCTGTCTCCCCAGATCCTTCTCTTCCTTAGACTAGCCAGGCCCAGTTCCTGCAACCGTCCATCGTATGTTTTAGTCTCCAGTCCCCTCATCATCCTGGTTGCTCTTCTCTGCACTTTTTCTAGAGTCTCAACATCTTTTTTTATAGTGTGGTGAGCGGAACTGGATGCAGGACTCTAGGTGTGGCCTTACTAAGGCTTTCTGTGGACTTTGTTCTTTTAATTTCTGCCCTGCGCCTTAGATCTCTACATTTCTCAACCTTGGCAACTTTTGGACATGTGGACTTCCACTTCCCCGAATTTCCCATGGCTGGCTGGAGTAACAGTGCCACATGATGGGGGTGGGGTTTGATCTAGAAAGAGATCAGTGAGGGCCTCCAGGGAATAGACACCCCTGCACAAAAAGGGAACTCCAGAGGTTGGAGAATGAACCACAACCCGGGAAAGCTGCTCCTATGGTAGCCTTGAGGCCCTGCAGCCTGCGGGCACACCTGTCTTACCTGCGAGCAGCTTCTTGCAGCCTCACAGGCTGCCTGGCGCTGAGGTAGGGCAGGCAGGCATCCACCACCGTATTCAGGTCATTCTCGCCTGCAGAAAGAGTTAAGATGGGTGGCTCAGAGGAGAGGCCATCAGTCACACACCCCCCCCTTCCACCTGCCCCTCACACCCTCCATCTCCCTAGAGAGCCTGCTTGAGTGGGGCCAGGCCAGGCCAGCGACAGAAATGCAGGGGAGGGTCCCTCCTCGGAGTCAATTGCAGGTAGTCCTCGACTTACAATCACCACTGAGGCCAACATTCGTTCTGTTAAGGCAGACCATCCTCAAGCGAGTTTGGCTCCATTTTAGGACCTTAGTCACCAGAGCTGTTGTTAAGTGAGTGACTGCAGTTGTTTGTTACGTGAATCCAGCTCCCCCATTGACTTTGCTCGTCAGAAGGTCACAATAGGGGATCACGTGGCTCCCCCAGGATGCTGCAACCGTCATAAGTACATGCCAGTTTCCAAGAGTCCAAATCACATGACCATGGGGATGCGGCAATTGTCGATAGGTGTGAAAAACGGCCATAAGCCACTTTTTTTTTTCAGTGCCACCATGTGACTAAACACACTGTTGTAAGTTGAGGAGTACCTGTGGTGGATTTGCCAGCAGGGGCTGAATTCCCCAGGATGGGGCCCTACGTACATATGATAAAGGAAGAAAGAGAGAGCTGGATCCACATTAGTCCTCCACATAATATATAATACAGGTCAGACTGGAGCTGAGGGATATGGAGGTGGGGGAATTAGAGATAGCTGGGGTTTTGCAGCCAAAATAAATAAATAAATAAACACACACAAACACAAACACACACACACACACACACTTTCTCCTGGAAACCAAGGACATTCCCACAGGTGCCCGGAGAGAGGAGGAGTGAAGTTGCCAGGCTACCGGAGGGCGCCTTGATTGGACCATGTGACTGATTATTTGGGAAGAGGGGGGAAAACTTTTATTTTTAATTAAGGTGAAACCGCAGGATTATTGAGAGTCGGTTTTCACCAACATGTGCCAATATGATACATCCAATAAAACTATTCTTTGAGGAATCCACTTGCCCCAGAGTTCTGTTTGCTATGGGCGTATGACTTGGAACCCTGACAATACATTTATTATTCAGCTCACCTGTCCCTGCCGCGCACGGCGTGCAGGGGTGCGATTCAACTGGTATAACAACCGGTTCAGTGAGTGCGTGCTCCGTGTTTAAAAAAGCTAATACTAGCCTTCAACTGCAGCTGAAGGAAACAGCTGAGGCGCAGCAAACCGTGTGAATCAGCTGTGCTCTAACAAAAAGACATAAAGCACAGGAAAGAGCAGGGCCCACAGGCTCATCGGAGTGAGATGGTTCGGAGCCGCTGATCGTCGGAACAAGGGGTTCTCCCGAATCGGGAGACTCGCACCCCTGGTTGTGTGGTACTCCTGGTACTCACCCAGATCCAGAGCCTGGCAGAGGGACCCAAGACCCTGGAGCACAGCCAGCTGCAGTTTGAAGGCCAGGGTGTGGCTGTAGACGGGCCCGGCGTGCGCGCTGGTGGGGGCCTGGGCGACAAGGGAGTCCGCCAGCTTTGGCAAGACGTCTTTGGAGAAGCGGCTCCTTAGGAAATTCCCACTGCGGGCTCCGAGAGTGCACAGCACCTGCCAAGAAGCCCTCCAGCTGGTCACTCATCCCCAGAGACAAGACCCTGCCTGGACTGAACGGAAGGAGAGAGCCCTTTTCTGGGGGTTCTTCTTCTTCTTTTAGTTTCTATTTATACATTTTTTTCTTTAACATATGTAAGTGCTTAATAAGCAGTGGACTGCCTGAGTCAATTTGCAAACACATAATAATAGTAATAACGTTCTTTACTTGTACATAATGGTATTCTTCCAATTTCTAATTTCTACCTGTATTATCTAATCATAGCTAAAAACCTTACAGATAAACAGAAAAACGAACTGACAAAGAAAATAGACCTTCAGGTAGTTAAGAAAGTAAAGTATTTGGGAATTTAGCTAACAGCCAGATGTGCCACAATTAAAGAAGATAACTTTACAAGGTTAATGCAACAAATTAAACTTGAATTGGAGAACTGGAAAACCTTTTCCGGGGTTCTGTGATTCACTTCCCTGTTCTCTGCGCGTGTTTCCTCCTTTCTCCCAGAGAGAGAAAGAAGATAGAAAGAAGGAGAGAGGGAGAGGGAGAGAAAAGTTCCCTGAGGATGGGCTGCATCAGGTGACCGACCCAGATTGGATCCTGTAAGGTCATAATGGGACACGTAGATTCGCCTTACCTTAAAGGCTCTGAGAACAGCCAAGGGGTCATCGTTAACCAAGCGGCAAACGAGAGCAGGCCACGCCCGATGCGCCAATGGAAGGAGCACGTTCTCGTGTGGACCAAGGACCATCACACCGAGTTCGAGGACTTCAAGGGCCTATCGGGAGATGCCTCAGAGTCAGAAGATGAACATGCCAGGATTAAGGGAGACGGGTGGTGATGTTGGGGAAACGGAGGAGTGGGTCTCCAATTCATAATGTACGAATAGAAGAGAATATTTGTGGCTCAGGGTTGAAACGTGGGCTCCTTAGTGGTCTCTGTGCTTACTTTGCATGCAGACATTTCATGACCCAACTAGGTTGCATCATCAGTGCTAGGAAGGAGTGGGGTTTGCTCTCTGTTTATTATCCCTTCTAGCACAGATAGTGTTCCCTAGTTGGGTCATGAAACATCTGCAAGAAAACCACCAAGTTCAGAGAGCACGAAGGGCCCCACAACCTATAATGCGCTCGGCCCTTTGGGACAGTAACAGGTTTAACAGGTTTAAGCAAAGACGAAGCCAGAAGGAAGATGGAGAGTCACATTATGCCTTAGTTGGAGGCCATGGGGCAGCCAACCACCCTCTTCCTCCTCCTCTACTCCAATTCAGTGAGAACCTTTTGCAGCAGGAAAAGATGAGTAGAGTTCTATGAGGGGCTTCAATGCCAAGGACAGAGGGGCCAGGCTTGAGGTAAGGGTAGCTTTGGTGTCCTGCTCAAGTCTGCCTTCTCCTTCCCAAGGTCAGGTTCTCCTGAGCCTGACAGAGACCTGCCACTCGGTTGACCAGGATTCTGGTAACTCCGATGACCGGTTAAAAGGTACAGATGATGAGATGAAGGAGGCGTTGGAGTTGGGGAAAGTTCCATAGGAGACCACAATCTTGTGAGTTAAACATGGGTTCAAAACCACAGAGCATGAGTAGCTTTTATAACTTTATTTTATTTATTTATTTATTCAAGTGATTATAAGATAACAGGTATAAGTATAGGCATAGTTATGAATACATGAAATGGATACATGTAAGAAAAATAAAAAGAATCAATAGGACAGGGACGGTAGGCACGTTGGTGCGCTTATGCACGCCCCCTACATTCTATTTATAATATATAATATATAATAGAAACTTCTATTCCTTATCTGTCATGTGCTGGCTTCTTCTTATGTAACTAAGTAAAAACAAGAAATCTCTCTATATGTAATTTGCTTCACACTGCATGCGGGGTCCTGCCAGCCTTAAGGAGGACCCACCTTTGTTCAGGTAAATAAACACGTTTTATCAAGAGAGATCTGGACTCTGCCTCCTCATTGGCACCCAGCTACACCTGGTTCCCTGCTTAACAACTCGGGTTGGGCTTTGGAGCAGAACTTAACACACCTGAGTAGGTGGAGGAAGAGGTCACCCTGCACTAGCCAAAGCCAAGGACAGGCTGCCGGGCTTGGCAGCATCAGAGGACAGCTGGCTGCGTTGATGACATACCTTCAGTCGTACTGCAAGGCTCTTGTTGGGCAGCAAGTGGATGGCCCTCTCCAGGACATCTTTCGCCATCTTGGCCTGCAAGGGCAATGGCCTGTCTGCCTCAGGAAGCTCTTCCGGTGCTCCAGGCTGCACTGTAGGATGCTCTGGGGAGGCAAGAGGCCACAGCTGTGGGCACAGTGTTGGTGGGGGCACGGAAGGGAAACTTGCTTTGCCAGCGTTGTACAGTCAGCCCAACAGCTGTGGGTGCTGAGACCAGGCACTAATTCAGCCACTCCACGAGTGGGCATTGCCCATCCCCCTGTCCAACCACAGGCCACGACGTTTATGGCTGTACCAACCTTCCTCCTCCTCCTCCTCGACATCCCCCTCTGCAACCTGCTTCTGCTTCACGTATGCCGAGAAGAACTCTTCCATTTCATCTGCAGTGGGCAGGTTGGTTGGCCTCGGTGCCTGTGGGCAGGAGGAACCACCTTCTGGCTTGTGCTGGGTTTCCTGCTCCGGCCCAAACCAGGAAGCTGCCAAGAAGAGGAAAATGAAGTTGGGCCCCCTGGATCCAAGACGGGATGGGTAAGAATTTCAGACCAACCTCTGGACGAATACACTCTAGTCCTCGTCCTCTGTTTCAGGATAACAGAGTTGGAAGGGACCTTAGAGGTCTTCTAGTCCAACAGCCTGCTCATGGAGGAAACCCTCTACCATTTCAGACAAAGGGTTGTCCAATCTCCTCTGAAAAACCTCCAGTTTTGGAGCATTCACAAGCCTTCAGGAGAGCCGTTCCACTGATTAATTATTCTCACTTTCAGGAAATTTCTTAGATCCAGATTGCTTCTCTCTTTTGATTAGTTTCCATCCAGTGAAACTTAAAACTCCCTTTGCTCACCTCTATAGTGATCCTGACAGCCAATTATGCCAGTGGGAATTGGAAGGCATCAGCAAGTATTAAGCAGAGACTTGACGTCTTCCAACCTGGATGCCTTTGCCGAATCCTAAAGATTTGCTATTTTGACCATATTACTAATGAAAAAGTGATCCAAAAGAGTGTCTCCTGCAATCTGTCTCATGCAGAAGATTCCAACTTACAGGTCATATTTTCTGGAGAACAATTGACTCCCCAAGGTGGCAATGGGACAGACAGAGAGACAGAGCCAAACGACCAAGGGGAAGCTTTCAAAATACATGGCGGACAATCACCTGGGAGGATGCTGAAGCACTCGCCCAAGACCGACAATGCTGGAGAGCCCTTGTGCCCAATTTAACGCGTAGCACGGAAGGCTCTAAGCCTACGTAAGCCTGGTGAAAAGAGCCTGTGGAAGGCAGGCTGAGGCTTTCCTCCCGCCGTGAGGGAAGCGTTTCGCCTGCCCTGCAGTTATGCAAGTAAAGCCACTGATTGAGGGAAGTTCTCTCAATTCAATTAGCTCCCTGCTTCAAAAGCTCAAACCCGGCTCAGAGATGAATTGGTGATAAGAAGCACTCCGAACATCATCCTGGGGTGAGGGCTATAAGCAGCAGGGACAGATGTAAACGGGAGGAACAGAGGCAGCTCCATTAGAAGGACAAACGCTGCCTCTGCCCTTATGGAATACCTTGCTCCAGAGGGGAGGCAGGCCCCCCACCCTTCCCCATCACCAACTTTTGGCTCTGCCGGCTGGCACGGGCTCCAAGAGTGGCAGGCAGCCTTGGGGGAGGTTGGTGGCTTGAAGGTGGCCCCTTCTGCTTCCTAGGGCTAAACTGAAAACCAATCAAAGAGAGAACTTACCTAGAAATAAGGAGAAATTTCCTGACAGTGAGAACAATCAATCAGTGGAATGACTTGACTCCAGATATTATGGGTGCTCCACCACTGGAGGTTTTTAAGAAGAGACTGGACTGCCATTTGTCTGAAATCATGTAAGGTCTCCTGTCTAAGCAGGGCATTGGACCCTTCCAACTCTGTTATTCTGTTTTTATTTGTAAAACCGCCCAGTCATGTACGTGAGGTGGTGGGTGTAAAAATTTGATCATTAAATAAATAAAAATGCATGGATGTCAAGCTTTTTGCTGCCAAGGAACAACCTGCACTCAGAATATAAAGACTGTCAGGCTGGATAAAAAGGTGTAAGACTGATATATAGCTCCCCCCCGCCTGCCTTCTCCCTCTCTCTCGCACACACACATAGCTTGAAGCTTGTAGTTAGCAGCTGCTCGTTTTCTGGTCTAGTGAAGATGATGATAATAATAATTTTATATGCCATCTGACTCTCAGGGACTCTGGGCAGTTTACAAAATGTGAAAACATTTAAGAAAACTGCACACACAAAAAGAACAACGATGAGAGAGATAACAAATCCAGATGGAAACAAAGAAAAAGAAGGAATGAGGGCTTCAATCACTCTTGCAAACAGCCAGGGGTTCAGGGCCCTTTGAAACACCAGTAAGATGGGGGCTGTTCGATCTCTGGGGAACCTCATTCCAGGGGGCCGGCGGCTGCTAGAGAAGGGGGGCTTCTGGGATTCAGATAGATGGCTTTGTTTAACGGAAGGAACGAGGACAGCACCAGCCTTGCAAAATTAAACTGACCTGGCAGATGCTATGGGAGGTGGTGGTCCCTCCATTAAGCAGGCCTTGTGTCATGGAGGGCCTTCAAGATACCGTGTTTCCCCGAAAATAAGACCTACCCCGAAAATAAGACCCACCCCCAAAATAAGACCTGGTGTGTTTTTGGGAGCCAAAAAAAATATAAGACAGTGTCTTATTTTAGGGGAAACATGGTATGCGATTTGTTCGTGGTTTCGTACATGAATAAATGTACATTGTTCTACATGAATATGGTGGTTTTTTTCATTAATATATATATATACACACATACATACATACATACATACATATAAGACCTACCCCGAAAATAAGACCTAGTGTGTTTTTGGGAGCCAAAAAAAATATAAGACAGTGTCTTATTTTCGGGGAAACACGGTAGCAACCAGCACCTTGAAGTCTATGGAGATTCTCTGTCATGCAGGCCATGGTTGTCCCAAAGGTGGTTTTTTCCCCCAGGAGGCAAATCAAACTGTGAGTCAGAAGGTCTATGGAGATTTTCAATCAATCTCCCCAACCCCCCAAAAAAGGCAACTCTGCTTTCTCGGTGGTTTTCTTTGAAAACATCTCACTTCTCATCCAAGAAGCTTCTTCAGAGCTGTGAAGCATATTTATTTGCTTGCCCATCTTAACTTATTAATTCATCTACAATTCTGAAGAAGCTTCTTGGATGAGAAGCAAGATGTTTTTCAAAGAAAATACCAAGGAAGTCCAATTGTCTTTTTGGAAAAAAACCACCACCACCACCACCACCTCCAAGATGACGGTCTGAAATGACTTCCTGATGACACAATGGCACAATTTGTGCGCCAGATGAAGCCGTGCAAAAGGTCTTCCGGGCCACAGTGGTCACCTGCCCGGGAACCAGGAGTTGTGAGTTCAGAAGACCCACAAACCGTGTGTCGCTTTTTAAAAATTTATTTACATTTATATGCCGCCCTTCTCCGGAGACTCAGGGCGGCTTACAATCTTTTTGGAGCACAATCTAATGTGCTCAGCAATAGCCTTCCTTCCACTGTATATGCCTGCTTATTACTAAGCGGCATTTTTACAAAGTCAGCTTATTGCCCCCAACAATCTTGGCTCCTCACTTTACCTACCCCGAGAGGATGGAAGGCTGAGTCAACCTTGAGCCTGGTGGCATTCAAGCCTGCACTAATTGCAGGCAGCTGGAACTAAATGCTAGGCGTTTAACAGCTGCACCACCAAGGCTCTTTTGAACAGGGAAGCATCGCCTGATTTAAGGTTAAAGGTGGAATGGCTTCAGATCTGGGCAGTCCAAACACTCAGTCATCCTGTCCTGGTAGGAGTGAGTTGGAGATGGGTCCTCCCCATGCAAACCCACATTAAGTCCCTGGCACTGGGGCAGAACCTCACCAGCCTTGCTTGGCTGGCCTGGAGTTGAAAGATACAACTGGGTATCATCGTACTGTTGATTGGAACCCTAAATCAGCGGATGACCTCAACCAGGTAAAGGATTTTGAGGTATCAGAAAGCAGGACCATGGCAGAGAAGACACACTTCCTCATTCTCACAAGGGAACATTTAATTGAGGGGGCCTTAACCACTGCCCCTCTTCCTGCCCAAACATTCCAGAAAGGTAGATTCAATTGGAAGACAGGGGGTCTCTCTATGCCCTATGACAGTGGTGGCTAACCTTTTTGGGCTCCTGTGCCAAAACTTGTGCGCACGCTTGCATGCTTGCGTGCCAGCACCCAGAAGGCAATGCGTGCCCCCCCATGCCCCCTACGCATGCGCGTGCAATCCCCACCCATCCCCACTGCCCCCTAACCTGCACTGTACCTCACAGCTGATTTCCGGCCAGTTTGAGGCCTTTTTTGGCCTCCCAAGGGCTTGAGGAAGGCTTCTGCAGGCTTTGCAGGCCGAAAACTAGCCCTGTTTCGTCACTTCCGGTATTTCCAGAAAAACAGGAAGTGATGAAATGGGCCTAGTTTTCAGCCTGCAAAGCCTGCAGAAGCCTTCCTCAAGCCTCTGGGAGGCTGAAAAAGGCCTCAAGCCAGCTGAAAATCAGCTGTGAGGCACGCACATGCCCAGTGAGGTAAGTTTGCCTGCAGCTCATGTGCCGGCACAAATGGCTGTGTGTGCCACCTGTGGCACGCGGCATAGGTTTGCCATCATGGCCCTATGACATGTAGGGCTTTATAGGTGATAACCAGCATCCTGAATTCTACCTGGTAAGAAACACTCTTTGTTCACTATTCAGAGTTTCATTAGTTAAGATAAATATGCTTAAGAGATGAATACACACAGTTTTTAACCCAAGTTAACGAAACACAATTGCTACATTCACATTTTATGCCATCTCCAACCAATAAATCACCCAAATCCCATGCTGGCTGAGGAATTCTGGCAGTTGAAGTCCACAAGTCTAAAAGTTTCCCAAAGGTGGACGACCCTGCACTATACCAAACTCTCTCTCCAAACCTGGTGTAGTGTCTTCTTAACTTGGTCAGACGTAAAAGCAGGCTTAATTGTTCCCTTGGTTTGCTGTTGCTGTTCCCAATACCTTGGAGGTGGTGGATTCCAGCACAGCAAAAAAGCATACAGGGAGTCCTCAACTTATGACCCCAAACAGTGCCAGAAATTTTGGTTGTACATTGATGCAGTCATAAGTCAAGCTAGCATGCGATCTGACTTGAATGTATGTCCATTCGTACAATAATAACTGAACCACATAGTTGTTAAGCAAATCACATGGTTATCACTCCGAATCCAGCTTATTCAATGGGCATTTTTTGCTGGAAAATGGTGCAATAAATAAATCACAAATGCGGTCAAATGCCCAAAATGCAATCACGTGACCAAGGAGGTGGTACAGCAGTCAGAACTCTCAGGAGAGGTGGCAAGTAATTTTTTTAAAATTTGGTCGTAATTGTAAACATCAAGTAACCATTAAGTTGAGGATTACCCATGTTGGCTGGGGAACATAGGAATTGGAAGTCCAACAGATCTGGAGGCTGCCGTGGCACAGTGGTTAGAATGCAGTCCTGCAGGCTACTTCTGCTGACTGCCAGCTGCCTGCAATTTGGCAGTTTGAATCTCACCAGGCTCAAGGCTGAGCCTCCTGTCCTTCCGAGGGCAAATAGGCTGTGAACTGCTTAGAGACGGATTGAAAGCACTGTAAAGTGGTATATAAGTCTAAAGGCTCTACATGCTACTAGGGCTGGAAACAAGTTTATCTTAAGGGCAAAACCAGCAAGTTCTGGAGCAGAGGCATTCAGAAAACATTTCCCAACCTTTCATTTGTAGTTACCTAGTGAGGCCATCAGGGTCCGTAGCGCCCCCAGGAATGAAGATGCCCGTTCACTGTGACACTGATCCAGCCTGGCCAAAACGTCTTCAACCAGGTCCTCCACCAAGGAGGCCCCCCCAGCATCCGAGTGTCGGAGCATGGCCTCCAGGACCTGCAAGGCGTGGGGCTCATCGGCTGGGTGCCTCAGGTGCAAGGAGACCCCATTCACCAGGTAATCGGCATTCTGCCTGAGGAGCTCAGGGACAGAGAGGTAGCCACAGGCCTGGCAGATGTCGGCCAGGGTCCCCTTGGCAGCCTGGCTGACCAGAAGCGTGCCGTCCCCAGCCTTCTCCAGCACAGGGTACAGAGCAGAGATTAAGAGCAAGCGGAAGTCCTTCCCCAGGGCAGAGGCAAAGCTGCTGATCCCTTCCAGCTGGATACCGATCTGCCAAATGTTGCTGTTCATACAGCGGATGGTGGGGCTCGAACCCGGGGACGCCAGAGGTCCGTTAGGTGCTCTGTACGTAAGAGCAAGGGGTCTGGCATCTGTGGCTGCGGATTCAGCCCAGGACTCCTGGACCTCCAAGTGGGTGACCAAATGCCAGTTTGCTGAGTCCACATATTCTTCTAGCACGGAAGTTACCATCCCCACGAGATCCTCCGAGCTCAGCAAAGTGTTCTGCTCCTCCTGCCCTGCGGCTCCAGCGATCAGTTCATTGACAACCATGGCAGCCTGCTTCCGGTACACAGCGGATTCCCTGTACAGGTCCATGAAGTGATCCACAAGCAAGTAGAGATTCCCGTAAGTGCCCAGAGCCCGGCAAATCTGCTGCAGGAGAGGAAAAATCCGGTCATCTGTGAAGAAACGGAAGTACTTCCTCTGGAGGCGGCACAGGGTGGGCTGAGGAAAAGCTTCTGGGGCCCAACTCCTCTCCTCCACAACCTTCACGTCCTTTGCCTCCAGCTCCAGGACTTGCATCAGGGCCTTGGAGAGACGCTGAAGGTGGGAGGCAGAGTGGAGAACCACACTCACCTTTGGGCCCAAGAGCTTCAGGTACCCAAGGACCAGGTTCAAGGTGGCAATCTTGCCTTGGTCGTTCTGGGAGGTCATTAAGCGGGGCAGGGCAGTGGCCAGAGAGTGAAGATCCTCAGCTAGGATGTCGGCCAGGAGCCTGTTCCCAGCCACTCTCTCCTGCGCGGCCATATCCTTCAATGCCCCTCGCTCGGACGCTGGACCTCGGGGCTCTCGTCATTGACAAGGCCAACCAAGGCTTTTAACAACTGGCCGGCCGAGGCCACCAAAGAGCGCCCGCATGTTGTCAGGAGGAGGCGGGCCATTTCCACCAGCTCCCGTCGCACCTTCCAGTGGGGATGGATGGACCCAGATCCAACCACTTTCTTGATAAGGATGGAGAGTTTGGATGCGGTGTTTCTCGCCCAGTCTGCATCTCGGTGGACCACCAGTGCCTGAATTTTGCTCTGTTCTGAAGCTGGTGTTTTCCTCTCCGGTGGGATTTCCGCTAGCTGTTCATCGGCCATCACCAGACCGACGGCCCTGGAGAAGAGCCGATGGCCAAGACCGTGACGGCGTGACCTTGCTTCGCATCTGCTGTGATAATCTTGGAGAGGGTGATGGAGATCCCAGGGAGGAAGGAGGCAAAGAGATCTCCACATTGCCTCATCTCCTCTTTCTCCAGGGACTGGTGGTCCTCCGGGCAGTCGCACTGCAGGAGGAGAGCCTGCAGACACTGCAAGGCCGTGATCTTAACCTGCCGGGCTCTTTCCTGTTCGGCAAGGGCCAAGAGCAGGGACACAGCAAAGCCCAGCTGGGGAAGGCTGGAGGGCTGGTAGAGAGACAGAAGGGCGTCTCCATAAGCGGAGTGGAGCAAGGCGAGCAGAGCCTGGCCCACATCTTGCTTCAGCTCCTCCGACAACGGGGCTAGCTGGGATGGGTTGGAGGGAGACGCCAGGCAGACACAGAGTTCAGAGAACAGCTCCAGGAGGAGATCCGCCTTCTTCACGCAGGTGGACGAAAGGACGAAGCCGACGCACTGCACCACGCTTCGGACTACACCCTCCCGCTTCGGCCCGGGGGTCTTGAGGGCAAATCTCAAAGGGAAAAGGACGTATTCCTGGAGCTCCTGCAGGGCCAAGTCGCTGACCACCCGCAGCTGGGAGTGGAGGCGCTCCACGTTCTCCACTGTCTGGGCCTTGGTCAGCTGGACACAGGCGGGGCGGAGGGCTCCGAAGGCCTCCTGTGGGGTGTCAAAAATGGCCATGGCTACCGCTGCTGCTGCTGCTACTCCACTCTCAGGCTCACTTGACCTCCATTCTCCTGCCAGTGAAAGAAAATGATATTTTTATTTACTTACTTATATCCCTGGGATAGGGATAGGGACAGGGATAGGATAGAAAATATAGAATAGAGAATAGATAGAACAGAATAAGAATTTAGAATAGAGTTTAAAGAACTTAGAATAGAGAATAGAATAGATAACAGAATAGAATGCAGAATAGAACAGAATAGAAAATAAATAGTACAGAGAATAGAGAATAGAATAAAGAATTTAGAATAGAACATATAACAGAATAGAATGCAGACTAGAACAGAATAGAAAATAGAATAGTACAGAGAATAGAGAATAAAGAATTTAGAATAGAATAGATAACAGAATTGAATGCAGAATAGAACAGAATAGAAAATAGAATTAGAATAAAAATAGAATGGTACATAGAATAGAGAATAAAATAGAATAAGAAATTTAGAATAGATACCAGAACAGAATAAGAGTAGATGAGCCTAGAAGCTGGAAGGGAACTTGGAACTTGCTCAAGCAGGGGAACCTATAACGCTTCAGATAAGGTGGTTGTCCAGACTCAGCTCCAGGAGATCCCACCTACATTATTTTCACAAATCTCACGGCAGTGAACATCGTTCATTCAGGCAGTCCCAGACTTACAACCATTCGTTTAGTGACCAAAGTCACAATGTCACTGAAAAAAGTGACTCAGGATCAGGTTTCACACTAACGACCTTGGCAACTGGTTCCTATTTATGACGGTCGCCTTCGTCCCAGGGTTACGGAATCACCATTTCGTTAACCTTTCCCAGCTGGCTTCCGACAAGGAAAGTCGAGAAGGCGGGTTTGCTTAGCGACCACGCGATTCACTTAATGACTGCAGGGATTCACTTGGCGGCCGTGGCAAAATGGTCACTGAACAACTGACTTTGCTCAGCAACGGAAATGTTGGGCTCCATTAGGGTCGTAAGTCGAGGACAACCTTAGGTCGTAAGTCGAAGACTACTCTTTCCTCTCAACAACAACCCTGTGAGGTGGACTGGGCTAAGAAAGAGAGGGAGGGACTGGCCAGCTGGCTTCCGTCCCTGGGGCAGCATTCGAACTCCTGGCTTCTAGACTTAAGTAACCCGTAGTTAGGCGGCTGCCCCCCAAGCCCCTCCCCCAGGCCCGGAACTTTGCCTCAAGAGCCGGGGAATCCCCTCAGAAAGGCGGCCCCAAAGCGGTCGGGGCTCCTACAGAGGAAAGGCCTCCGCCGGCTGGGCCTTCCCCGCCTATCCCGGGCCACGCAGGGTCGGTCCCTCAGCGGAGAAGGGACAGGCCAGCCCCTTCGCTGGGACCCCTTGCCCGACAAGGCCGTACCCCGCTCAGACAGCCTGAGGGGAAAACGCGCCCCCCTTACCTTGCCCAACGCTCAAGGCGCCTGCGCGAACGCCCGCCCGCGCATGCCCGGAGCCTTCCGCCCGGCAACCGGCACGAGCGCGCGGCGCGGAACGCGCAGACGCGGCGGCTTTTTTTTTTTTCCGGAGCGGACTGCGCAGGCGTTACCGTCGGCGCTCTCAAGCTCCCCCGCGGTCACTTGGCAACTCGCCCCTCCTCCCTCGCCGCCACTGACCCTTCCGGCGACCCGTAGCATGCCGCCCTCTGACCTTCGGCGGCGCCGGGGTGAAAGGGCGGGCGGCCATTTTGTGGCGGTTGGTCGCCCCTGAGGCCGGGGGCCCGGTCCAGCCAGGCCAGGCCGGATCGGGTCGGGCGGAATCCCCGCCGCCATGTCGTCGTTCTCGGAGTCGGCGCTGGAGCGGAAGCTGTCGGAGCTGAGCAACTCGCAGCAGAGCGTGCAGACGCTGAGCCTGTGGCTCATCCACCACCGCAAGCACGCCGGGCCCATCGTCGTCGTCTGGCACCGAGAGCTCCGCAAGGGTGAGGGGAGGCCAGCGAGCCGCAAGCGCCGCGTAAAAAGCGATCGGGGGCCGACCATCATCCCCGACCAGGCTCTCCCCCGGCGTGGAGGGACAGCCGGGCGCCTTCTGGCCCTGAGGGGGCGGTGAGCGGACTGCGGTGTGGGGGCGGGAGGAGAGGCCCACAGGGGCGTATTTTTTTGAGTGGGGGTCTGAAGGGCTTCATCTCCAGGCCTGGGTCGGATACGGGTAGCCCTCGAATTACAACGCTTCGCTTAGTGGTCCGTCCGAAGTTACAACAACACTGGGGGCGGGAAAGGTGCCTCGTGGCCGGACCTCGCACTTACGACCGCTGCAGCATTTCCCGCCCTCCCCACCCCCACCGTCAGGGGGGGTCCAAATTATTTATTTTTTTATTTGATTAGTCAATTGCTTACAAATTCAGATGCTTGGCAACGGACTCGCATTTATGACGGTTGCTCTGTGTGTGTGTGTGTGTAAGTCAATGGGATTTACTTAACGACCGCGTGGTGAACAGCTGCAGCGATTTGCTTAAACAACTGTGGCAAGAAAGGTTGCAAAAAAACAACCGGAGCAGAACTCACTTAACAACGATCTCGCTTGGAAATTTGGGGCTCCATTGTGGTCATAAGACGAGGAGTCCCCTTTACCCACCAGGAAATTTGGGTTGCGTAGGTTGCTTCAGTTCCCCAGGCTCCAGTTTTTCTTGTACAGGGAGTCCTCAACTTTCAATGGTTTGTTTAGTGACCCTTCGAAGTTACAAGGGCCCTGAAAAAAGTCACTTATCACCGTTTCTCACACTTACGACCTTGCAGCATTCTCATGGTCACGGGGTTTATATTTGGATGCTTGTCAGAGACTCACCTTTATGACGGTTGCAACGTCCCCTTGAGACTTCCAAGAAGAGACTGGAGTGCCACCTGTCAGAAATGGGGTAGGGTCTCCCGCTTGGGTGGGGGTTGGACTAGATGACCTACAAGGTCCCTTCCAACTCTGATTATCTGATTATCCCCGGGGTCACATGATCCCCTTTGGCGACCTTCTGACAAGCAAGTCAATTGGGGGAACCAGATCCACTTAACGACTGTGTTAGTAATTTAAGCACTGCAGTGATTCACTTAACAAACGGGGTCAAACGTCACAAATCTCTCGCTTAGCCGCAAAAAAAAGGTTGGGCTCAGTTGTGGTTGTAAGTCGAAGACCATCTGGGCGGACCGTCCTTGATTTATGATCGTAGCCAGGCCCAGAATTGATGTTGCTAAGCAAGGCGGTGAAGTGAGTCCGCACCGGATTGGACGATCCTTTTTGACTGAGACTGTTTGGTGAAACTCTGTGGTTGTTGAGTGAATTATGTGGTCGTTAAGCAAATCCGGCTTCCCCCGCTGACTTTGCTTGTGGGAAGGAGGCCAGGAAGCTTGTAAATGGAAGTCACATGACCCTGGGAAGCCAGGCCATTGTGTGTATATGCTGTTGCCAAGCGCTGGCAATGTGTGATCACGTGACCCCTTGTCTGATTTGTTGGGCTGTCACATCCCTGGCAGACATTTTGCTTTTCATCCCAGAAACTTCTTCACCTCCTTGACTTAAGACTTGTAGTGATTCCTAGTTGGGTAGCTGTGAAAATGTGTCATGGGGAAATATTCAAGTATTAGAATTAGAATAACAGGCTTGGAAGGAACCTTGGAGGTCTTCTAGTCCAGCCCCCTGCTCAGGCAGGAAGCCCTATACCATTTCAGACAAATGATTGTCTAATCTCTTCTTCCTCTTTTTAATTAAAAGTTTTTTATTTATTTTAACAACAAGCATTAACAAATACAAACATAAAACATCAAGTAAAACCATCTTTTCATGGTACAGTGTGTCAGTTGGTACATATCTTTTGTGCACAATATAAATAGTCTTTCTCTTCTAAGTGCATTATTAAAATTCATATTATATAGATCAACTATGCATATTGTGTTATATCATTGTTAACTCCTTATTAGACTTTATAAATTCACATCATCCTTTTCGAGCAAATCTCAACTTTTACAAAGCATAATTCATAATATTCATTTCATTGTAATCAGTTATAGCATATCATTACATTATCTTATCTTTGTCTAATTTCTTCTTAAAAACCTCCAGGGAAGGAGCATTCTAGTGGCAAGCAGTTCCACTGGTTAATTGTCCTCACTGTCAGGAAATTTATCAGTTCCAGGGTTGCTTCTCTCCTTGATATGGAGGGCCCTGCCCTCAGTAAGTAATTCACAGAGGTGTAACTTCGAGGCCTTGGAGCCACCTGCAACCCCATCTTTGAACCCCAGACAATGTTAATTGTACAGGGAGTCCTCGACTTACAATCACAGTTGAGCCCAAAATTTCCATTGCTAAGTGAGACATTTGTTAAGTGAATTTTGCCCTGATTTTATAACCTTTCTTGGCCCAGTTGTTGAGTTGTTATTTTTAGCAGGACAACCAGATTCTTTGTTCCCTATGCCATCCGTCTGCTAAACTCACAAGATTCGTTTCTCTCACCATGTACATGCATACCTCCGAACTAGACTCTGTCGTTTCTCTGCGTCATAATATATGTGGCTATATGCATAATTATGTAGGTATGTATGTATTTAGTCATGTTTATGTAGTGAATATTGAAGATGGTGACCCTTTGAGAACTGAATGCAACGAAATTTCATTTTAGGGTATGCCGATTAGTGTGCATTCAAAGTGACAATCAAGTTATTCTAAGTCTAAGCGAATCGCTTCAGTTGTTAAATTAGTGACAGGGTTGTTAAGTGAATCCGGCTTCCCCATGGACTTTGATCATCAGAAGGTCGCAAGAGGGACACTCTGAGTGTCATAAATACGAGTCAATTGCCAGGTGTCTGAATTTTGATCATGTGACCCTGGGGATGCCAAGGTCCCAAGTAATAAATACATCCCATTCAATAAGAACTCCGAGGCAGGCGTATTCCTCAAAGAACATTTTATTTGGGACATATTAAATTGGCACATTCCTGGTGGAAAACCGGCTCTAAATTGCTGCAGGTTTTTCACCCAATTAAAAGTAAAACTTTGTCATTGCCCCCCCCCTCCCCAGAGTCTCCAGTCACACAGTCCAATCAGCATACAGCCCAGTTGCCCTCAGTCTCCACCTTTCGAACACCTGCACGACCATCCTTGATTCCCAGGGGAAAGAATTTTATTTTGGCTACAACACCCAACTATCTCTACACCTCCCTCCCTCCCTGTCCCTGTAGCTACAGGCTGTGTCAGCCCTGAAGCTGTGAGAGGAGAAACCTACAAAGAGAAAAGCTACAGAAAGAAAACGGCCACAGTTCAGCCAACTTCAGGGTTGATAGGGGATGCTGCACCAGTCGTAAGTGTGAAGTCTGGTCATAACTGGTTCCCGCCCTGTGGAACCAACTACTCCTGGGGCTCCGTCTGGCCCCTGACCTTTGCACCTTCCATCACGACTTGAAGACCTGGTTGTTTGAACAGGCCGGGCTGTGCTGACCTCCTGGGGGGGGGGGAATCTTTTAAATTTTTAAAACTTAATGTTATAAATATTGGGCTTGTGATTGTTTAATTTTCTTTTAATTATTTATTGTTGAGTGTTTGGCTTTAGTTGTGAGCCGCCCCGAGTCTTCGGAGATGGGGCGGCATACAAGTCCAATCAATCAATCAATCAATCAATCACCCTTTACTGTGCTGCTGTAACTTTGAATGGTCACTAAACAAATGGTTGTAATTCGAAGAGTATGTATCCTCTAATGGCATTTCAGCTTTGAAGCATTCAGAAAACGGTGCCTTGACCTTGGTTTGGGAAGAGGGGAGACGCCATGCACCCAGACAAACATAAAGGCTTACTTTTTCCTTGTGGGGTGATCCGAAGAGGTGAAAAAGGGGGAGACCAGCAATAGGTGGGATTGCAGTGGGGGATCAGGTCTGGAGATTGTGAAAAGGCCTATCTATGGATCTGTAGAGATTCTCAGTTATGCTGGTCATGGTTGTCCCAAAGGTGCATTTTTTCAGGAGGCAGCTGGACTTCCTAGTTTTTCCATTGAAGACGTTTCGCTTCTCATCCAAGAAGCTTCTTCAGCTCTGACTGGATGGGGGTGGGGGGGATGGAAGGATTTATGTTCCTTGCAGATAGCTGGTCATTTGCATCCTTTTAGAGGATCGTTGAGGCTGCTTGGAGGTTTATCTGCGTCCTCAGGGCTACAGTAGGGACAAATGTAGATGGATCAAAAAAAGCTTTGAAATGTGCTTGCTGAGCCTCCAGTACGATAGATGGAGATATACACATCCAATGTGTATATTCTGTAGCTGCCTACCCCTGACCATGGTTTTGCTCTCAGGTGTGATGATCAAGGGCAGGTACCCCTGTGAACATTGAGGGGGTCTGGTGCCTGGGCTCTGGGACCCATTAGTGGCATCTTTCTGTTGCAACTTGGCAGAGCTCTTGAGAGAAAAGCTTTTTTCTTCTTCTTTTTCCTCCCTGGAGAGTCTGCAGTTTTATTTCTTTTATGGATTTATTAGGCCAGCCAGCTCCAACCCTGTGACCCTGGGCGGAGTATGACAACAAGGCAACTGAGGCAGTGGATTTCTCACATCTATAAAACAGGTGGAGATCTGATACCAGTAGGAGAGAATTTCTGCTGCTCAGGGTTGAACTTGTGGGGTCCTTCTGAGCTGGTGGTCTTTCTTGCAGACATTTCATGACCCAGCTGGCTGACATCATCAGCATAGCTTACTTTATTGTCATTGCACCTCGTGCAACAAAATTAAATGCCATCTTTAGTGTACATTACACATTAACACCCCCCCCCCCACATCCTTCACATTCTATACCAGTGATGATGGCTAACTTTTTTTTTTAATTACATTTATATGCCGCCCTTCTCCGAAGACTCAGGGCGGCTTACAATTTTTTGGGATACAACCCAATGTGCTCAGCAACAGCCTTCCTTCCATTGTATATGCCTGCTTACTACTAAGCGGCATTTTTACAAAGTCAGCTTATTGCCCCCAACAATCTTGGCTCCTCAGTTTACCTACCCCGAGAGGATGGAAGGCTGAGTCAACCTTGAGCCTGGTGGGATTCGAGCCTACAGTAATTGTAGGCAGCTGGAACTTAAATGCAGGCATTTAACAGCCTGAGCCACTAAGGCCCTTTTTTCAGCGCTGAATGCCCAAAGCGTGCATGCGCTTTCCCAAAATACAATATGTGCGCATCCCCGTGCATGCGCCCTCCCCCCACATGCTCCCCGACCCACCTGCGCATGTGCCCCGACTCCCGGCATGCGCCCTGCTCCCCCATGCATGCACAGCAGAGACCCGAAGACCAGCTGGCTAGCAGGAAGTGCGTGCATGCATGGTTAAGCTGGGGCGATAGCTCGCATGCCCACAGAGAGCTCTCTGTGTCACCTCTGGCATGCCTGCATAGGTTCACCATCAGGGTTCTATACAACTGAATTGAGAACCCCTGATGTTGCTTTCATATTGCATTATACAGTAGAATTCAATAGAGTTACTGCCCTGGGATAGAAGCTGTTTTTCAGCCAGTTTGTCCTTGTTTTTATTATTATCCTGTATCATCTGCCAGATGGTAATAGTTCAAAAAAAGGGGGGGGATGCCCAGGATGAGATGGATCTTTAAGGATGTTTTGAGCTTCCTTTGAACAATAGTTGGCTCATGGAACGTCTGCAAGAAAACCACCAACTCAAGAAAGCACCCAGGACTCCACAGGTCCATCTGATCTCCTGATCCTGTGGCATGGATGGGAGACTCTGCATTCGGTGTGGTTCTGCCCACCCGAGGAGCAAAGAACTGTCAGAGAGGTGTATGCCAAGGGTGTGTGTTTTTTCCCCAAAAGCTGCTTGGGTGAGAAGCAAAACATCTTCAAGGAAAAAACAAAGTCTTTTGAAACACCTTTGGGACAACCAGGACCTGGATGATGGAGAATCTCCAGAGACACTGTCAGTGTTGTGGTTCGCTGGCAGCAGGTGTGGACGGCTGAGGTCTCGGAGAGCCAGGACTCGGATGAGGGGCCTGCCTGTGATGCAGCAGTGATGAAAAGGTCCCCGAGGAGCCTGTGCGTGCACACAGGGCTGCTCGAAGGAAAGAGCAGCTGCAGCAACACGGGCGACTCGGGAGTAAGGCTGCAAGGTAACGGCCCCTCCCTTAAGGGATAAAAGCCAGCTGAGAAACCGGAGTTCTTTGCAGGAAGCAAAGAAGTTTTTACACTCAAGCCTTGTGGACGTTCGGAATATCTTGGTTGGTGTTTGGAGACGCTTTGTGTTTGAGATACTTCTCGGCAACTTTTGTCTCGTGTTCTTGGCAGCCTTGCACCACCCTGGCAAGGCTCCTTATCCCAGACAATTAGTTTGCAACAGTCTTTTAACCAGGAAGGAGCAGAATTCAGAAAGAATCATTAAAAGGTTTTTGCTGTAACCTCCGTTTGGTGTTTGTTTCCTTGGAGCAAGGTGGGTCAGAACAGTCAGAGAAGTGGGCTGCTAATACTAGTAGGGTGCTATTCATTAGTACGATTTGAACAACTGCAAAAACACCCACCCACCCACCCCCAAAATAAGCTGTCTGCTTTATTTTCTAAAAAGGAAGAACTGGTGTTTGGCAGCTATTAAATCAATGTTTTCGGTTATTTTCTTTCTTGGTCCTGATATTCGTGGTGGTAGTTTATAACTCCTGACTATTCCAGTAAGTCCATGAATTGGGTTTTAGGTCTTGTTTTTGACATGGGAGCCTCTACAGGCGGCCAGAGGCTGATCAGTAAATTGCCTTTCTGAAGCCCCTGGAGAGTTTGGCAGAAACGAAGCTTTCTTAGTCTTCCTGCCTCGGCCGACTGCGGTGACGTGGAAGGAACGTTGCTGCCCAAACCAGCCTCTCCCTCCCGAGAGCCTCCGTCGCACTTTCTCTAGCTGAAGCTGTTATATGAGATAATGTTTGTTTTGACCAGTCATGGCGTGAGTGCATGCTGATAACTTTTCACCCTGTTCTACTGCTTGGTGCCCGTCCTTGCAGCTGGCATAGAAGCGGGAGCTAGCCAAACAAGCTGGCTCAGTGGCGCTTACCTGGCTGTGTAAAGGTGAAGGAACCAGCTCCATTGGCCTGGGTGGTGATATCTCTCCTCCGCCTCTCCACTGGGTTCTTTTTGGTGATACCCCAGGCAGTCCACGACTTAGTGGCCATTCAAAGTTACAACGGTACTTAAAAAAGCGACTTAGGAACGTTTTTCACACTTACAACATTTGATCTCCATGGTCACGGGCTCAAAATTCAGACGCTTCGGCAACTGACTCATATTTATGACCGTTGCTGTGTCCCGGGGTCATGGGATCCCCTTTTATGACCTTCTGAGAAGGCAAGTCAATGGGGAAGCCAGATTCACTTCACAACCATGTGACTAATTTAACAACTACACTGGTTTAATTAAGAAGTGGGGGAAGAAAAGTCATAAAATGGGGCAGACTCACAGGTGTTTCACTTAGCAATGGAAGTGTTGGGCTCAATTGTGGTCATAAGTCGAGGACTACGTGTACTTGCGGGAACGCCTCCTGCCAGCATCACTTTCCGATCGCCCTGTTCGCTCTCATAGGAGGGGCCTCCTTGGGGTGCCGTCAGTCGGATATTGTAGGCTGGCGGTCCCCGGGGCTAGGGCCTTCTGTGGGAGCACCTGCCCTGGAATCAGCTCCCGTCGATCTCCGTTGGCCCCTGACCTCCTTCCGCCGGGACTGAAGACTTGGTGTTCCAACGGGCCGCCTTGAATGACCCGGGGTGGGTTTATTTTAATTTATTTGGCTTGTTTACTGTTTAATCTTGTTTTATTGTAAATTTCTCTGTTTATGTTCGCCGCCTGAGTCCTTAGGAATAGGCGGCATACAAGTTCTAATAATAAATAAATAAATAAATATAGCTGGAGAGGCCATGTAATACTGTGGATTAGTTCTTTGAGGGGTCCTTGGTACCCTCTGAGCTGCTTGATGGTAGAGAAGGAGGAGGAGGAGTGTATAGTCCTTAGTACTCTCTGAGCTTGGTGGTTTTCTTGCAGATGTTTCATGACCCAACTAGGGAACATCATCAGTGCTAGAAGGGAGTAATGGTTGTGGGGAGGGGGAGGAAAGGAAGGAGGAAGAAGGTGGAGGAGAAGGAGAAGGAGGAGGAGTATATGGTCCTTGGGGCTCTCTGAGCTTGGTGCTTTTCTTGCAGACGTTTCATGACCCAACTAGGGAACATCATCAGTGCAAACCAAACTCCCTTCTAGCACTGGAGATGTTCCCTACTTGGGTCATGAAACATCTGCAAGGGAAGCACCAAGCTCAGAGAGCATCAAGGATTTCACAGTCGTCCTCCTCCTCTTCCTCTTCCTTCTCCTCCCCACTCCTCCTCCTCCACACACCCCACTCCCATCTAGCACTGAAGATGTTCCCTACTTGGGTCATGAAACCTGTGCAAGAAAACCAGCAGTCTCAGAGAGCATGGTCACTCTAAATGGATGGCTGCAAGTGTCAGCCTTGGAAGCCATTTTTTACTTGGAAGCTTTGAGTCTGCCACATTCGGTGCCTGGGAATCTGGGAGGGGGGATTTAATAGTGGCGTAGAAGACTAGGCAC
The DNA here is from genome assembly GCA_009733165.1 of Naja naja. Taxonomy (NCBI): domain Eukaryota; kingdom Metazoa; phylum Chordata; class Lepidosauria; order Squamata; family Elapidae; genus Naja; species Naja naja. The sequence goes on from CM019150.1 coordinate 2,522,490, forward strand.
AATAGCATTCTTTCTCAGAGAGTCAAGGACATGCTGCCCTGCACCTGGAGGGATGTCTCCAGTGGGGAAGAAGGTTGGTTGGGCCATGGGATGGGCTGGTGGGTGCAGGGGACGGATCTTTGATTTCTCTTTTGGGAAGGGAAAACCCAGAACTCTCAGATTCGGGGTTTCCCAGGTGTGCCAATATGACAACTCTAATAAAATGAAGGTCAGCGTTCCAGAAAGCCTCCACTCCAACCAATCACTCTAAGACAGATACCCTCTCAAAAGTTCTGTTTTATTTGGACAGTAAACTGGCACATCAAGTCCTCCATCAAGGCTCGGGTCCGGGGTACTTGCGGGAGCGTCTCCTGCCAGCGTCGACCTCCAATCGCCCTGTGCTCTCCCACAGGCAGGGCCTCCTTGGGGTGCCGTCGGCCAGACAATGTCGGCTGGCGGTGCCCAGGGTAGGGCCTTCTGTGGGAGCGCCCACCCTGTGGAATCGGCTCCCTTTGGAGCTCCGGTTGGCCCCTGACCTCCGTTCCTTTCACCGTGACCTTAAGACCTGGTTGTTTCAAGAATTTGGCCTGGACTGAAGGGTAAGGGGTGGGGTTTTTATTGTTATTTTAAATTTAATTGGGTTTTTACTTTTTATTGGGCTTAGCTACTGTGGTTTTAATGTATTTTAATTAATTGTATTTCTATTTTCTATATTTTTTTTTACTGTAAGCCTCCCTAAGTCCCTAGGGAGAGAGGGCGGCATATAATTCCAATAAAACTAAACTAAATTAAACTAAACATCTGGGGAATCCCGAATCTGAAAGTTCCGGCTTCCTTGTAATAAGTAAAAAAAACGACAAATTCACCCCCTGCACCCCTCCTGGCATCACATGCTCCAGTCACCCTCTGTCCCAATTTGAGACGGCCTCTCGCCCAGGTGAAGAGATAACGTGACCTTGACTGAGGAGAAGAATGCTATTATGTCTAACCGCACACGCTCCAAGGAATCCCCCCCCCTCCCACTTTCCCAGGCTCAGGAATGTGGCAGTGTAAGGAGTGTTGGCTGCTAATATGGCCTCCAAGGCTGAGAGTGGAATTTTGAGGAAATGTTTGTCTCGGAGTTTATTGGTTTGGAGTTGGCGAGTTGGAACACTGACCGTAAGCCAAGGATTACCTCTGCAAGAGTAAAGGGAACGAGCTTTCGGCATTTTGTTTTGCTTTTGTTTTTATTTCCTTTCCTTTTATTTTTATTTTGTCTTTAGCAACATGCATTGCTGCCCATCTTGCCAGAGGGAAACTCTTGTGGGCTGCGCATCCGCCAGCCTCGAGGCTTCAGCCAGGCCGCCCTCCGCTATGTGCTTCGGCTGCTTTGCCACTCTGCCCTGCCGAGCGCCTGCTGAGCTGCTGCGCTTGAATGGCGTCCTTGTGCATTCACAAAGCCAGTGGGCCCCCGCAGCACCTTCCCTGCAGTGGTCTCTCTTCTCCAGCCGCCTTGTAGGGCCCCCGAAGAGCTGCTCCCTGCCCCCCCCCTCACCTTGCCTTGTTAACCTGCTTGGTCGGCTTTGAAAAGATTTTTTGTAACACTCTGTCGGTGGCATGTGTGGTGCAAAAGAGCGGCCGCTGGTGAAAGACGGCAGGCCAGATGCTGCAGTTCCCACGCTCCAGCCAAAAGCACAGCACAGGGGCTGCTTTGATCTGTGCTCGTTCTCCCTACCTGGAGCTCCAGTACATCAAAAAGAAATCAGGAAAAACCCAAGGCGTTTCTTTTTCTTTTTTCTTTTTTAAAAGGAAAGTTTCAGAGAGTGGTGATTTTAAAGGAGACTGTTTGTAGCTCAGGGTTGAAATGGGGGGTCCTGGGTGCTCCCTGAGATGGGTGGTTTTCTTGCAGGCATTTCATGACCCAACTAGGGAACATCATCAGTGCTGGAAGGGAGGGGAAGTTTATTGATTGATCAATTGATTGATTGATATTGCCGCCTATTCGCCCATGGCGACTCGAGGCGGCTTACACAATGTAAAATCATATTTAAAACAAAAAATAAAAATAAAAACAATAAGAACTAACAAAAAGAATCAAATAAATTAGTAAAGTACAATGGAACAAAATTTTGGAAAAAAAAAAACAACTCCCATTCCCCACCCCGACGACAGCGGATCACACTAGCCATCTGATGGGTGCCATCCCTCTCTGGGTTCCCCAGGCCCGCTGGCAAAACCAGGTCTTCAGTGCCTTTCAGAATAGTATTAATGAGGGGGCCATGCTAATCTCTGGGGGAAATGATGTTCCAGAGAGAGGGAGCCACCTCAGAGAAGGCCCTTCTTCTAGGTCCCACCAGGTGTATCTCCCTCAGGGGTGGGACCAGCAACATTCCCTGCCTCCTCACTCTGATGGGTCGGGTAGATGTCACTGGCAAGATATGTTCCCTCAGATGACCTGGTCCCAAGCCATGAAGGGCTTTAAAGGGGACAACCAGCACCTTGAATTGCACCCGGAAGCAAATCGGCAGCCAATGCAGCTCCTGCAGGAGAGGTGACACATGTGCACACCGGGGTCTGCATAAAACCATGCGGGCTGCTGCATTTTGCACCAACTGGAGCTTCCGGATGGTCTTCAAGGGCAGCCCCATGTAGAGCGTGTTGCAATAATCAAGAGGGAAGTGACCAGGGCATGAGTGACCGTGAGTAGGGACCGCTGGTCCAGGAAAGGGCGTAACTGGTGCACAACTTGCACTTGTGCAAAGGCCCTCTTGGCCATGACCGCCACCTGCTCTTCGAACAGGAGTCGTGAGTCCAGGAAAGCCCCCAGATTATGCACAGGGTCTGTTTGGGGTAGTGCCACCCCATCCAAGACCAAAGGTGGCAATTCTCCCTGAGCCAACGAACCCCAAACTCAGAGCCACTCAGTCTTGCAAGGGTTTAGTTTCAACCCGTTGCTCCCCATCCAGCCCCTAACAGCCTCCAGGCACTGCGAGAGGGAGGACACAGCAACTCTTACCTCACCACAGGGCGAGGCATACAGCTGAGTATCATCAGCATATTGGTGATTCCTCAGGCCATGGTGATGGATGATCTCACCCAGCGGCTTCATATAAATGTTGAGCAGGAGCGGAGAGAGTACCGAGCCCTGCGGAACCCCGTCAAGCAGTGGGCGAGGGTTGGATCTCTCCCCTCCGATCAACACTGACTGAGAGCGGCCGCAGAGGAAGGAGGTGAACCAAGACAGCACAAGGCCTCCCACTCCCATCCCCCGAAGTTGCCCCAGAAGAATCCCATGGTCATTGGTATCAAAAGCCACTGAGAGGTCAAGTAGAGCAAGGATGGATGCACTACCCCCATCCTGCTCCCACCAGAGATCATCCGAAAGTGCCACCAATGCCGGTTCTGTCCCAAATCCAGGCCTGAATCCTGACTCGAGATAACCCGTTTCATCCAGAAACCTCTGGAGCTGCTGTGCGACCACCTTCTCAACAACCTTCCCCAAAAAGGGAAGATTGGAGACAGGTCGGAAACTATCCAACCGGGTGGAGTCCAGCGATGGCTTCTTGAGAAGAGGGCGGACCACTGTCCCCTCCTGTAGAGAAGCATTAATCACCGCCAGAGTCCACCAGTTGCAGGGAGGAGGAGGAGGAGAGAGGAAGAGGAGGGGGAGGAGGAGGACAACAACTATGAGATCCTTGGTGCTCTCTGAACTGGGTTGTTTCCTTGCAGATGTTTCATGACTCAACTAGGGAACATCAGCACTAGAAGGGAGTTGGGTTTACAGGGAGGAGGAGGAGGGAGGAAGGAAGAGGAGGAGGAGGAGGAGGAGGAGGACTGTGGAGTTCTTGGGACTCTCTTGAGCTCAGTTGTTTCCTCGCAGACATTTCATGACCCAACGAGGTAACATCATCAGTGCTAGTAAGGAGTGCGGTTCGCTGTCAGTTTATATTCTAGTGGCTTGCCTGTCCGTGTGGACGTGGGCGGTCTTAGAGATTCTTTGGGTGGGCTTTTTGCTGTGGGCTTCTTTGGCAGCTTCTTGACTGGGGTCTTGTTTGCTGGACTGCTGGCCTGATGCCAACCTTGGAGTTAACCTCTGCTGATCTGAGGGCTGAGTGCTGGTGGAGATGTGATGGGGTCTTGTTTTTGTTCCCTTTTGGGCTGGTTTGTTTGTTTGTTTGTTTGTTTATTTATTTATTTATTTTTATTTATTTATTTATTTATTTATTTATTTATTTTTGGGATTTCTATGCCTCCCTGTCTCCCGAAGGACTCAGGGCGGCTCACAACAATAAAAACATACAACACAAAATTTAAAAAAGTATTAAATAACATCCCAATAAGCTAATTAAAATGAACAAACAACCACTTTTGCATAGTCTGTAGATGTTAATGCCTATGTGGGTATTGATGGCTGATTTGCCAGAGGGCCGGGCTTCTAGAAATTCCCTGGTGTTTTTTTGGGGGGTTAGGACCCCTGGTAGTAATTTTAGAATAACAAGAGTTGGAAAGGGGCTTGGAGGTCTTCTAGTCTAACCCCCTTCTTGACTAGGAGACCCTATGCCATTCCAGACAAATGTCTTTTCTTGGAAGACCTTCAGCGAAGATCACTCTTTTCCAGCATCGGTTTTATATTGTGCCAACCAAAACTGGATGCAACATTCCAAGTGTGGCCTTTCTAAGGTATTAAATACGGTACAGTCACTCCTTGTAATCTTGATTCCATCCCTCTGCCAATGCAGCTGGCCACACACACACACACACACACACACACACACACAGGGATTTGGCACCATCCTTTTGGAGTGGGTTGTTCAGGAACGCTGTGCCTATTTTTCTTTTTTCCTTTGTGGCGAGGAAAGTCTGTGTTGGCTTCTGAGTTCTGGTGTTGACTTGTGAGAAGATTTTTGGCTGGTGGGGACTTTTAAATCCAGGAGTACGATCACACCTTTCTTTTGCTAAGGGAGACAGTTGTTCAGTTTCCAGTGGCCTTTGGTTCCTTGCAAATGGTCATCAGAGGTATGATGGGGTTTTTTTTAAGTATGTTGTTAAGCGAATCAGGCGGTCGTTAAGTGAATCTGGCTACCCCCCCCATTGCCTTTTGCTTGTTGGAAGTTGGCTGGCATGGTCACAAATGGGGATCCCGTGATCTTGGGACATTGCAAGCATCGTAAATGCATGCAGCCTTGCCAGGCATGAGCCTGAATTTTGATTACGTGACCCTCAGGATGCCTTAAGGGTTGTACGTGTGAGGCACGTGGTTGTAAATCTCTTTTTTCCATCACTATTGTAACTTTGAAAGAAAGGAATAGAATAGAATAGAATAGAATAGAAGAATAGAATGGAATGGAAATTTATTTATTTATTTTTATTTATTTTATTGGATTTCTATGCCGCCCCATCTCCCAAAGGACTTGGGGCGGCGTACAATCATAAAAACAATGGGAATGGGAATAGAATAGAATAGAATAGAATAGAATATTCTATATTGGCCAAATGTGATTGGACACACAAACGAATGATGCAAACCGAAGGACAACCTGCAGCTCTCATAATTGTGGTTTGAATTCTTAAAGAGTGTTTGCTGTTTTGGGCAGCATATAAATACCGTAAATAAATAAATACTGTTATGACATCAGGTTACCTTTTTTTTTTTTTCATTTTCCTCATCCTTTAAACTTTGCTGTTTTGAAGGAGGCCGTGTAACGTTCTTGACTCTCTGTAATGGCACTGAAACTGCCGGTCACATTCGGATACAAGATTTGCCATTCCCTTCGGGAGACCTTGTTTAAATCAAAGCCACAAGGCTGATCATGAGATTATTTTTCTGTCCCTCGATGTGGATGGATTCTAGGCCGTCTCCTTTATCAGATTCCAGGCAGGAGATCAATTCAATACACTCTGGGTTTTTTTTTTTTAAATATCCCAGTTTCCAAACACGTGCAAATATGAAAATCTGAGGTGTGGTTTCTAAATATATTTTTTTTCTTTCCTTTGCCAGCCAAATCAAGTAGGAAACTCACTTTCCTATACTTGGCGAACGATGTCATCCAGAACAGTAAAAAGAAGGGACCCGAGTTTACAAAGGAATTCGAATCGGTGCTCGTGGATGCTTTTTCACACGTGGCCAGGTGGGTACAATGCCTTCCTGGCTTGTCTGTCTCTTGTGTGTTGTTGGCTGCTGGAAACCAGGTTTGCATCGGTGCTTTTCACAGAACTCACCCCTGTTGCAGTTATTCCAAAGGAAGGCGGCTTCGAGGCTGTGGGGTTTTCTCCTGCTGCTGAAATATTGTACGTCCTGTGTCCCAAAGATGCTTTTTCCAAGAGGCAACTGGACTTCCTGGTTTTTTCTTTGAAGACATTTCGCTTTCCATCCAAGAAGCTTCTTCTTCTCTGACAGGATAGTGGGAAATGGAAGGATTGATACTCCTTGCAGACAGCTGGTCATTTGCATCCTTTTAGAGGGTCCTTGAGGCTACTTGGAGGCTTGTCTATGACCTCAAGGTGACCTGCGTTGGGCCAATGGTTCCTGTAGCCTGCAATTTTTCTGGAAATCCATTCATATTCCCACACCATTTTTTAAAAAATTACATTTATATGCCGCCCTTCTCTGAAGACTCAGGGCGGCTTACAGTTTCTGGGATACAACCCAATGTGCTCAGCAATAGCCTTCCTTCCATTGTATATGCCTGCTTATTACTAAGGGGCATTTTTACAAGGTCAGCTTATTGCCCCCAACAATCTTGGGTCCTCAATTTACCTACCCCGAGAGGATGGAAGGCTGAGTCAACCTTGAGCCTGGTGGGATTCGAGCCTGCAATAGTTACAGGCAGCTGGATCTTAAGAGCAGGCATTTAACAGCCTGAAGGGTGTTCATCCCAAATTGTATAGCTAAAAGTCTGTAGAGATTCTCAGTCACCCCGGTCACAGATAAACCTCCAAGTGGCCTCAACGACCCTCCAAAAGGATGCAAATGACCAGCTGCCTGCAAGGAGTTTAAATCTTTCCCTTCCCCACCATCCAGTCAGAGCTGAAGAAGCTTCTGGGATGAGGAGTGAAACGTCTTCAAAGAAAAAAACAAGAAAAGTCCAGTTGCCTCTTGGAAAAAGCATCTTTGGGACAACCGTGACCCAAGTGATGGAAAATCCCTGCAGACATTTGTGTCCTGTGGAGTTTTCCATAAAACGTGGGCTATGTGTCCAGAAGGGCTGCCAGTTGGATCATCCTCTGACATGCTGTTTTGTGCTTGCTGCAGTAGAGATGGGAAGGGGTTGCCCAGTGTGTGTGTGTGTGTGTGTGTTTGTGTTTGTATGCAGGTAGCCTTTCTCTGTTTCCCACAGCCTTTGCCATCTTCTGTCAGACTGCAATGACATTATAAGATGCAGGTTTTGGTGTTTTTGTGTGTGTGTGTGTGTGTGTGCGTGTGTGTTGGGGGGTTCTCTCTGCACAGGATTGTACAAGGGGTGCCTGACTAGAGCTAAATGGGGGCATCGCCTCTGACTGACAGGAGGAGAAGTTCAACAGTCATATTAAAAAGGATGAGTTCCCAGCAAGAGTGGTGGAAGCTTGGAACCGATTTCTTCCAGGGCAGGTAACAGAATAACAGAGCTGGAAGGGATCTCAGAGGTCTTCTAGTCCCACCCCCTGCTCGGGCAGGAAGCCCTGGACCACTTCAGAACAAAGGTAGTGGGGTCAGTTGTCAGTAATTGAGTTTTAAACATACACTGGTACCTCGATCCCCATTGCTAATTGAGTACCAATCGGATTTTCCCCATAAGGAATAATGGAGTGAGTCACAAGGCAGCCAACACTGGCAGGTTCTAACTTTTTTTTTTTTTTTTTTATAAAAAGTTTTATTTTTCCAAAAACACAAACATAACAAACAAACATACAACACATAAATCCATATCAATTTCAAGTATGTCGGTCGGTCAAAAATCACAGTGCCTACCCCTCATTATTCATGCTCAATATTACAAAAGGAAAAGCTATAATCCTTATTATTAACTTTGTCATATTATAATCTCTATATTATTTCAACAGTTCTATCTATCTTTATATTCCCAAAAATACATTACCAAACTTTTTGTCTAACCATTGATAAAACATATTCCATATCTTATAAAACTGCTTTTCTTCTTGATCCCTAATTTCAAATGTTAATCTACTCATTTTCGCACAATCCAAATCTTCTTAATCACTTCCTCCCCATGTAGGTGTCTTATCATTTCTCCAGTTTTTAGCAAATACAATTCTAGGCTGTCAGTACATTAACAATCAGATATTTCAAATCTTTGTTAAATGTCTCTGGACAATTCCCAACAGGAATATCTCAGGTTTCAAGTCTATATGTTGTTGTATCATTTTTCCAGCCACATGTGGATTTTAGTCCAGTATCTTTTAGCATCAACGCAAGTCCACCACATGTGGTAGTAGAGCCAGGTATCTGGTGACATTTCCAACACTTATCCGATTTATCCTTGAACATTCTTGCAATCCTTCTCGGGATAGGTGCCACCTGTAAAACATCTTATACAAATTTTCTTTATATGCAGTTGACATTGTCATTTTATAATTCTGATCCCACAGTGTTTGCCATCTCTCTAAATCTATCCCATAACCAAAATTTTTCCCCAAGCAATCATTGTTTCCTTAACCTGCTCTCTTCCATTCTAACTTCTAATAAATAACCGTAAAGTTTTTAATCATTTTTTCATTCGTGCCCATCAAAATTTTATCTAATTCAGTTTGCTTTTATAAATCCCTTCATTCTTAACATCCTCATCATATCTAGATTGTACTTGCAAATATGAAAACCAATTCATTTTTATACCTTGTTCTTGTAGTGTTTGCATCGATTTGAGTTCACCCTTTTCATTTAAAATCTCTTCATATCTAACTGTTTGTTCCTTCTTGTATATTATTGCATATGAAAAAGCTTCAATAGTAGATACCCATAATGGAATTTGTATATAATGTTGTTTTCTGGTTTTTTCCCAATTTAAAAACAAAGCTTCTCGAACATAGTGTCTTCTAAAATATCCTTGTTTTTTAGTTCCCTTATACCACAAGGCAGCCAACACTGGCAGGTTCTAACTTTTGCGTTGAGCACCAAACAGACGGTGAGCACCAGGACAACATTTTCACATGAAAAATGCCTTACCAAATTCGATGATTTTCGAAGCAGTTGAATTCCAAGGTATCGTTATACTTGTATGTACTTGGGATAAACACTTGTCCAGTAGGCAACAGAAATTTTTAAAAATTAGAATTAAAAAATTCAAACAGCTGACTTCATGGACCACTCAGTCTTTTTTTTGCCGTTGTATTTCCCATCTTTCTGTGTTTTCTGCGTTTTAGATTAAAGCTCTTTACTGTCCCAACTTCAATTAACTGCAAGTAGTTGAGGTGCTGGCCTAGAAACCAGGAGATGGGGAGTTCTAGTTCTGCCTTAGGCATGTAAGCCAGCAGTGTGACTTTGGACCAATTACCAGGAGATGGGGAGTTCTAGTGCCACTTAGGCAGGAAAGGCAGTTGGGTGACTTTGAGCCAATCACCCGGGTAAAGTGAGTTTAATTTAATTTAATTTAATTTAATTTAATTTAATAATTGGAGTTGTATGCCGCCCCCTCTCCGAAAGGACTCGGGGCGGCTCACAACTAAAAAATACAATCAATAAATACATTAAAAACAAATTAAACCTGACAAGCCCAAATAAAATCAGTTTAACCCCACCCCCAAGAGGTCAGTCCAGCCCGGCCTGTTCAAACAGCCAAGTTTTCAGATTGTGGCAGAAAGAGTGGAGATCCGGGGCCAAACAGAGCCCCAGGGGCAGTTGATTCCACAAGGCGGGAGCCGCTACAGAGTAGGCCCTTCCCCGGGGTACCGCCAGCCGACACCGTCTTGTGGACGGCACCCCGAGGAGTCCCAGTCTGTGCGCTTGCACAGCGCGAGTTTCAATCCCTGCCTTAAGCCGGCTGGCTGATTTGGGGCCAATCACCTGGAGACGGTGAGTTCTAGTCTAGATGGTGAGTGACGGCATCCCATTGCAGTTCTTCTCCTGGGACAGGTGCAGCGGGGCCGCTGCATGTTCAGAGGATGTCGCCGAGTATTTATAGCTCCCTTCTTTCTGATGCACAGAAATGTGATAAATAGCAGGAGAGCAGCGGAGAAGCACCCATTCGAGGCGGGGGAAAAGAGGACGCACTGGAAGACAGCAAATCTTCACACAGCTGTTAAACCCTCTCATGCTCACACAATGGCCACGCGTCACGACAGGCCTTGCTTCACACAACCTCGGCTTCGGTTTCCTGGCATCACCCCCTTTCCGCGCACTGCCAAATATTCTCGGATCCCAGCAAATTGGCCTCCTCCTCCTCCTCCTGCTTCTCGATACGTGTGGAGGATCTAGCACAGTGGTTGGCGTGTTGGCAGCGCCAATAATCCCCTTTAAAAATATCCGTGCGCCTCCTTCAGATCCCAGTTGGCAGTTTCGTGTAGTTGTTAGTTATTCCGCATGCCTCGGCTGTATCTGAACAGGCTTTTAAGTGAGGTCAGCATCCCAAGTGGTGGGGATTTATCAGATATTTTTTCCTTTCTCTCTCTCTCCTTTCCAGATTGTCTTTCTGCTTGGCTCGTTCCATCTGTCACTGGGTGACTGTTCCCTCACTGTGGGGCAAGCTATAAAGCGAGCAGCTGCGTGTTCTTTCCTGGCAGCTAATATATTACGAGCTAGTTAAAGACCGTGTGACATTATTTAGAGGAGGCCTTCCGCCTGGACGCTATCTGGAGCACGGAGGGGCAGAAAAAAGATGAGGAAAAGCAGGTTCTGGAGATGGGCGCTTCCCCAAACTGGCGCCCTCCAGATGGGGGTGAATTGCAGGCCACTTGGGCTGAGGACAGACGTTGCCCAGTTGGGAAGAGACTGGGGCGGGGAAGGGGGTCGGTCCTCGACTTACGACCACAATGGAGCCCAACAATTGCTGCTGCTACACGAGACATCTGTGAAGAGGGCTTAGCTCCATTTTGTGACATTGCTTGCCCTATTTTTCATGAGTCCCTGTGGTTGTTAAGTTAGCGACCGTCATAAATGTGTGAGTCAGTTGCCAAGCGTCCAAATTGTTTTTTTTTTTAATTTTTTTAAAAATACTTTATTGAACAAAACAATTAAAAACATTGAATGTAGCGAAGTCGGTTTGACATAACTTTTGCTCAGTATCGCATAGATATATATTTTCCTATATACAATTATTCAAATATATACATATATACATTTGTTCGCTCATATATTACATTTTCCGACGTCTTTGGCCCTATTTTCATTTCATACTCATGCATTTGAATTGAATTGAATTCTTTATTGCCATTGTACATATATGCACAGTATACACATACAACGAAATTCACATAACACCCAGAGACCAGACCCAACACGCACCCACACGCATGACAATCCCCAAACACCCACCCACCCACCTCCTAAAAACACACCAGCCTCCACACCACAGACCAAGTAGTAGCTCCCTGATGGTGGTCCTTAAAGTTCATTCTTAAGTGCCATTATAGCTCTGGGATAAAAGCTGTTCAGAAAACTCATGTGGTCCGAGTTTTAATGGTTCCATATCTCCTGCCAGAAGGCACCAGCTTCACAAAGATTGTGAGCAGGATGGGAAGAGTCTCTGAGAATGTGGTGCAGCTTCCTCCAACAGCGAGAGGCGAAGATGTCGCCCAGGGCTGGCAGCTGGAGCCCAGTGATATTCCGGGCAGTTTGAATGATTCTCTGTAGAGCCTTTTTGTCCGCTCCAGAGCTGCTCCCATCCCATGCAAGGACGCCGTATGTCAGGACACTCTCAATGGTGCTGCGGTAGTAGGACAGAAGGAGATGCTGAGATAGATTTATCTCCCTGAGCATCCTCAGGAGTGCAGCCTCTTCTTCTGGGCCTTCTTCACAAGCCTGTTAGCATTCACAGTCCATGAGAGGTCCTCCGAGATATAGAAGCGCCCAGAAATTTAAAACTACCAACCCTCTCCACCTCCTCGCCATTTAGGTACAGTGGTAAATGCACATCTCTCTTCCTCCTGAAGTCAGTTAGAAGTTCTTTAGGTTTTTTGGTGTTAAGTGTGAGATTATTTTCTTTACACCACAGTGTCAGCCTTGTGCTTCCTTTCTATAAGCAGACTCATTGTTCTTATTCATGAGCCTCAGCAAGGCCTTTCCCAACTGAAGACCTTCCTCTCTGCTCCCACCACCAGTGATAGAATCGATCCCAAATTGCGTAATATATGCCGACTCGTCTTTATTTCTCATCTCTAAAGTTAGCTTGTCCATTTCAGTGCATGTCAAGATTTTGTTTATTACTTCATCTTCGCTCGGTATGTCTGCCTCTTTCCAGTTCTGGGCAAAGGCTGCCCTTGCCACAGTAATAATGTGTATAATCAAATATAGCTGATCCTTCTTGTATTTTTTGGACATGATTCCTAATAGAAAGCATTCTGGCACATGATCTGATTTAAAGCCCAACATTTCCTCCAGCTACTTCCCCGTCTCCAAGCGTCCAAATTTTGACTCCGTGACCGTGGGGGGCGTGCTGCAAACGGCCGCCAGTGTGGAAAACAGTCCCAAGTCCCTTTTGCCAGTGCCGCTGTGACTTCGAACGGTCACTGAACGAACCGTTGTAAGTCAAGGACTACCTGTATTTAGTTTCTTTCTCAGCTGATTAGAGAGCCCTGCACATTTGAAAGCACTTAATTCTTTTTTTAAAAAAAGAATTAAGCTGCCTTGTCAATCCTAGCAGGGGCACTACATTTCGACTTAATGTTTTTTTGTTTTTGTTTTTAATTACACTTTATATGCCGCCCTTCTCCGGAGACTCAGGGCAGCTTACAATTTTTTGGGATACAACCCAGTGTGCTCAGCAATAGCCTTCATTCCATTGTATATGCCTGCTTATTACTAAGTGGCATTTTTTTACAAAGTCAGCTTATTGCCTCCAACAACCTTGGGTCCTCAATTTACCTACCCCAAGAGGATGGAAGGCTGAGTCAACCTTGAGCCTGGTGGGATTCGAGCCTGCAGTAATTGTAGACAGCTGGATCTTAAGAGCAGGCAATTAACAGCCTGAGCCACCAAGGCTGTTGTTCATTTAGTGACGGTTCGAAGGTACAGCGGCACTGAAAAAAGGGACTTAGGACCAGTTTTCACCCTTAACGATGGTTGCAGCATGATCACACGGGGAGTTGTCACATGTTCAAAATTCCGACGCTTGGCCACTGCCCGAATTTATGACGGTCACAGTGTCCGGGCGGGGGGGGTGTGTCACACGATTCCCTTTTACGACCTTCTGACAAGCAGACTCAAGGAGGGAAGCCGGATTCATTGAAACAGACGCGTGACTAACTTATCAAGTGTGACGAGTCACATAACGAATGTGGTGCAAGAAGACAAAACTCACTTAACGAATTTCTCACTTAGCAAGAGAAATGTTGGGCTCAATTGTGGCCGTAAGCCGAGGACGACCTGTATGCTGAATTTGTCCCATGAGAAGTGAGTGAATAAAAAGCAGGTGTAGAGAGGCCACTTCTCTTGGCTGGTGCAGGTTTCCTAACTGCTCTGCCCCTCCTCACAAGGATGATGAGCAGGCACACCCCGACCTTTGGGCATGTGGAGGGCGTCAGACTAGAAGACCTCCAAGGTCCCTTCCAGCCCTAGGACTCTATGGCACCCCTTCCCCCTGGCATCCCCGCTTCCTGTTCCTGCTTTTTACGCTTTGCCCTTTCCACCCCCTTCCAGGGAGGCAGACGAGGGGTGCAAGAAGCCCTTGGAACGGCTGCTGAACATCTGGCAGGAGAGGAGCGTCTATGGCGGGGAGTTCATACAGCAGCTGAAACTGTCCATGGAGGACTCCAATAGCCCCCAACCCAAAGGTAGGTCACGCCTGTCTTCCCAGAGGGACCAGTCGATCAGGGCGGCCTGGCCCACCCAACGACGGGACGGAGCATAACTGCTTCCGCTTTGGCCTTTCAGCCCCAATCCAGGAGCCCTTCGCAGGCAGGCGCTCCTGCGACAAACTATTTTGGGCTAAATTTAAATTTACCAAGACCAAGAAATAAAGAGAGACGAGGTCAGGTCAAGGTTCTTCCCCTGGCATGTATGCGCTACTCGTTTTCGGCTCTAGGGGGCGCTGCTCATCTCTGTTTCAAAGCCGAGGAAGAGCCAGCGCTGTCCGAAGACGTCTCCGTGGTCATGTGGCCAGCAGGACTAAACGCCTTCGGTGGCGCACAGAACACTGTTCCCTTTCGAACTGCTTTCGAACTGCTAGGTTGGCAGAAGCTGGGACAACTTAATGGGAGCTCACTCCATGATGCGGCGCTAGGGATTCGAACTGCCAACCTTCCTGATCGGCAAGCTCAGCGCCTTAGCCACCACGTCCCTTTAAAGAGAGATGAGTATAGATCTGTTTCAGTCTATTGAGCTCCTGTCAGCTGGCCACACCCTTTTCTGGGATTCAAACCCGGGCTACTTCCCAGCTCTGTTACTCGGTTATTCAGTGCAACAACCTGCCTCCAGAAATGGTGGGTGCTCCAGCACAGGAGGTCTTCAGGAGGAGATTGGGCAACCATTTGTCTGGAATGCTCTGCTCCTTGGGCAGAGGGTTGGACTAGAAGACCTCCAAGGTCCCTTCCAACTCCGTTAAGTGTTTTCCGGTGAGACCAGTCTATCAGGGCGGCCTGGTCCACCCAACGATGGGACGGAGCATAACTGCTTCCGCTTTTGCCTTTCAGCCCCAATCCAGGAGCCCTTCGCAGGGAGGCGCTTCTGCGACAAACTATTTTTTGTGTTGAATTTGAATTTACCGGCAAAGAAATAAAGGGAGACTAATATAGATCTAGTTCAAGCTCTTGAGCTCTCGTCAGCTAACAGGGTTCAAATCCCAGAAAAGGGTATGGCTAGTTTCTTCCTCAAACCCCCAAAACTTTAACTCTAGACTGTCCACTGGAGACCTCACCCCATTCCTAAGAGGTCTGTAAGGGGCATGCATAAGCGCACCAGTGCGCCCACCATCCCTGTCCTAATGTTCCCTTTTATTTATACCTATTTCCTGTATTCTTACTCATATTTATACTTATATCAGTTACCTAATACATGCTCAACAAATCAAATAAATAAATAAAATAAAAATAAACAGCTGACGAGAGCTCAAGAGCTTGAAATAGATCTGTACTTCTCTCCCTTTCTTTCTTTGTCGGTAAAACATAAATTCAAACCAGTCCTGTGCTTGTTTTCCAGATTGCAGGTAGTCCTCGACTTACAACAGTTTGTTGAGTGACCGAAGCTGCAACGACACTGGAAAAAGCCACCTGTGGCCCCTTTCCACATGCACAAGTGACTCAGAACCCTTTTTCACACTTAAACGTGAACCAGTGGCCAAGCTTCTGAATTCTGATCACGAGGTGCTGGAGATGCTGCAAAAGATTGTAACTGTGAAAACGGTCCTAAGTCACATTATTTTCAGTGCCGTTGTAACCTTGAACGTTCGCTAAATGAACTTTTGTATGTCGAGGAGCTACCTGTATGTGCCATCTTGGATGGGTTTCTGGGTGCCGAGAGGCAGGAACGAAGACTTGCCATCATGGTCAAGAAGGAAACTGACATTCCAAGGGTTTAAATCCTGGATGGTTGAACGAAGCCGCAACATGGTTCTTCCGCCCAGTTTAGGTGGAGAAAAAGAATGGGAAAACTTAAATTTTAGTTTGGGTTTTATTGGGCTTTAGTGATTTAATTTCTTCTTAATTATTTATTGTATTTATATGTTTTAATCTGTGAGCCTGGTCTTCGGAGATGGGGCGGCATATAAGTCCAATAAAATAAATAAATAAAATAATAATGTTCCCCTGAAAGGAATGCCGAGTTCAGTGGCATCCTTGGCCAGAATGTGCTTAGCAGTGCTGGGCCTGATTCTGAGAAAACCCACTCTGGCTGGTTGAGACCCTGGAACAAACCCTGATTTTGTGTTTGTACAACCCACCTCATGTAGGGCCAGGTGCCCCCCCCTTCCCTTCCAAGCCAGAGACAGCCTGCTTGGGTCAATCATAGTGTCAGCGTTCCATCACAACTCCAACAAACGCCAAGACAAGCATTTCCTCAAAGTTCCATTTTATTAAAGTTTCCACATTGGCACATCTGGGAAAACCCGAACCTGAGAGTTTTCCCTGCGTCATTAAAAATCCAAACCCCCATCATCCCCTGCACCCATCAGTCCATCACATGGTCCAATCACATGGCCGTCCCAACTGGAGACATTCCTCCAACCGTTCCTTTCCCAGGTGCAGGATGGCTAGTCAGAAGATGAATGTTGTTATGTGCAACCTTCCACCTCTCTGTAAGATTCCCCCCCTCCCAGGCAGTAAAATGTGGCAGTGTGGAAGCTTCTGCATAAAATACAGCTTCCAAAGCTGACACCTAGACTCCTAGGGCTGTAGGATAGTCCCTAACTTCTAAAGACTAAGAAAGGGAAGGACCAGGGGAGACGTGAGAGCAGTCTTCTAATATTTGAGGGGCTGACCCAAAGAAGAGGGGGTCCACCTATTCTCCAGAGCACCAGAAGGCAGGATGAGAAGCAACGGATGGAAGCTCATCAAGGAGATGAGCAACCTGAAATTGAGGAGGAATTTTCTAACAGCGAGGACAATTAACCCTGGAATGGCTTCCCTTCAGAAGTTGTGGCTGCTCCATCCCTGGAGATTTTAAAGAAAAGATTGGACATCCCTGTGTCCAGAATGGTCTCTTGCTTGACCAGGGGCTCAGATTAGAAGACCTCCAATTCTGGACAACCACTTGCCCAGGATGGTATAAGGTTTCCAGCCTAAGCAGGGGGTTGGACTAGGAACAGCGGTCACCAACCAGTGGGCCAGGGACCACTGGTGGTCCGCAAGAACATTTTGGTGGTCCACAGAGAAATGTCACCCCCAAAGCAATTAATCCAGGCTGCGGGTTGACACAAGGCTTGTGTCGCTTGCATTGTGAACACCACGAGGTAGTGAGGGGAGGGGGGAAACTTGCCCCACGCGCCTGGCCTGGCCACGGGGCTGCTCCTTTCTGCTTCTTTCTTCTTCTGCTTTTGGCTCCACGCAAGCAAAGCAGCCAAAGTCTTTCTTTCTCTCCCCCAAACTCTGCCAGAAATGAGTCTTCGGGACCCTGCAAGGCCTCCTGCTCCAAGAGGCTGCAAAGTCTCATTTCTGGCAGAGTTTGGGGGAGAGAAAGAAAGACTTCTGCGGCTTCTGCTGCTTTCCTTGCATGAAGCCAAAAGTCTCTCTCTCTCCCCCTGAAAACGGAGCTGGAGACGGTATCCTGCGATCCCAAATGAAGAACGATCAATCGGGAGGAAAACGGGGTGGGGAATTTTCCTGCAGACTTTTGGGGGGATTTTCCCAGGGTCTCTGGTCCGCGGGTTTTAAAATGATGAGTTTGGTGGTCCCTGAGCTCCAAAAGGTTGGCGACCCCTGGTGCAGACAGCCTCCAAGGTCCCTTCCCGCCCTAGTATTCTACGATTTGCTCGCACCTCAGTATCATTTCAACTGCAGACAGGCGAGGAAGTCTTTGCAGATAACAAAGAACTAATCGTGGTTTGGGGGATGTGAGTAGATCAGCGATGGACACTTGACAGGGGATATGACTTCTCGGCTGTCATTTGACCTTCAGCGAGTCTCCATCCAAAAGCAGCACAAGTAGAACCCGGCACGAATGTCTCTGTGTGGATTAGAATCCCCTTTGCAACCTAGCATGGACCTGGGAACTTACTGGGGGGGGGGGAAACCAGGTTGGGACAGGTTGGTCCCGAAGGATACGTGCTTGGGCCTGAGATGCGAAAGTACCCTTTGCAGATGTTTTCTTCCCCACGGCACCTCTATCAATGCTGGAGGGAGAACGGCGTTAGAACATCTGGCGCCCCTGCTTGCTGCTTCAGGAGGCTGTGGAAGGCAGCCAGCAACACCGAATCCCTTTGTAAGAGCATGGCAGCAGATGCTCCCTGGGCCAACTTGTGCTTCGTCTTCCCTTGGCGCTGCCAGCTGCGGCGGCGGCGGCTTCTCTGCCAGGCCTGGCTCCTGGCATCCCTTCTCCTACAGCTGCCAGCCATCTGCCTCCACCTTGACACCTGCCCAAAAGCGTCCAAATCCTCAGGCAGGGTTGGGTGGTTTATTTGGGGAGGTGGGGGGGGGAGGATGGGGGTTGCATCCTGGGAGTGCTGTGGTGGCCTGGAGAGGTACAGCTCTCACCTCACAGTCACGAGGCAGATATTTCTCTCTCTGGGCACAAAGAGAAATTTTTCTCTTTTTTTTTTTGCTGAACAAAACTCCACATTGGTGACAGGAAGGGCATCCGGCCGTCAAATGCTCTGCTAGCTCCATTCAGTTGCCCAGACTCCACCCCAAAGCAAGGGATTATGGGGGTCGTTAAAAGACGAGGATGGGGTTGCATCCTGCCTCATCTCAGGCTTTGATTAATGACCGGAAGGCTCGCCTACTTGTTTCTCTGGAATGGCCAGTTCTTACTGGGTGTCTTTGTTGTGTCCCCCGTTGCAGGGGAAATCGCAGGTAGCTGCAGTCACAATTGTGCCAGGCAGGGTTGCGTAGTGGTTTCAAGCAGGAGGAATTTTGAGACCCTGAGCTTCAAATGAGGCGTTAAAGAGAGCCCTTCCTCCTCCTCTCTGTCACTCCCTCTCCTTGCAGGATTGTTTCCTGACCGGCTGGGGGTCCTGTGCACTTAACGCAGGTGAATTGAAACAGGGAGGTGAAGGCCAACGGTTGCTTGGATGTGGCTGGGCAGAGGGTCCCTCTTGGCTCTTACCTGGTCTGGACTCTTGGCTGTGGGAGCTTTCTGATTGCCTATTGCAAGGTTCACAGAGCCCTCGCTAGCTTTCACTTTGGCTGGGAACTATGCATAAAGCCAGCCAGTTGTGACTGACTAAAACTGTGGCTTGAAATGCACGCC
>CM019150.1:2693360-2746926 GCA_009733165.1 Naja naja
TGTCTAATCCCCCTGGGCAGGGTAGGATCCCAAACCAAAATGTCCCAGACAAATGGCTGCTCAGCCTCTCCTTGAACCCACCCATCCGTCTGATTCAGATTCTGCTGAAGTGAGTAAGAATCCTAAGACTGGGAGGTGTCCTAGAGGTCAGCTAGCCTAACCCCCACTGAAAGCAGGAACCCAAGCCAAAGCTTCCCAGACGAACAGCTGTTCAACTTCTCCTTGACCCTACTCCTCCGTTTGAGCCATGGATTCTGCTCAGATGAGTCAGAATGTTAGAAGTGGAAGGGAACTAAGAGGTCATCTAATCTAACTCCCTACTGAGGCTAGGAACCCAAGCCAAAACACCCTCAACCTCTCCTTGAACCCACTCATTGGTCTGACTCGTGGATTCTGCTCAGAGAGGTAAGAATCTTAGATACAGGTAGTCCTCGGTTTACAACCGTTCATTTAGTGACCCTTCAAAGTTACAACAGCACTAAAAAAAGCGATTTATGGCCGTTTCCACACTTATGACAGTTGCAGCATCCCCACGTGGTCAAAATTCTGACCCTTGGCAACTGATTCACACTTACGATGGTCGCAGGGTCCCAGGGTCACCAGATCCCCTTTGGCCACCTTCTGACCAGCAAAGTCCATGGGAGGGGGAGGCCGGATTCACTTAACAACCATGTTCTCCACCGTGATTCACTTAACAATGGTGGCAAGAAAGGTTGTAAAATGGGGGCAAGACTCCCTTGTCTTGCTCAACAACAACAATTCCAGGCTCAATTGTGGCCATAAATCAAGGACGGCATGGTGGAGGTCATCTAGTCCAACCCTCTACTGAGGGTAAGCCAAAGCTTCCCAGGTGAATGGCTGGTCAACCTTGAACCTACCCATTCCTCTGCTCAGATGAGTCAGAATCCTAGAAGCAGAAGGGAACCTGAAAGTCATCTAGTCCAGTGGTTGCCAACCAGTGGGCCGGGGACCACTGGTGGTCCACAGGAAAATTTTGATGGCCCACAGAGAAACATCACCCCCAAAGCAATTAATCCAGGCTGTGCAGGAACACAAGGCTGTACTGCCCACATCGCCTGTAGGAACACAAGGCTTGTGTTGCTTGCATTGCGAACAACACGAGGTAGTGAGGGGAGGGGGGAAAGGGCGGGGGGGGACTTGCCCCACTTGCCCCATGCGCCTCGCCTGGCCACCGGGCTGCTTCTTTCCACATTCTTCTTCTTCTGCTTCTGGCTGCATGCAAGGAAAGCAGCCAAAGTCTTTCTTTCTCTCCCCCAAACTCCACCAGAAATGAGTCTTTGGGACCCTGCAAGGCCTCCTGCTCCAAGAGGCTGGGTCAGCGTGACAAGTCTCCCAAAGACTCATTTCTGGCAGAGTTTGGGGGAGAGAAAGAAAGACTTCTGCTGCTTCTGCTGCTCTCCTTGCATGAAGCCAAAAGTCTCTCTCTCTCTCTCTCTCTCTCCCCCCCTGAAAACGGAGCTGGAGATGGTATCCTGCGATCCCAAATAAAGAACGATCGATCGGTCGGAAAACGGGTGGGGAATTTTCCTGCAGACTTTTTTTTGGGAATTTCCCAGGGTCTCTGGTCCGCGGGATTTAAAATGATGAGTTTGGTGGTCCCTGAAGTCCAAAAGGTTGGCGACCCCTGGACTAGTCCCTACTGAGACAACCCTGGATCCTGCTAGATAAGACCAACCCAACCATCCAGCTGTTCAAACCTGGACTGCACGATCGACAAACTGGGGATGATGGGAAATGAAGTCCAACCCACTTGGGCAGCTGATCCAGCTGAATGGCCAGCAGCATCTAGCCATGGGGTATCCCTAGTTTAATGAGAAGAAGGACTAGGGGGTGACATGATGGCATCTTCCAATATCTTTTGGGGGGGGGGCTTCCCCAAAGAAGAAGGGGCCCACCTGTTTTTCCAAAGCACCAGAAGGCAATGGGTGCAAACTCATCAAGGAGAGAAACAACCTGGATTTAAGGTTCATTTCCTGACAATTAGAACAATGAATCAGTGAGACAATTCCTGCTTCTAGAACGTGTGAATGCTCCAACACTGGAGGTTTTTAAAGAAGAGATTGGACTACCATTGGCCTGAAACAGTAGAGGGTCTCCTACTTGTGCTGGGGGTTGGACTAGAAGACCTCCAAGGTCCCGTCCAACTCCTCTGTTTATTCTGTTACTCAGACTTTTTGGGATACATGTCTTGTCTGGTCCAGGAATGATGGGTGGCCCCAGACAGCCTTCTGATCTGTACTAATTCCAATCGGTGTGCGTGTTCAATTGTTCTTTTTAAACTATTTATTTTGGAAAAGCTGCAAAACACAGCAGAACGAAAAAAGGGGGGGAAAAAATCTTAGAGGCGCGCAGCTGAGTAAATGGAGTTTGGATGAATGCTCTGATTTAATTTGTGTCTATGGGGATTGTTTAAATCTGTTTTTCTCTTCTGCCTTTAAGATGGACTCCTCAGAATTCCCCAGCCAGCTTGCTGGCTGGGGAATTCTGGGAGTTGAAGTCCACCCGTCTTAAAGTTGCCTGCTTTGAAAAACAGTTTTAGATTGTCCAAAATGGGAAATTTTTACCCAAGTAGAAGAAAAATGATAAAGACAATCATCTGTGGATCTTCCAGGCGTGCTTTCTCCCCCGAGAAGTACCTATAGGACCCCCTTGGACAATGTTCACAAAGACCCTATGCCTCTCCCCTTTTTCCTGCATTTTACTCAGGTGCCCCCTCCCCCACGTCAGAAGAATGAAATAATTTGGGAAATATATTTTTAAAGGCAGAATATTATATTTCCCTAAAGCAGAATTGGAAAAGCATGTTTGTTTAGAGGCAGAAAGCAGCCCCCCAAGTCTTTCTTAATAGCCCACAGCAGATGCCAGCACTTAAAATGGAAAGATGGAAGCAACTATCTAGGTGGCTCTATTCATAAGCAAAGCAAATACTGCTGGCAGAAATCCATTCAAGACAGGATATTTTGAAACTCCCATGCATCAAAGTTTGACAGCTAACAAAACTGGTGACCTTCTACTGCTGCACCAGAGAGAGTATCTTAACTTACTGCACCTTTGTATGGTTTGCCAATTACGTAGCTGATATTAACACAATAGAGAAAGTCCAGAAATATTGCACAAAAGAGTTCTCCACTCCTCTACTCGTTGCAGAATACCTTATGCCACCAGACTTGAGGTTCTAGACCTAGAAAACCTAGAACTACACCGCCTTCGGTCCGATCTAAGTATAGTATATAAAATCATACATTGCAATGTCTTCCCTGTCAATGAATACTTCAGCTTCAACCACAACAATACAAGAGCACACAATAGATACAAACTCAAGGTTAACTGCACCAAACTTGATTGCAGGAAATACGACTTCAGCAACAGAGTGGTCAATGTCTGGAATACTCTACCTGACTCTGTGGTTTCTTCCCCAAACCCCAAACCCCAAAAACTTTAACCGTGCATAAGCACACCAAAGTGCCTACCGTCCCTGTCCTATTGTTTCTTTTATTTTTCTTATATGTATCCATGTATTCATAACTATCTTTATACTTATACCTCTTATCTTGTAAACAATTGACTAATCAAATAAATAAATAAATAAATAAATAAATAAATAAATAAATAAATAAAACTGCACAGAAAGTTAACAACCAGTTCTCGCAAACCGTTGCAAACCGGCTGAATCCCTCTGCTGCTCCTAACACAGAGGATGTTCCCTAGTTGAGAAATGTAAGTTTTGCAACAAAACTGCCAAGCTCAGAGAGCACAAGGGACCCCAGCTCTCCTCCTCCTCCTCCTCCTCCTCCTCCTCCTCCTCCTCCTCCTCCTCCTCCTCCTCCTTTTCTGCAAACCCTCCTAGCCAGTGGTGGAATTCAAATAATGTTAACAGCCGCTTCTCTGCCCTAATAATTTCTTCCAACAACAATTTAGTTCATCAAACTGCTCAGAAAGTTAACACCCGGTTCTGGTAAACCAGTGCAAACCGGCTGAATCCCACCACTGGGTCCATCCATCTATTCAGCCATTTGTTCATCTGTTGGTTCCGCTTCATCATTCAACTTTCTTTCCAGTCAGCCTCCATGTTGTTTCTAGGGCCTTCCTCCCAGCTTGGAACCGAACCAGATGGGTTTTCTCCTTCCAGCCTCCCCCAAACCATCAGCCACACCCCACTGGCCTGGGCCTCATTACCCCTCCCCCTGGAAGCCTTTTTTTCAGCAACAGGGTGGTCCATGCCTGGAATGCATTACCTGACTCTGTTCTTACATCCTCTAACCCCCCCATTCCTTTAACCTCCAACTAACCTCTATTGACCTCACCCCATTCCTAAGAGGTCTGCAAGGGGCGTGCATAAGCGCACCATCGGGCCTCCCATCCCTGTCCTATCGTCCCCATTTATTTGTACCCATTTCCTGTATTCTTACTCATGTTTATACTCATACCTATGATCTTGTAAATGATTGACAAATCAAATCAATCAATCAATAAAAAATAAACTTTCATCCAAACGGATCCTTGGTGGTTTCCAAGGTTCTGATAGGTTGAATTGGCAAGAAGATCTGGTTGAAATGGAGCTACCACCAAGCATTCTTAAAGGACAAGGCAGGAAACGACCTTGCCAGGTAGAACAGGTGGATTTTGGTCACCTGGTGCCTGGAAAGCAGCCGCCCCCTTTCCTTTAGCACAGTCACCTGAGGGGAGGTTGGGTTTTTCAAGGGAGGGGCTGCCCAGATCTTGCAGTTGGTCTGCAGAAATATCCTTCTCGGTCTCACCCACCCCCTCCCCTCCCCTGCTCACCCCCCTGGTTTCCAATCCCACACCTTTTCCAGTTTGTTAATGATTCTCTTGTTTATTTTAGAAACTTTGTCAGAGTCTATTCATGACCTGGAATAGAGCTTGGTAACAATGTCAGCCAATGAGGACTGTTTGGGAACTGAAATTAAAAGTAGCCTAGGCTGGAAACTGAAACTTGAAGTAGCCTAGGCTGGAAACTGAAACTTGAAGTAGCCTAGGCTGGAAACTGAAACTTGAAGTAGCCTAGGCATGGCTCTATATTAAACTCTGCAGCTCTGAAGCTATGTTGAGCTTTGAGTCTGTCTATTGAAGATGAAACTCCTTCTCTCCTCTTGCGTGCCTGCTGAACTAAAGTAAAAGAGAAACTAACTTGCTTGCTGAAGACTGGAGCTCTGCTCTGAACTTGCAACATGTTTCTGTCTGAGTTTGCTCCATGTTGGAGAAATCTACCACTGGTTTGAAAAATCTACTTATTATGTTTATAAAGATGTTAAATGAAGCATCAGCCATCTTTGGTTTTTTTTTTCTGGCACTGAATTAATGCTGTAAAACTCTGAACTTGATTCACCAGGAAGGAAGGCTGGCAGTCCTGACCTTCTTC
Source organism: Naja naja (assembly GCA_009733165.1). Taxonomy (NCBI): domain Eukaryota; kingdom Metazoa; phylum Chordata; class Lepidosauria; order Squamata; family Elapidae; genus Naja; species Naja naja. The sequence continues at coordinate 2,698,762 of CM019150.1, forward strand.
TGGGCACACTGGCACATTGGGGATGGGGGAAGGTTGGCACGAGGGGACTGAGCCCTGACTCCCTCCTCCCAGGGGTGGAATTCAAATTTTTTAACAACCGGTTCTGTGGGCGTGGCTTAGTTGGTGGGCGTAGCTGGGTGGTCATGTGACTGGGTGGGTGTGGCCAACTCGACGTCACTCACGTTGAGGGGCACTTCTCCTCGCCTGGCTTCTCATGACTGTGGGGATGTTGCAACAGTCGTAAGTGTGAAAAATGGTCATAAGCCACTTTTTTCAGTGCCATTGTAACTTTGAATGGTCACTAAATGAACTATTGTACATCAAGGATTACCTGTACAAAAGTCCAGAAAGCTTCTTTGCTTGCAAAAAGCTGCCCTAAATACCCATCATTAGATTAAAAATACTTGCAAGCCGGAGTTACAAATCAGGGAGGGTGCCAGAGCACCTTGAGGAATGAAAATAGTTAAAATGCAGTGATAACTATCAGCAGCCAACTCTTGCTCATAAAGTGAAACCCCTTAGCAGAGAGGTCATTTAAGGTCTCCAGAAAGAGCACACCCAGGAGAAGCAATCCATTTGCACCACTTAAAGACACCAGCTGGTCTCACTCACCTCACAAGATATCCTAAGGAAATCATCCAGATTTAAGGAAAGGTCACATGCCCCCCCGAAAAACAGGAAAAAAAAGTGCCAAGCTTGCATCCTGCCTCTTGGAAGTACACCCCAAAAGGACAATGCCAGATACCACTAAAGCAGTGAAGGAAGACCCCCTCCCCAGATAGCAAAAGAAACCATGAGCCAGGAAAAAATTCCTTTCTTCTCTCCTCCTTCCTTCTTTCTTCCCTCCTCCTCCTGCCTTCCTTCCTTTCTCTCTTTCTTTTTTTCTCCCCTCCCTCCCTCCCTTCTTGCCTGCCTACCTTCCTTTCTGCCTTCCTTCTCTATGTTTTCACCCTTTTCCAAGAGGTTAAGAGAGTGGGGCTTTCCTTCCTTCCTTCTCATCCATCCCTGCCGCAATCTTATATGCAGCTTCTTTTTCTCTCTTTCTTTCTTCTCCCCTCCATCCCTCCTGTCTCCTTTCCTGCCTGCCTACCTTATTTCCATATGATAGCTTTCTTCTCTATGTTTTCACCCTTTTCCAGGAGGATAAGAGAGTAGGCCCTCCTTCCTTCCTTCCTTTTCCTTTCCTCCCTCTTTTCCTTTCTGTTCCATCCTTCTTCTATTCCTTCCTTCCATCCAACCGCACACAGAATTTTTTCTTTTTAGTCCCTCATCCGTTTCGTTTCCAAAATCGGCTATTCTTCGTTGTTCAACATTATTTCATTCATTCATTATTCTATTTCCATTATTCGGCTATTCATTTTCCATTTTCCTCCAATCTTTTCCTTTCTGTTCTCAGCCTTCTATTTCATTCATTCCGTCCATCCGCATCAGTTTTCAACAGTTCCTCATCCATTCTGTTTCCGTCATTTTCTTTGTCTGTTCATTTCCTTCCTTCCTTCATTATTCGCTTCCTTCTATTTCCTTCCTTCCTTCCATTCCTTCCTTCTTCCTCCTCTTCCTATTCTGTTCCGTCATTTTCTTTCTATTCATTCATTAAATCCAAATCCACATCCATTTTTCAACATTCCATTAAATCCTTCTTTTCCATCCTTCTTCTTTCTATTCCTTGATTTCATTCCTATCTTTCCTCCTCAGCCATTTTCTGTTCCATCATTATTTCATTCATTCCTTCCGTCCATCCGCACATCCATTTTCTTTTTGTCCTCATCCGTTCTGTTCCGTCAACTTTCTGTTCTTTTCCTTCGCTTCCTTTTATTTTTGTCCCTCATCCATTCTGTTCCATCCTTCTTGTCTATTCCTTCCTTCCTTCCTTCCTTCCTTCCTTCCTTCCTTCCTTCTCCTCTCTGGGTCAGTAGACAGAAGGACACTGTCTGCCTTTGATTTGGACCTGCCCAGTTAAGGATATTGATGCTCTAATCCTGTTTTTAGGGTTGCCTTTTTAAAAAAATTTTTTTGGGATCTGTAGCATGCAGAGTCTTTCTCTTCCCCCCTCCCTTCCTAAGGAGCAATTTATAAAGATTACTAAAAGAGTAAATTTGGGCTGGCTGCATCTTAACGGCTGGCTGCCTGCTAACTCTCATGATTTCAGGGAGGAAAAGTGCTGGATTGATGGCACCAACAGATTGCAGAGGAGGGAGCCTCTCCGAATGATTATTCTCTGCCCAGATTTCCAAGTTCCACATCGCTGGATCTGGGTACCCAAAATAGAACAGGTGCACCCAGACTGTTCCCGCACTTCCGTTGTCATTTTTATTTTTAAACACCTGAATCTATGCCAAGTAAGCACATTTGGAAGGATCGAGCAGGCAAGAGTTACAACGGCCCCCTCTACAAATTAATGTGCTTTGGTGGGTCATCAAATGAGCAGGGGGTTGGGCTAGATGACCTCTGAGGTCCCTTCCCACTCTGTCATTCTATGATTCTAAGGTGGGTTTTTTTTTTTTTTGCAAATAGAGCGAGTAGAGTGCACACATTTTTGGAGGCTGGGGAGCCTGCCAGATCTGGGCCTTTGAAAGATGTCATGGCTGCCAAAAAAAAAAGAAAGGTGAAGATTTATGGAAGGGAAGGCGAAGATTTATCATCGCCAGCTGCTCCTCCCGTTGGCGGTCGATTTGCAAACCAACAGCCAGGTTACTAAGTTGCAAGCAAAGCAGCTGAGAATCACAAGGAATCTGTCTATTCAGTAGTTATCAGGGGGTTGTCGTGTTTTTGTGTTGAGTTTCTATCCCTTTCAGCTGCCCAGAGTCACCGCAAGTGAGTTGAGCGATTGTATACATACCAGTATTCCTCAACTTACAACCACAAATGGAGCCCCACATTTCCATCGCTAAGCAAGAGAGTTAAGTGAGTTTTAACCCCCTTGTACTTCCTTCCTTACCATGGTTGTTAAATTAATCACTGCAGTTAAGCTAGCAACATGGTCGTTAAGAGAAAAGTGAAGTCCTACACTTAGGCAAGAAAAACCCAAAGGACACATATAGACTGGGTGAAACCAGGCTCAATAGCAGTAACTGTGAGAGGGATCTTGGAGTCTGAGTGGACAACCAGCTAAATAGGAGCCAGCCATGTGCAGCAGCAGCCAAAAAAGCCAATGCAATCCTAAATTGTATTAACAGAGGGACACAATCAAGATCAAGGGAGGTACTAATACCACTCTATAAAGCCTTAGTAAGGCCACACCTAGAGTACTGCATCCAGTTTTGGTCACTACACTATAAAAAAGAGGTTGAGACTCTAGAAAGAGTGTAGATAAGAGCAACCAGGATGATGAGGGGACTGGAAACTAAACATATGATGAACGGTTGCAGGAACTGGGCCTGGCTAGTCTAGGGAAGAGAAGGACCAGGGGAGACAGGAGAGCATCTTCCAATATTTGAGGGGGTCAATTTATTTTCTAAAGCACCTGAAGGCCAGAGAAGGAACAATGGATGGAAACTGAACAAGGAGAGATTCAACCTGGAAATAAGGAGAAACTTTCTGACAGTGAGAACCATCAACCCATGGAACAGAAGTTGCCTTTAGAGGTTGTGGGAGCTTCATCCCTGGAAACTTTTAAGAAGAGACTGGACTGCCCTTGGCCAGAAATAGTGTAGGGTCTCCTGCTTGGGCAGAGGGTTGGACTAGATGACCTACTAAGTCCCTTCCAACTCCATTATCTGTATCTAAGTGAATCTGGCTTCCCCATGGACCTTCTTTTGGATGCAAAAGGGGATCATTTGTCCTCCGGGACATGGCAACCCATCATAAGTCCATGCCAGTTGCCGAGCCTCTGAATTTTGATCAAGTGACCAAGGGGCAGGCTGCAAGTGTGTGAAGTGTGTGAAAAACATAAATAAATCCCTTTTTTTCAGCGCCGGTGTAACTTCGAACAGCCACTAAATGGAAAGTTGGAAGTCAAGGACTAACTTAAATTAGACTTGCGACTATTTAATATTGTTTTAAATTAATTTATGGTTATGTTTTGGTTTTAATTGTGAGCCGCCCCGAGTCTTCGGAGATGGGGCGGCATACAAGTCTAAATAATAAATAAATAAATAAATAAATAAATAAACTTAAAATGTCCTTAAATCAATAAGTAAATTCCACCACCCCCTTCACGATTTATGTCTTAAAACCCTGCGAGTTCACCCTTGTTTTGGCCATTTTTGAAATTAAACCAGACAAATGCATTTTTGTACCCGCAAAATGGCTAAAAGCGAACAGGCTTTTCGTTCAGCTATGCACCACGATTGCCAGGGTGCCCAGAAATAGCGAAATAAAAAAAACCCCAACAACTTCATTTTAATGATGTACGTCTCTCGAAGCCTAAGGGAATAGGTGAGGGAGGCGGGCAGGTTCGAAATAGAAGGATAAACGAAATAAAAACATTCCAAGCTCTGTCCATAGAGTCGTTTTGCCAAGGCGGCTATAGAAATCAAATAAATCAAATATAAATAAATAAAATGAAAGGATTCCTCCCAAATACTCCTATTCCACGGCTACATATTTTTTTCCTTATAAGCACAAATGACCCAGACTTGTGACATGCTGTCAAATCTCCAACGTCCATCCTTGGCCAGACAATTATTCTTCCCAAAACTGGCTGGTTCTTCTGCAGTTCATTTCCCACCATTTTCTAAATCGAGGCTGCGTCAATCGTGGCCAGTTATCCCATGTGGGTTTGAAAACTTTTAAGAAACCCAGAGATCTTTTAAGGGGCAGTTTTGCCCAACAGGCCGCAGGAAAGAAAGCTTCTCCATGCTTTAAGAGAGTTAACCAAACTTCTCTTTTGGACTCGGGCAAAGTTTTAATTTTAATTGGGTTTTTACTATCGGATTTGGCTTGTTTAGGTTTAATCTCTTTTTAAATTATTTATTGTTCTATGTTTTTATCTGTGAGCCGCCCCGAGTCCTTTCGGAGAGTGGTGGCATACAAGTCAAATAAAATAAATAAAATAAAATAAAGTTAGTTTTAAAGGAACACGTGTGCTCAAGTTTCAGCCAGAATAGAACTGGAAGGGACCTTAGAGGTCTTCTAGTCCACCCTACACAAGAGCCCTGCAGCAGGAGCCCCAGTGCCATTTCAGAGAGGTGCTTGTCAGTCTCTTCTTAAAAATCTCCAGTGTTGGATAGAATAGAAAATATAGGATAGGATTGGATAGAATAAAGAATAGAATGAAGAACAGAATAGAATAGAATAAAGAATAGAAAAGAATAGAATAGCAGAGCTGGGACCTTGGAGGTCTTCTATTCCAGCCCCCTGCTCAACCAAAACACATAGCAGTCCAATCCCTTCTTGAAAAACTCCAGTCATGGAGCACTTACAACATCTGGTAGCAAGCAGTTCCACTGGTTAATTGTCCTTTCTGTTAGGAAGTTTCTCCTGAGTTCCAGGTCGCTTCTCTCCTTGATCAGTTTCCACCCGTTCTTGTCCTGCCTTCAGGGGCTTTGGAGAATAAGTTGACCCCCCTCTTTCTGTGGGGCAGCCCCTCAAATATTGGAAGACTGCTACTATATTCCCCCTAGTCTTTCTTTTATCCGGACTGGCCAAACCCAAACCCTGCAACTTTCCTTCATATTATATGTTCGTCTCCAGGTCAGGTTTTGTTGGCTTTTTTTTTTTTTGCAAAACTTGTCCGAAAAAAGTTGTTGCAAAAATTTTTGAAGAGGTTTTTTTTTTTAAAGTTTGAAAACAGTTTTCTGAAAAACTTTCAGAAAAAGTTTCAGATAAAGTTTTGGAAGCTTTTTCAAAGTTTTGCCAAGTTTTTCTGGAGGGTGGGAAAATCAAGGGGAACCCCAGACTCCCCACCCACCCAACGTTCCTGGGCAGGGGACTTTATAATAATAATAATCATTATGATGATGTTTTTTTTTACCTTCTGCCATGATGCCTGCAGAGAAGCTGCCTTCCGCTCTGCCTTGCCGCTGCTTGCCTTGCCAATTCACCAGCCAGCAGACGCCGCGAGGTTACCTCCGACCCACGGAGCCCTGCTCCCTTTATAGTCATCCCTTCCCCTCCCCTTGGCTGGGTGGATAGATCACACAGTCATCACGAAAAGGAGAGCGAGGGGTGGGGGGAGGAAGGGGGAAATGGCAGAGGAGGGAGGTTTCCAGGAAAAATTAAATGCACGCTTTAAAAAAAAATGCATTAAGTAAGACCGGTGCTGGTGTTGAAGGGGAAACTTGAGCGACGGGCTGGGGGTGGATTCTGCCTGGGGAAACAGCCCCCCCAGCTGGCTTTTCCTGGTCAGGTCCTGGGTGCAACGAAGGCTGAGAATCGTAGCTGTCCGTCGCACTCCCTGCCCTTGCCCTGGCTGGCACAAAGCCCATGCACGCCTCCCTGGGAACATGAAATGTTTTCAGCACTTTGGGAGTGTCCTGGTGTCCTTTGGGGTGCCCCCTGCTTTGTGCACAAGGGCTGGGGGGGGAAATGGGGGGGGTGTTCAGCTTCCTGTCCCTTTTTGAGACAGGAAACCCAGGGCTAAGCCCCACAAGAGGCTTATCGGGGAGAGACAGCCAAGTCAGACCCACACAGGAAAAGCATAGCCTGGAGTGTGGGGTGGCAGAGCCACCAACAAGATATGACAGCCTGCTGGCTCTCTTCTTCTTCGTCTTCTTCTCAATCAGAATAGAGCTGGAAGGGACCTTGGAGGTCTTCTAGTCCAGCTTCCTGCTCCAGCAGGAGATCTTACACCATTTCAGACAATTGGCTGTCCAACCTCTTCTTAGAAGCCTCCAGTGATGAAGGCGCCACAACTTCTGCTTGATTGTCCTCACGGTTAGGAAATTCCTCCTCAATTCCAGGTTGATTCTCTCCTTGATGAGTTTCCATCCGTTGCTTCTTGTCTTGCCTTCTGGTGCTTTTGGACAACACAGGGTGAAGGCTTATTCAAGAACATAGAATAATCAGGTTGGAAGGGACCTTGGAGGTCTTCTAGTCCAGCCCCCTTCTCGAGCAAGAGGCCCTACATCGTTTCAGAGAAATGGCCGTCCAGTCTCTTCTGTACAAAAAAAGCCTCTCGTGGTGGAGCAACCCACAACTTCCGAAGGCAGCTTCTGTTCCACTGGTGAATTGTTGGTTTTCTTCCAAGATGGAGGGTGACCCTTGGGCCACCAAGACTTTCTTGCTCTTCTTCTCTCCTGGTTTCCTGGTGGCGGAGATCTTCTCCTGACCTTCCCAGCCACAACCAAAGGTGGTGAGCAGAAATCTAGAATGGTGTCCCCAAAGGACACCATTCTAGATTTCTCTGTAAAGCCTAGTAAGGCCACACCTAGAATCCTGCATCCAGTTTTGTTCACCACATTATAAAAAAGAGGTTGAGGCTCTAGAAAGAGGGCAGAGAAGAGCAACCAGGATGATGAGGGGACTGGAGGCTCAAACATACAATGAATGGTTGCAGAAACTGGGCTTGGCTAGTCTAGGGAAGAGAAGGACCAGGGGAGACAGGAGAGCATCTTCCAATATTTGAGGGGCTGCCCCAGAGAGGAAGAGGGGGGTCAAGCTATTCTCCAAAGCCCCCGAAGGCCAGACAAAGAATCATGGATGGAAACTGAACAAGGAGAGATTCAACCTGGAAATAAGGAGAAACTTTCTGACAGTGAGAACCATCAACCGATGGAACAGAAGTTGCCTTCAGAAGTTCATCATTTGAGGCTTTCAAGAAGAGACTGGACTGCCACCTGTCAAAATGGTGCAGGGTCTCCTGCTTAGGTGGGGGGTTGGACTAGATGACCTACAAGGTCTCTTCCCACTCTGATTCTGATTAGGGTCAGAAGGAGGGATTTCCAAATGGTCACCCAGTTCCTGCCAATTTAGCACTTAACTAGCAATGGGTTATGACCTGTCTCAGAGGGGCGGGGCATGTGTTAATTCTAAAGTGGGGAGGGCAAGTTCAGTGGAAGGACAGCTGCCAGGGGATGAGAGGACAGGAGCTGGCAAGGCCTGAATGGGGAAAACATCAGGAAAGCTCATAAACTGGGGAAACAATAGAAGTCAAACGTGCAGAACTTCGATTCCGGCACGGAGAGGATGACTCAGAAGCCATGAGTTACACCAGGTGAAGGGACTCTCTGAGCCTTGCTTCGGTCTCCAAAGTCCACAGCTGGCTTCTGCCTTCCTTGCAGCCCCTATGCTGACCCCCAAAAGAACCCGAAGAAAAACACAAAACACGCTGGAAGTCTTAGCGGGGACCTCGGGCTCCCTCCTGAAAGGCCTGGGAACGCCCAGCAAACCTTGCTCCTCAAGGCGTGAAGGTTGGCAGTGATGGGATTCTACCAGTTTCCTTATGAGTTCGGTGATCGTGCACTTCACGCATGCACCTAACACATGTGTGCACAGCTTTTGTCATGCCCCTGTTGGAATCTGATTCAGAGGGGGAGGTCGAACAGCTGACAGGAAGTGGGAGTGTGGCTCCATTGGCTGTGGAAGAAACTGGGGAAGGGCAAAGGCTGGCTGGGTAGAGCAGGGGAGGGGTAGAACAAGGGAGAAGGAGTTCAGAGAAAGACCCAGGCCCACCCCCTCTTCATCCTAGGGTACATAGGAGGAATGGAAAAGGGAGCAATGTGAGTTGCATGGCTTATGGGGAAGGAAAGGGCCCTGATTCCCTTCGCCAAACCACACCGAACCGGTAGCATTTCACCGCTGGTTGGCTTGCTTGCTTTGCCAAGAAGGGATCGGGAAGTGGGCATCCATGGAGGAGAACTTCTTGTCAGTCAGGACTGACATGAGGGGGTTCTCGCTGCTCTCTGAGCTGGGTGGCTTCGTTGGGGACGTTTTGTGGCCTAACTAGGGAACATCATCAATGCTAGAAGGAGGTTGGGTATGTGGAGTGGAGAGGAGGAGGAGAAGGAGGAGGAGGAGAAAGAAGGAGGAGGAGGGCTATGGTGCTCTCTGAGCTTGGATGTTCCCTTGCAGGATGTTTTTATGGCCCAATTTGGTTCTACACAACCTTCTAGTGTTGATGAAGTGATATTCAGGTCATAGCACATTTTGCAAGAAAACAATCACAGAGGCACCAAAAACATCACTATTATCTTCCTCCTCCTCCTCCTTTTCTCTGCAAACCTCTCTTCCTTCTAGTACTGATGATGTTCCCTAGTTGGGCCATGAAACATCCACAAGAAAACCACCAAGCTCAGAGAGCACCAAGGACCCAATAGTCCTCCTCCTCCTCTTCCCTTCTAGCACTGATGATGTTACCTAGTTTGGCAATGAAACGTCTGCAAGAAAGCAACCAAGCTCAGAGAGCACCAAGGACCTCACAGCCCTCCTCCTCCTCCTCCTCCTCCTCCTCCTCCTCCTCTTCTCTGCATATTCTGACCGGTTCTGGAGAGTGGGTAGCAGAAATTTTGTGTAATTCGGAGAACCGGCCAATCCCACCTCTGCCTGGCCCTGCCAATCCCCTCTATTCTCTGCCTCCCATCGAGTCTCAGCTGATTGGCTGGGTCTTCTTTGGTTGCCCTGCCCAGGAGAACAGAGCTGGAAAGCAGGTTAGTGGGGTGGGGAGGGAATGGAGATTTTACAGTAACGCCCACCAAGCCACACCCACAGAACCAGTAGTAAAAAAAATTGAATCCCACCACTGCCCACCCCCATCTATTCTTGGCCTCCCATTGAGTCCCAGCTGATCGTCTGGGTCTTCTTTGGTTGTTCTGCAAAGAGGAGAACGGAGCTGGAAAGCAGGTTAGTGGGGTGGGGAGGGAATGGGATTTTGCAGTATCCTTCTCCTGCCACGCCCACCAAGCCATGCCCAGAGAACTGGTAGTAAAAATTTTTGAATCCCATCACTGGGTGAGATGGACGGCCAATAAATTTAATCAATCAATCAATCAATCAATTGTCCTCTGGTCTATACATTAAGTCTTTTCCTTTTGAAATGAAATTCCTTGTAATTTACGGCCTGCCGTATCTCCATTTTTTAATTTATTTATTCAATTATTTGGCCACCCGTCTTACTATAGGGTAACTCTGGGTGGCTTACAATACAAAAGACAAAATAATATAACTAAATATTACAAATATATAAATATACAAGAATACAAATATTTAGTTTAGTCTTTATTGTCCTTGCACCTCGTACAACAAAATCAAACACCGTCTTCAGTGCACATCATGACCATGAAAATAAACACAAACACACATCCTTCACCCTCCACACATTGAACTGAATATACAAGTACATTGAATTGGAATTGGCATCCTTCAGTCTCAAGAGCCGATGGTATCGTGCTCTGAAAAGAGGTCCTAAAAGAGCATCTAGTGTGGCTGAAAAGGCCAATTCGAGAGGGGCAAATCCCTTCCACACTGAGGACAGATACAGACTGTCCCCTGTCCAGCCCCTGGATTTTGCTGGTTCCGGGACTGTCCCTTGGCCTCAGCCGGCCCAACGAGGGTCTCTTCTTCTAATTGGAGAAGGCCAGGCTGCGTCTTTAGCCTCCAGGCTGAAGATCAGAGTTCAGTACACGTTCACATATATATGTACAATATACATATACATATATGTGTGTGTGTGTATCTGTGCATATACATATACATAGCATGTATATGTGTACATGTATGTGCATGTATGTGAATGGAAATATATGTGTCTGTCTGTCTGTCTGTCTATGTCTATCTATTTCTGTCTCTCTCTCTCTGTGGATACATACATACACACACACACACACACACACATATATACCTATCTACCTTTCTCTCTCTCTTCTTACTTTCTCTCTTCTTTCTTTCTTTCTTTCTTTCTTTCTTTCTTTCTTTCTTTCTTTCTTTCTTTCTTTCTTTCTAGCATCCAAATTTCATTTTTTAAAAGTGTGCCAGTTTGTTTACAGTAAAAAAAAAGTATCAATAAGGGTTTTATCTTATCGTCTTATTGTCAACTTTGAACCAAACCTGGTTGCAGCCCTCTCTCTGTTCCCCAGTTGCCACACAGAAAGGGAAAGGAAGGGGCTGGGACAGAGGTCCGAGTGCCTTACTGAACACTACAAAGGACTTTCTCCTGAGAACCAAGGTCATCTCTACTGGCAACCGATAAGGTCGGGGGAAGGTGTGCCTGAAAAGCTCGTCCCCCATTCACCCAATGGATCAAAGGTGACATGGGACACTTTGCGGTCGTTTGCCTCTTAATAAAATAATTTTCGTTCGAAAGAGACATTTTGCTGCCCGTTTATGAAATGATCATCACCATGCCAAAAAACCCAATGCAATCCTAAGTTGCATTAACAGAGGGATACAATCAAGATCAAGGGAGGTACTATGTGGACTATGTGGACTATGGGGTTTATCATTGTCCATTGTCCTTCTCTTCTATTAATGCCATCTTGGCCCTGCTATTATCATTGAGGGCATTTGGCTCATTGCACCATTTACCTGGACTTGGACTCTGCCTCCTCTTTGGGACTGGCCTCCTCCCTTGCAGTGAGAGGGCAACCGGAGGATTAATTCTCCTGCAGTGAGAGTGCAGTGGACTATGCAGGACTTTGCCCCAAGTCACTGTGGTGGCAGAACAGTGACTGGTCCATTTCCACCTGGATCATCGACAGTGGTGAGAGAGCTGCCGATTGTGGACTTTCTCCTGACTTTAACATCGCCTGTCCCTTTATTATATTTCCATCTCCCTTTGTTCCATCTCCCAACTGCCTCTTGTATTGTTTTGCCTGAGACATATTTACTATGCCTGCCTATTCCCCATCGGAGTTATGGGCCCTCCAGGCGGTTCCCCTGTCTGGGATGTGGCCCCTTACGCTATCAAGAGCTTACCTTAATGACGGATCTTGGGATCCCGAGAGGTGGCATGCCAGGATGAGGGGGCTAAATTCTAAATTTGACAGGAAGGGAAACTTTTAAAATTTTTAATTGATCGCCTTAAGGGGTTAGGGAAGGGGATAAATGGGTTTTGTCCAACCCGTTCATGGTGGAGGGGGGGGGCAGGGGCCGGCTTCGGGACCTGAGGTGGGGACCGCGATCCCCAGGGTGGTTGGTGTTGGCAGGAAACGGAGAGGCATAGGGCCATATCATGTGTTGGGAGCACGCACCGCCATCTTTGTGCGGTTGCCTGCTCCGACCCTATGGCCTCCTCCCAGGGGGGCATGGGAACTGGGACCCCTGGGCTTAGACTGGTGTATTTTAATGCCAGGTCCGTGGCTAATAAGTCCACCCTCCTCCGTGAGGTAATTGAGGAGGAGGCTGCGGACCTGGCCTGCATCACCGAGACCTGGTTGGGCCCAGAGGGCGGTGTCCCTCTGGTAGATTTGTGCCCTCCAGGTTTTCGGGTTCTGCACCGCCTCGGCCCAGGGTAGGGGTGGTGGGGTGGCCGTGGTTATCCGGGAGACCCTGTTTCCAAGGGAGGTCACTGTTCCAGAGATAGGCGGGGTGAGACACTCCTCTTGAGGTGGGGGCCCAATGGTCGGGTGGGCTTGCTGCTCGCATACCTTTCTCCCAGCTATGTGACAGCTGCCCTACCTGGGCTTCTTGGCGTTCTCGGGGTGGCGTGGAGTTCCCGGGCTTATAGTCCTGGGGACTTCAATCTGCCCTCCCTGGGGGTGCGCTGGTTTGGCCCAGGAATTCATGGCTTCTATGGCCATGGGCCTGACCCAATTAATCCAGGGCCCCACCCATGAGGGGGAACACTCTTGACCTAATTTTTGTCTCTGAACAGTGGCGTGTGACAGAGGGCAGGCCACTTTTACGGCTGTGCCCGCCATGGTCTGATCACTATCTCCTATGGCTGGTCTTCCAACAGGCCGCCCCCTGCTGGGATGAGGAGCCGCTTAGATGGTTCCGCCCCAGGCCTTTATGGACCCGGGCTGTTCTCGGCGGAGCTGGGTTTCTTCCCTCTTCCCTTGCCCACAGCTCTGTCGAGGACCTGGCAGCAGCTTGGCAGCAGGCCGCATCGGAGGCTCTCGACAGGGTTGTCCCCATGCGACCCCTCACACGCCGTGGATCCCGGATGGCTCCTTGGTACTGGAGGAGCTCGGGAGATGAAACGCCGAGGGGCTTAGAGAGCAGGTGGAGGTCCACCGTCCCAGTCCGATCGAGCCCAGCTAAGAGCCTATATTGGGACTTACCTGGTAGCTATGAGGGCGGCGAAGATCTTATCTCCGCCCTCATAGCATCCGCAGATAACAGCCCAGCCGCCCTGTTTGGGTAACCCGTTCTCTCCTTCGTTAGGGAGGGGCGACCTTGGGCAGGGCTGAGGAGTTTGGTCAATATCTGTTGGATAAGATCGCCAATTCGGGATGGGTTGTCCTCTGATTTGCAGTGGTCTGAGGAACGAGATACAGGTAGTCTGGCCAGTATGATCTGGGAGGAGTTCGATTCTGTTTCGAGGATGAAGTGGACGGGATTATCGGCGCCTGAGTTCCACCACATGTTTGTTGGACCCGTGTCCTTCCTGGCTGGCTTATGCCGCCAGGGAGGTCACCTGCGGTTGGCTCCGGCAGTTGTCAACGCTTCATTAAGGGAGGTGTTTTCCCGCCTTGAAGGAGGCGGTGGTGAGACCCTTCTGAAGAAGCCTGCCCTGGACCCTACCGTGTTAGACAACTTCGCCAGTCTCCAACCTTCGCTTTTTAGCCAAGGTTGTTGAGAGTGTGGTGGCTCAGCAGTTTCCACTTTTCCTGGATGAAGCGGACTACCTGGATCCAGATCAATCGGGCTTCCGCCTGGTTTCAGCACGAGACGGCATTGGTCGCACTGATGGATGATCTCTGGAGGGCTCGGGACAGGGGTTTTCCTCTGTCCTGGTCCTATTAGACCTCTCAGCGGCTTTATACCATCGACCATGGTATCCTTCGGCGCCTCGAGGGGTTGGGTATAGGGGGCACTGTGCCGGTGGTTCACCTCCTACCTCCAGGCGCATGGTCAGTATTGGCGGGGGACAGAGGTCTACCGAGGGTGCTCTCTTGTGGGGTCCCTCAGGGGTCGGTCCTCCCCCCTGCTATTTAACATCTACATGAAGCCGCTGGGTGAGATCATCCCGGTTTTGGGGTGAGTTTCCATCAGTACGCTGATGATACTCAGCTGTACATTTCACCCCGAACCAGATCGGTGATGCCCTCTCCCTGATGACCCAGTGTCTGGATGCGGTACGGATCTGGATGAACGGAAACATGCTTCGCCTCAACCCGCCAAGACTGAGTGGCTGTGCATACGGCATCTCGTCCAGTTTGGAGTGTCCATCTTTGGCCATCGGGGAGTGGTATTACCCCTGTGGATAGGGCGCGAACCTGGGGGTCCTCCTGGACGCTCGGCTCGGTGGAGGAGCAGGTGGGGCCGCCAGGGGCCTTTGCCCAGCTCCGCCTGGTTAGCCAGCTCGCCCTTTTCTGGACCGAGATGCCCTACGCGACGGTTACTCACGCCCTTGTTACCTCCAGACTCGACTACTGCAACGCTTCTATTTAGGACTGCCTTGCATACCATCCGAGATTGCAGCTGGTGCAGAATGCGGCGGCGCTGGTGGTGATGGGAGTCTCCGGTTCTCCCATGTTACCCTCCCGCGCTGCCTTCATTGGTTGCCGGTTGCACTGGGTGAGATTCAAGGTTTTAGTGTTAACATATAAAGTCCTTCATGACATGGGTCCCCAATATTTAAGGAGCTGCTCCTGCCGACATCGAGTGCCAACCGCCCTGTGTGAGCACATAGGCAAGGACTCCTTGGGGTCCCGCAGCTAGCCAATGCTGGCTGGCGGTTCCCCGACACGAGCCTATTCTATAGCGCCCCTGACCTCTGGAACCAACTTCCCTGGATCCGTCTGGCCCTGACCTCCGCACCTTCCGCATGACCTGAAGACCTGGTTGTTTAACCAATCCGGGTTGTGATTTTTTGGGATGGGATGATTTTTATGGGATAGTTTTTTATAGGATAATTTTTATGGGTTAAATTTGTAGTTGTAATGGGGCTTATTTAGTTTAATTTGCTTTTAAATTATTTATTGTTGTTGTTGTTTTATTTGTAAGCCTCGAGTCTTCGGAGATGGGGCGGCATATAAGTCCCATTAATAAATAAATAAATAAATACTAATACCACTCTATAAAGCCTTAGTAAGGCCACACCTAGAGTCCTGCATCCAGTTTTGGTCACCACATTATAGAAAAGATGTTGAGACTCTAGAAAAAGTGAAGAGAAGAGCAACCAGGATGATGAGGGGACTGGAGGCTAAAACATATGAAGAACGGTTACAGGAACTGGGCACTGCCAGTCTAGTGAAGAAAAGGACCAGGGGAGACAGGAGAGCATCTTCCAATATTTGAAGGGCTGCCACAGAGAGGAGGAAGGGGTCAAGCTATTTTCTAAAGCACCTGAAGGCCAGACAAGTAGTAATGGATCGAAACTGAACAAGGAGAGATTCAACCTGGAAATTAGGAGAAACTTTCTGATAGTGAGAACAATCAAGCAATGGAACAGAAGTTGCCTTCAGAAGTTCTGGGAGCTTCATCACTGGAGACTTTAAAGAAGAGACTGGACTGCCATCTGTCAGAAATGGTGTATGGTCTCCTGCTTGGGCATGAGGGGTTGGACTAGATGTCCTACAAGGTCCCTTCTGTTATGTATGTAGGTTTGAAGTCATTGGTTTAGTTTGAACTGTTCTTGTAAAATGTTGGAAATGATTGGTTTAAAAAGTGCGGGAAAACCCTGCACTCTGATTGGCTGGCAACTGCGGCTGCTGGCTATAAGTAGCAGCTACAGACCAGGCAAATCGGGTCTGTTATGAGCTGTAGTCACTAATAAACTAAGAGCTTGAAGCACTCCGCGTCTGTCTCTTCATGCAAACATAACACCTTCCAACTCTGATTATATGTTCTCTGTTATAACCAGGTTCCTGGCCTCTTTCAGAAGCAGCCTTTGCAAACCAACTGCTAGTTGCTGGTCTTAAGCTGGCTTTGCATTTGTATTTTCTATTTCTAGGTTGCAACAAGATTCAAACACACACACACACAGCAACGATGATGAAATGTTTTGGGTGATGACCTCAGGCATTGATTTATCCCTTTTTTTAAAAAGATCTTTGCAGGCTGTCTTTAAGGCAGAACTCCAAAAAACAACAACTCCCTGGATCGCTTTGCACATAAAGGCAATGAAACATTAATCATGGCTGCATCCCACCTGGGGCTGGACGTCCTCGAACAGATCCAAGCAGAGGAAGAAGGAAATATAATACAAGTAAAATAAAAGATAGCTCCAGGATGGGGAAAGAGTAGTGGAGAAATTCTCTCCTTCCCAGGTTGCTTTCGCTCTGGCAGCCGATGCTGCCTCAGGCTCTGCCTTGTCTAGTGACCTTACGCCATTGCTGGCTAGCAGCTTCCTCTCCAGAGGCAGCTTGGCCAGAGCCTCTTCCACCTGGCACGTCTGGGTGTCTCTCTAATGACTTAAGCTGCCAGAGCTCACTGTAACAGCATTGCCAAAAAGGCATTAAGCGTTGTAAATCTAACCTTACGAAGCTTCTCCTCCAGAAATACCGAATTGCTAACTAGAGCATACAAAACCTTTGCTAGACCAATACTCGAATACAGCTCATCTGTCTGGAATCCACATGATCTCAACAGATAATGGAGTTGGAAGGGACCTTGTAGGTCATCTAGTCCAACCCCCCATGGCGGAGACCCTACACCATTTCTGATGAATGGCAGTCCCGTCTCTTCTTGAAAGTCTCAAGTGATGAAGCTCCCCAACTTCCGAAGGCAACTTCTGTTCCACTGGTTGATTGTACTCACTCTCAGGAAATTCCTCCTTATTTCCAGGTTGAATCTCTCCTTGGATCAGTTTCCATCCATTCTTCCTTGTCTGGCCTTCAAAGATGTTTTGGAAAATAGTTGACCCCTTCCTCCCTGTGGCAGCCCCTCAAATATTGGAAGACCGCTATCATGTCTCCCCTGGCCCTTCTCTTCCCTAGACTAGCCAAGCCCAGTTCCTGCAACCGTTCATTGTATGTTTTAGCCTCCAGTCCCATAATCCTCCTGGTTGCTCTTCTCTGCACTCTTTTTTATAGTCTCAACATCTTTTTTATAATGTGGTGAACAAAACGGGATGCAGTATTCTAGGTGTGGTCTTACTAAGGCTTTACGATGATTGCTTGGGGGGAAAATTTTGGATATGGGATTGATTTAGATAAGTGGCAAAAATTGTGGTCTCAAAATTATAAAATGACAGTGTCAACTGCGTATAAAGAAAATTTGTATAAGATGTTTTACAGGTGGCACTTACCCCCGACGAGAATTACAAGAATGCTTAAGGATAAATCAGATAAATGTTGGAAATGTCATCAGATACCTGGTTCGTATTACCATATGTGGTGGACATGTTTGGATGCAAAAAAATATTGGACTGAAATCCACACATGGTTGGAAAAAATGATAAAAGAACATATAGACTTTAAACCAGAGATTTTTTAATTGGGAATTATACCGGAAAAATACAATAAAGAGCTGAAATACCTGATTGTAAATGTTTTAACAGCAGCTAGAATTGTATTTGCTAAGAATTGGAAAAATAATAAAATACCTATGCAGGAGGAAGATATTAAGAAAATTATGGACTGTGCTGAAATGAGTAAATTGACATTTGAAATTAGAGAACAAGAAGATAAACAATTTATATGATGTGGGATTTGTTTTATCAATGGTTGGACAAAAAGACTTGGTAATGTAATAGAGTAGATAATTTTGTAATAGAAGTTTAATAGATTGATATGAAATATAATATAGACATATATAACCATTGGATGAAAGTATAATATAAATTTTAACATAAAATTTGGAATATCTTGTATAAAATGATGGAATAAATAGTTTAGTCATGGATAATTAACTGATAAATATATAAGCATATGTGGTTTTTTTAAAATTACATTTATATGCCGCCCTTCTCCAAGACTCAGGGTGGCTTACAATTTTTTGGGATACAACCCAGTGTGCTCAGCAATAGCCTTCCTTCCATTGTATATGCCTGCTTATTACTAAGCGGCATTTTTACAAAGTCAGCTTATTGCCCCCAACAATCTTGGGTCCTCAATTTACCTACCCTGAGAGGATGGAAGGCTGAGTCAACCTTGAGCCTGGTGGGATTCAAGCCTACAGTAATTGTAGACAGCTGGATCTTAAGTGCAGGCATTTAACAGCCTGAGCCACCAAGGCTTGACAATGTGAAAGTTTATATAAATTGTGAGTGATGACTACAAAAGGATAGCACAAAAGATTTGCAACCAACTGATACACTGTATGTATATAAAATGGAAGATGGTTTTATGTTTTTATGCTTTGTATGTTTGTCTTAAAAATAAAAACTTTTTCAAAAAAGAAAAAAAGAAAACTTGCACCTCGTGTCTGGCATTCATCATTGGCTTCGGCACCAGGCTCAGACCCGAATTGGGGACAACACTACTGTTCCATGGGTTGATTGGTCTCAATGTCAGAAAGTTTCTCCTTATTTCCAAGTTGAATCTCTCCTTATTCAGTTTCCATCCATTGTTCCTCGTCTGGCTTTTAGGTGCCTTGGAAAATAGCTTGACCCCTTCCTCCTCTCTGTGGCAGCCCCTCAAATATTGGAAGACTGCTATCCTGTCTCCCCTGGTCCTTCTCTTCACTAGACTAGCCATGCCCAGTTCCTGCAACTGTTCTTCAGATGTTTTAGCCTCCAGTCCCCTCATCATCCTGGTTGCTCTTCTCTGCACTTTTTCTAGAGTCTCAACATCTTTTTTATAGTATGGGGACCAAAACTGGATGCAATACTCTAGGTGTGGTCTTACTAAGGCTTTATAGAGTGATATTAGTACCTCACTTGCTCTTGATTGTATCCCTCTGTTAATGCAACTTAGGATTGCATTAGCTTTTTTGGCTGCTGCTGCTGCACACGGCTGGCTCCTATTTAAGACTCCAAGATCCCTCTCAGAGTTCCTGCTATCGAGCCTGGTTTCACTCAGTCTATGTGTGTCCTTTGGGTTTTTCTTGCCTAAGTGTAGAACTTTTCTCTACATTGAGTTTCATTTTGTTAAATACACATAGACTGGGTGAAACCAGGCTCAATAGAAGTAACTGGGAGAGAGATCTTGGAGTCTTAGTGGACAACCAGCTAAATAGGAGCCAGCCATGTGCAGCAGCAGCCAAAAAAGCCAACGCCATCCTAAGTTGCATTAACAGGGGGATACAATCGAGATCAAGGGAAGTGTTAATCCCACTTTATAAGGCCTTGGTAAGGCCACACTTGGAATCCTGCATACAGCTTTGGTCACCACGATATAAAAAAGATGTGGAGATTCTAGAAAGAGTGCACAGAAGAGCAACAAAGATGATTAGGGGACTGGAGGCTAAAACATATGAAGAACGGTTGCAGGAATTGGATATGTCTAGTTTGATGAAAAGAAGAACGAGGGGCGACATGATAGCAGTGTTCCGATATCTCAGGGGCTGCCCAGAGAGGAGAGGGGGTGTCCACCTATTCTCCAAAGTGCCTCAAGGCAGGACAAGAAGCAACGGATGGAAATGGATGGGGGAACGAATCAACCTGGAATTAAGGAGAAATTTGAGAACAATCAACTGATGGATTTGCTAAAGTTGTGGGAGCTCCATCACTGGAGGCTTTCAAGAAGAGACTGGGATGCCATCTGTCAGAAATGATGTAAGGTCTCCTGCTTGGGGGGCGGTTGGACTAGATGACCTCCAAGGTCCCTTCCAGCCCTAGGATTCTAGGTTTCTATAATTATAGGATTCTAAGATTCTAGGTTTCTACCTACTCCCCTTTCCATGCCCAAGGGGGAATTGGGAGCCATTCAGTCTTGCCCAACATGTGGCTGTGCAAAGACCCCTGCCGGGAGAGGTGGCTTAGACCTTGGTGGCCAGAAGTGGCCTTGAGTGGCTTCATTTAGGAGTGGCTTTGCCAAGACATAGACTTTGGAGGGTGCCACCAAAGTCCCACCTGAACATCAGGGCTCCAACCGAACAGCCTCATCCTTCCACTCTCACCATCCATCCCCGTCCGAGGTCCTCCAAGAACTAGTCAGACTGGCAGGGCTTTAGAGGAGCAGGAGTCCAGAACATCTGGAAGTCCTCAACACCAGGAAAGCTGCCTTCTGGTCTACATCCCAAAACTAACTCAAGGCCTACTCCCTGGCGCATGGACACACAGCTTCTTCCTGGCTGGGTGTCTTCATGCAGTTCTGCTGGCTGCGTTTTCCTTTACCTTAAGAGCCTCTTGAGGTCAGGAAGTTGTCCACATCCTGCTGTTTCTGACTTCTGGCTCACCTCCAGGTGGCTGTTCTTGTTATGTATGCAGGTTTGAAATCATTGGTTTAGTTTGAATTGTTCTTGTAAAGTGTTGGAAATGATTGGTTTAGAAAGTGCGGGAAAACCCTGCACTCCTGATTAGCTGTCAGCTGCTGCTGCCGGCTATAAGTAGCAGCAGCAAAGCCAGTTGGGTCCGTTCTGAGCTGTAGTCACTAATAAGCAAAAGAGCTTGAAGCGCTCCGCGCCTGTCTCTTCATGCAAACACAACAGTTCTCCCCACATATCTCCTCACCCAAGAATTCCTTGGTGGCTCAGGCTGTTAAATGCCTGCTCTTAAGATCCAGCTGTCTACAATTACAGGCTCGAATCCCACCAGGCTCAAGGTTGACTCAGCCTTCCATCCTCTCGGGGTAGGTAAACTGAGGACCCAAGATTGTTGGGGGCAAGTAGATGACCTTGTAAAAATGCCGCTTAGTAATAAGCAGGCATATACAATGGAATGAAGGCTATTGCTGAGCACACTGGGTTGTATCCCAAAAAATTAAGTAGCCCTGAGTCTTCGGAGAAGGGCGGCATATAAATGTAATTAAAAAAAAAAAATTCCTCCTTTTCCTGGATGCGGGTTCCCAGTCCTTCTGCAGTTTCCATCCACTTTTCTGGACCTTTTCTGGGGTATCCTGGAATGACCAGTGGTCTCCTTTATTCAGCTCACCTTCTGTTCCCATGTTTTTCGACCTCCTAAAGCAGAGGTGGGGAACTACGGCCCCTTTAAGACTTGTGGACTTCAACTCCCAGAATTCCTAGCCAGCATGGCAGCATGGCTGGCTGAGGAATTCTGGGAGTTGAAGTCCATAAGTCATAAAGGGGCCAAAGATTAACAGAGATGGACGGGACCTCGGAAGTCTTGTAGTCCAGCCTCCTGCACGAACAGGAGACTTTACACCAGAAGTCTCCAAACTTGGGAACTTTAAGACTTGTGGACTTCAACTCCTGGAATTCTCCAGCCAGCATAGCTGGCTGGAGTCAGTTCTAGTTTAAGGGGACCTGCCTATACCATTCCAGACAAGCGGATGTCCAGTCTCTTCTTAAAGACCTCCAGTGCTGGAGCACCCACCATTCCTCCAACTAATTGTTCTCCCTGTCAGGAAATTTCTTCTTAATTCCAGGTTGCTTCTCTGCTTGATAAGTTTCAGCGTTTGGTAACAGCAGCCACACTGCTGCAGAATCCATTTTGATCGGCCGTTGCAACAAACAAGACTCGCAAGATGCGTCCACCATATGTTCTGCCTGCTGGATGTAATTTCCTAATTAAAAAGGAATAGAAATTATGGGCTAATTCTCAAGGACAAGCTGGCTGCATATAATAGCCAAGTAATTGAAAGAGTTCTTTTGATTTCCACCCCCCCACCCTCTGAGCATAATTGCAACATTTTAAAATCCTCAGTGACCAGCCTGATAGGATCAGAGGTGGTAATTCAGCCGGTTCTGACCGGTTCTGGAGAACCGGTAGCGGAAATTTTGAGTATTTATTTATTTATTCATATTTGTATGCCGCCCTTCTCCGGAGACTCAGGGCGGCTTACAATTTTTGGGATGCAACCCAATTGCTCAGCAATAGCCTTCATTCCATTGTATATGCCTGCTTATTACTAAGCGGCATTTTACAAAGTCAGCTTATTGCCCCAACAATCTTGGGTCCTCACTTTACCTGAGAGAGATGGAAGGCTGAGTCAACCTTGAGCCTGGTGGGATTCGAGCCTGCACTAATTGCAGGCAGCTGGAGCTAAGTGCTAGGTGTTTAACAGCCTGCACCACCATGGCTCTTTTCAGAGAACCAGCCAACCCCACCTCTGACTGGCCCCGCCCCCATCTCTTCTCTGATTGGCTGGGTCTTCTGTGGTTGCCCTGCACAGGAGAACAGAGCTGGAAAGCAGGTCAGTGGGATGGGGACTGTGAGGGAATGAGGATTTTGCAGTAACCTTCCCCTGCCACGCCCACCAAGCCAAGCCCACAGAATGCCATGCCCACCAAATCACACCCTCAGCTGATTGGCTGGGTCTCCTTTGGTTGCCCTGCCCAGGAGAACAGAGCTGAAAAGCAGGTTAGTGGGGGAAATGGGAGGGAATGGGGTTTTTGCAGTGTACCCTTCCCCTGCCACGCCCACCAAACCATGCCCACCAAGCCACGCCCACAGAAGCAGTAGTAAAAAAAATTGAATCCCACCACTGGATGGGATCCATCTGATGGTCTTCCCACTCAGTAGTCTTCTGCATCACCCCCATCCTGGGGAGCAGAAGTGACAAAGGAGAAACCAGAGACTAGTCATCTTACAGTTATAGGAAATGGGCATGGCTAGTCTAGTGAAGAGAGAGCTTAGAAGCTTTCAAGAAGAGAATGGACTGGCATCTGTCAGGAATGGTGTAAGGTCTCCTGCTTGGGCCGGGGATTGGACTAGATGTCCTCCAAGGTCCCTTCCAACTCTGTTAATCTGTTAAACATATGATAAATGGTTGCAGGAACCGGGTCTGGCCAGTCTAGAGAAGAGAAGGAGCAGGAGAGACAGGGTAGCAGTCTTCCAATATTTGAGGGCTGCCCAGAGAGGAAGGGGTCAAGCTATTTTCCAAGGCACCTAAAGGAGGAGGTCAAGCTATTTTCCAAGGCACCTAAAGGCCAGGCAAGGAACAATGGAGGGAAACTGAACAAGGAGAGATTCAACCTGAAAATCAACCCATGGGACAGAAATTGCATTCAGAAGTTATGGGAGCTTCATCAGTTGAAGCTTTCCAGAAGAGACTGGACTGCCATCGGTGTCAGAAATGGTGTAGGATCTCCTGCTTGGGCAGGAGGTTGGACTAGATGACCTACAAGGTCCCTTCAAACTCTTGTTAGTCTGTTATTCTGTTATCTTTTTATTTGCATTTAACAAGATCAACTACCTTGACCCATAAAACAGAAAAGTCCTTGCGAATCGAAATGTGCTTTGTGAGTTATCATTATGGCTAGACAAACAGTCAGCCAGATGTTTAGACTGGATTTTTGTCCAACCATTGTGTCCTTCTCAAGAACTTGGCACAGACGGATGTGGCTGGCTGGTGGAGTTAAAGTTCTCATCGCCGGATGTAAGCTGTTCTGAGTAAAGTGGCAATTGACTGGTGGGGATTTTCTCAACACCAATGGTATGATTATTGTGGTTTGTTGCATAGTCAGCCAGATGTTCAGACTGGAGTTGGCAGTTTTCTCCTTCCCAAAAATCTAGAACAGGCAGGTGTGGTTGTTTGACGTTGTTAGACGTATTGTGGCAGGAGATAAGCCGACAGCTGCCCTTGGCAATTGACCGATGGGGATTTTGTCAATGCCAATGTCAAGATATGCTCCAGATGTTTTAGGATTGCACCCAAGGAGCCTATTAACTTTGCTTGTTTCAACCACAGGTTGTTCTGTTTCTATTTGTGGGTCTTGTTTTTTGTGATTTTCTCCTCTTCTTTCCCTCCTGTTCTGCTCTTTCCAGGTATTGCAATGTCCACTATCCAGACTTTTTGGTCTTTCTTATTGACAATTGTTAAGTTGGGGGTGTTGTGCAGCAGGTGCAATTTAGCTTATTTTCTGCAACTTTCTCCATTTTATGATCCCACCAGTGCTTGTTTGCAGGCAAATGATATTTCTAGCAGGTCTTCCAATGTACCATTGTTGCTATTATTATTATTATTATTATTATTATTATTATTATTATTATTATTATTATTATTTTGATATTTATATATACCATCCATCTCAGTGGCAAGAGACTCTGGGCAGCTTACAACAACACAAAAGTGTAATGTAAAACAGAAAAGACCTTAAAACATTGAGAACATTCAACATTCAGAATTAGAACTGGGCAACAGTTTTTCCAGGGTGGTAGAAGATTGAATTTCAAGGTCCCTTCCAACTCTGCTATTCTGTAATTGACTGTGTCATTACAGAATTACACAATGCATTGTGTAAAAGGTTGGCATGCCAACACAGTTTTAGGCTGCATAAACAGAAGGATAGAATCAAGATCAGGTGAAGTCTTAATACCACTTTATAAGGCCTTGGTAAGGCCACACTTGGAATCCTGCATACAGCTTTGGTCACCACAAAGTAAAGAAGAGGTTGAGACTCTAGAAAGAGGGCAGAGAAGAGCAGCAAAGAGGATGAGGGGACTGCAGGCTAAAACACATGAGGAACAGTTGCAGGAACTGGGCATTTAATAATTAAACTTATATGCCGCCCAACTCCCAAAGGACTCCGGGCGGCTATGTGTAGTCTGATGAAAAGAAGGACTAGGGGAGACATGAGAGCAGTCTTCCAAAATTTCAGGGGCTGCCCCAAAGAAAGAGGAAGTCAAGCTATTCTCCAAAGCCCCTGAAGGCAGGATAAGAATCAATGGATAGAAACTGATCAAGGAGAGAAGCAACCTAGAAGTAAGGAGAAATTTCCTGACAGTGAGGACAATTAATCAGTGGGACAACTTGCCTCCAGAAGTTGTAAATGCTCCAACACTGGAAGTTTTTAGGAAGATATTGGATAACCCTTGTCTGAAGTGGTGTAGGGTTTCCTGCCTGATCAGGGGGTTGGACTAGAAGACCTCCAAGGTCCCTTCCAACTCTGTTATTCTATTCTATTCTATTCTATTCTATTCTATTCTATTCTATTCTATTCTATTC
Source organism: Naja naja (assembly GCA_009733165.1). Classification (NCBI taxonomy): domain Eukaryota; kingdom Metazoa; phylum Chordata; class Lepidosauria; order Squamata; family Elapidae; genus Naja; species Naja naja. Next base: position 2,723,694 of record CM019150.1, read on the forward strand.
TTATTGTGTTTCATGACTATCACAAGGGTAAAAATCTTTGATTCTGACTCTTGATGAATGTATCTTTGCTTTTATGTACACTGAGAACATTTGCACCAAAGACAAATTCCTTGTGTGTCCAATCACACTTGGCCAATAAAGAATTCTATTCTATTCTATTCTATTCTATTCTATTCTATTCTATTCTATTCAGTCCATTCTATTCCATTCCATTCCATTCCTAATTCATATTCATATTCTATTTATTCCATTCCATTCCATAGTTTCTATTCTATTCTATTCCTAATTCATATTCTATTCCATTCCATTCCTAATTCATATTCATATTCTATTTATTCCATTCCATTCCATCCCTTCCCTTCCCTTCCCTTCCCTTCCCTTCCCTTCCCTTCTCTTCCCTTCCTTCCATTCCATTCCATTCATTCTATTTCTATTCTATTCCTGTTTTCTATTCCTGTTTTCTATTCTATTCTATTTTCCCTTCCCTGTTGGCTTGCCAAGGAGAGACAGGAGCTGCCAAGGGAATTGTTTTCTGCAGCTAGTGAGGGAGGAACAAGCAGCCTTGGGGGCTCCTCCAGAGAACAAGGAAATGCTCTGAAGAATCGGGTATCGGTTGTTTGGGGAGGAAGAATTTATCTTGGCTCGCTTGGGGCCAAGATTTAGGCGTTGTCGAGAAGCCGACCATATCTCCCGCGGGCATCTGTCACTGTCTTCTAACAGCAACTCACCTCAAGCAGAGTTCCTCCGTCCTAACGCTGTTGTTTTTGGACAATTTTCACAGCAGCTTTCAGTTTAAAACAATGTTTGGGGCTGTGCTGCATTCCTCACCCGGCATCCGCTAAGTACACTTTCCTTATCTCCTTCCGACATCTCAGGTGAGCTTAGGGGTGTTTGTGTGTGTGTGTGTGTGTGTGTGTGCTTTGTTCTGACAGATCCACCCACCCCTCCCCAAAAATCAGACGTTTTTTGTCTGCCAATTCCTGGCCACAAGGGTTGCAGGATGTTCTTTCAAAGTGTCTGGGGTCAGCACAGAAATGTTTGTGATAGAAAGTCGAAAAAATCCAATTCGGGTCCATCCAGGTTTGGTCACCACGATATCAAAAATGATGTTGAGACTCTAGAAGGAGTGCAAAGAAGAGCAACCAGGTCGATGAAGGGACTGGAGGCTAAAACATACGAAGAACAGTTGCAGGAACTGGGCCTGGCTAGTCTAGGGAAGAGAAGGATCAGGGGAGACAGGAGAGCCGTCATCCAATATTTGAGGGGCTGCCCCAGAGAGGAGGAGGGGGTCAAGCTATTTTCCAAAACACCTTTGAAGGCCAGACAAGGAACAATGGATGGAAACTGATCCAAGGAGAGATTCAACCTGGAAATAAGGAGAAACTTTCTGACAGTGAGAACAATCAACCCATGGAGCAGAAGTTGCCCTCGGAAGTTGTGGGAACGTCATCACTTGAGACCTTCAAGAAGAGATGGACTGCCATTTGTCAGAAATGGTGCAGGGCCTCCTGCTTGGGTGAGGGGGTTGGACTAGATGACCTACAAGGTCCTTCCAACTCTGTTAATCTCTTAATATTCTGTTAATTCTGTCTGATATGGGATGAATCCATGGTCATCGAGTGATGCTTGTGAACAAGTTGGGGCCATGGAGAGCGTGGATGTGGGACAAGCTATTTTCCAAGGCCCCGAAGGCCAGACAAGGAACAATGGATGGAAACTGAACAAGGAGAGATTCAACCTGGAAATAAAGAGGAATTTTCTGACAGTGAGAACAATCAACCCATGGAACTGCTTACACCAGAAGTTGTGGGTGCTCCAAAACTGGAGCGTTTCAAGAAGAGACTGGACTGCCACTTGGCCAGAATGGGCTAGGCTGTCCTGCTTGGGCGGGTGGGTTAAGCAAACCAACAGCCGAGATCTCTCTTCTGTCCTTCGGTTATTCTACGTAACGTCTCTTGGCTGGACAGAAAGTCGATTCTCGATTTGCTTCCGAGTTCTGATCCCGATGTGGCTTGCCAAAAAAAGCCAACAACAGGCCTTTGTTTAGAGTTCTGCTCTTTTGAAACGAGGCCCTGGGTCAAATGTATGCATGCTGAGTCTTGAGTTAGGAGGCTGTTTACTTGTCGCTTGAAACTTGGATCCGGGCACCGAAGTCGTGATCCACTCCAATTGGGAGCAGCTTTCGGCATGAGCTCATTCGGGGCAGTCGAAAGCTTTCCTTGCCGGAGATCCACATCGAAAGGAAACGGGTCCAAGTGCAGATGTTACCCATCTGGATCATATTTCTTTCAACTCGGTGTCTATTCAGGTTCCTGTTAGCAAGTTGAGCCAGATGTTGACATGGGCTTGATTTACAGAGGTTGGAATAGAACAGGCTGAGCGCTTATCCTGGACATTTCAACTTCTACCCTCAAAACCATGCTATATAGAGCGTTGCACACCAGAACAATTAGGCATGAGGGCAGAGTTTCCCTGAATGCCATCCCTTGCTAAACAATTAATTCCCACAACACTGTCAAACTATTTACTAAGACTGTATTATTATTCTTCTTCCCATCCCTCCTATTACCTATCTCGTTTTCTACTTACGACTATAACTTCGTTGCTTGTATCTTTACAGTTTCTACAATCCTCTCGTTACCTCCCGTGTAGACTACTGCAATGCTGTCTACATGGGGCTGCCCTTGAGGACCACTCAGAGGCTTCAGCTGGTACAGAATGCAGTGCCGCTGTTGGATTGATGGGAGTATCCCGATACTCCCCATTACACCCCTCCTGCGTGAGCTGCACTGGTTGCCAGTTGCCCTCCGGGTGAGATTCAAGGTGCTGGTAATCGCCTATAAAGCCTTACTTGGCTTAGGGCCGGGGTATTTGCGGGAGCATCTACTGCCAGTAACGACTTCCCAGCACCCCATGTGCTCCCACAGACAGGGCCTCCTCAGGGTTCCGTCGGCTAGACAATGTCGACTGGCGACCCCCAGGGGGAGACCCTTCTCTGTGGGTGCTCCCGCCCTTGGAATCAGCTGCCCCTGGAGCGGATGGCTCCTGACCTTCGATCCTTCCGTCGCGACCTGAAAACATGGCTCTTTCAACTGGCCAACCTGGACTGATGGGCTTTTTTTACTGGTTTTTTATTGGCTTGTTGTTGGTTTTAATTAGAATTATTGGGATGTTCATTTAATACCTTCTTAACTTTTGTCCTGTATGCTTTTACTGTTGTGAGCCGCCCTGAGTCCTTTGGGAGATGGGGTGGCATATAAATCCCAATAAACTTAAACTTAAACTTATTGTTTTATTTAGTTTCCTAGTATGGTTTTGATTGCTAATTTAATTCCTATGACTAACACTAAGTGTTGCATCTTATGATTCTTGATGAATGTATTTTTTTATGCACCGAAGACAAATTCCTGTGTGTCCAATCACCCTTACATAAACGCACTGCTCGTTGCTTGTATGTCTGCAGGCCTTGGCCATATGCACAGTAAACATCTTTTTGCAGATGAACAGAGGTGGAAGGAACCTTGTAGGTCATCTGGTCCAACCCCCTGCCCAAGCAGGAGACCCTACCACAATTCTGACAGGTGACAATCCAGTCTCTTCTTGAAAGCCTCCAGGGATGAAGCTCCCACAACTTCCGAAGGCAACTTCTGTTCCATTGGTTGATTGTTCTCACTGTCAGAAAGTTTCTCCTTATTTCTAGGTTGAGTCTCCTGCTTTGATCAGTTTCCATCCATTAATTCTTTGTCTGACCTACAGGTGCCTTGGAGAATAGCTTGACCGCCTCTTCTCTGTGGCAGATCCTCAAATACTGGATGACTGCTATCATGTCTCTGCTCGGCCAATAAAGAATTCTATTATATTATACTTTTGACCATCAGAGCTACTGGGCGGGGGAATTTTCAATTGCAGCACCAAACAAGACCCTTAAGCCCACCAACCTCTCTTCCTTCCTTGTCCTCACAGAGATGTTCAGAGAGGAGATGGTAGCCACCATAATCTCCTCCAAATCTCCACCCTTTTTAAGATTCTGTCACAGTGGATGAGAAAAATGGACAGGGTTTGAATTGCATGGCAGTAGCCACCATCCTGGCTTTCCGACTCCTCTGCGGACACCCCAGGATTAAAATAACAAGAGGAAAATAAGAGACCAAGAGATCCTGGTTGCAGATCCAGAGTTCATTGACTTCTTCTTAGGACAGATTCTGGCTCTCATTGTGCTGACAGCCTACTTCCTGATGAGCGTGCCAATATTTCCGGATTTGCACAGGACTTTGTTCTTATCCAAAGTGGTCTGAAGCAAAACTTCCATTCTGGACCCAGCCTGTTTCCTCTTTCTTTGTATCATATTTGTTCATCCGTTATCCTTGGCTGATGAAAGAATGGGCCCCTGCAAGGACCAAACTGCGCTGGGTGAAATGGAGAATCATGGCTTCAGCTCCCAGAATTCCCCAGCCAGCATGAAAGGAGTGAGATTTGCTCTCTATTCCTAGAGAACCACCTGGAAATAAGGAGAACTTTCCTTTTTTTTTTTTATAAGAAGTTTTATTTTTCCAAAAACACAAACATAACAAACAAACATACAACACATAAGAGAACTTTCCTGACAGTGAGAACAATTAATCAGTTGAAGGGTTTGTCTCCAGAAGTTGTCTGTGCTCCATCATTGAAAGTTTCCAAGACGAGTTTGGACAACTGTTTATCCACAATGGTATATGGTGTCCTGCTTGAGCAGGGGATTGGACTAGAAGACCTTCAAGGTCCCTACCAACTCTGTTATTCTGTTAGAGTTCAGGAGGAATTTCCTGACATTGAGAGCAATTAGTTAGTGGAATGGCTTCCCTCCAGAACTTGTGGCTGCTCCACCACTGAAGATTTTCAAGAAGAGATTGGACAGCCATTTCTCCCAAATGGTATAGGACAGAAGTGTCCAATCTTGGCAAATTTAAGACTTGTGAACTTCAGGTTTGCTTGTCATTCTGCCGCAGAGTTTCTTCAACTTGGCCACTTTATCCAATTCATTCAACTCACCCAACCAACCAACCAACTCATTGAACTCAACCAACCAACCAACCAACTCATCCAACTTACTCAACCAACCAACCAACTCATTGAACTCAACCAACCAACTCATCAAACTCACTCAACCAACCACCCCATCCAACTCATTCAACTCAATCAACCAACTTGTTCAATTCAGCCAACCAACTCATCCAACTCACTCAACCAACCAACTAACCAACTCATCCAATTCACTCACTCACTCAACCAACCAACCAATCAGCCATTTGCTGGTTGAGAAATTCTGAGAGTTGAAGCCCACACATCTTAAAGTTGCCAAACTTGAAAAACACTGATATAGAAGAACCTTCATCTAGGCTGGCTAGGGAATTCTGGGAGTTGAAGTCCACATATTTTAAAGTTGCCCAGTTTGGGTACTCCCTATGATAGAGTCTCCTGCTTGAGCAGGGAATTGGCCTAGAAGACCTCCAAGGTCCCTTCCAACTCACTCACTCTGTTATTCTACACAAGTGACTTGCCCTGCTAATGGGAGAGTTCTTGGTGATTCCTTGAATTTATGGAGAGGTCCATAAATCATGGTGGGGCAGTGATTAGAATGCTGTATTGCAGGTTAACTCTGCCCACAGCCGGGAGTTCGATCATGACGGGACAAAGTTTTTTTTTAAATTCATATTTATATCCTGCCCTTCTCTGGAGATTCAGGCTTACATTTTTTGGGAGCACAACCCAATGTGCTCAGCAATAGCCTTCATTCCATTGTATATGCCTGCTTATTACTAAGCGGCATTTTACAAAGTTTATTGCCCCCAACAATCTTGGGTCCTCAGTTATTTGCCGAGATGGAAGGCTGAGTCAACCTGAGAGCTGGTGGGATTTGAGCCTGCACTAATTGCAGGCAACTGGAACTAAGTGCTAGGCGTTTAACAGCCTGCACCACCAAGGCTCCAAGTTGATTCAGCCTTCCATCCTTCCAAGTTAAATAAGGACCCAGATTTTGGGGGGGGCAAGATGCTGACTCTGTAAATGGCTTAGAGAGGGCTGTAAAGCACTGTGAAGTGGTATACAAGTATAAGTGCTATTGCTATCCCTCCCTCCCTCCCTCCCCTCCCTTCCTTCCTTCCTTCCTTCCTTCCCAGCATTGCAGGCTAATTCTGTCCACTGCCAGCAGTTCAATTTTCACCAGGCTCCAGGTTGACTCACCCTTTCATCCTTCTGAGTTAAACGAGGACCCAGATTGTTGGGGGCAATATGCTGATTCTGTAAACCACTTAGAGAGGGCTGTAAAGCACTGTGAAGCAGTATATAAGTCTAAGTGCTATTGCTATTTATGTGCCCAGGAAGGCAACACTATTTCAGAAGCACTATCTCTCCTAACACAAAGTCGGGCTGATAATTCATAGGCTCTGAACATCCACAAGATAATGTGCTATTTGCCAGCCTTATCACTCCCCTAAAACTATGCCTTCTTTCTGGTCAAGCTGTTCCATTCCAAACCTATGTGAGTTTTCGAAGGGATGTGCTTGGTGAGCTAGAGAACTGGACGCATAAACATATTTGGCTGGTGTTGCCGGCCACGTCCTTCCAACATGTCGGTTCTCCTGACCCCCCAGATAAGCAGCTTTCAGCAATGCCAGGAATGTCCATGAGTTCAGCTGGAGCAATGAGGGATGTCTGAAAGTGTGCAAGAGGCCTTCTCCAAGCACATGCCTGGGATGGGAACCAGCCTGCATGCCAGCTCTAAACTGAAGCCTTGCCTGGAAACTGGTTCTTATTTTTTCTTTTTTACCCCTTAACGGAGAACAGCATTTTAATTCATCAGTCACCCCATAAATAAATCAAGTCAATTTCATTCCATCTGTCTTGGCAGTTGCTTTCCAAAATAATTCAGTTCCAGTAGGAAGGGAGAAAAGATTGGCATGCAGAGAAGATGGTTTTGTGCTAAAAAAAACAAAACACAATGCCTCCAAATTCTGAAAGAATTGATGCTTCTCTCTAAAACCGGTCTATAAATCCCTGGATGAGGGAGGGGTAGAAACAATATCAATCTTGCTTTCCCTGCATTAATGTGCTTGCAGCTGGGATAATTAACGGCCCTCCATCTCTGCCACTCAGCCTTCCAGACCAGCAAATGGTTAGATGCAACTTTCCTGCCCCCAACCTTCACTGTTTGAACGAGTGTGCGTGCATCCTGAACAAGAAACATGGAGAGGCCAGGACCTGAAATGTGCTGAGTCCTTGTGGCTCTCTGGGTTTGGTTGTTTTCTTCCAGACGTTTCATGAACCAAACTGGGGAACGTCATCGGTGTTAGTGGGCGGAAGTGTGCCTGCATGCACGTATTTTTTCCCCATGCATGGCTTTTGGAAGTGTTTGATACTTGGTACCAAATGTGCCGCTGATAAAGGAGGATATTTGTTAGCTCAGGGTTGAAGTCAGGATGCTCTCGGAGCTTGGTGGCTTTCTGGCAGACGTTTCATGACCCAACTAGGGAACATCATCAGGGCTAGAAGGGAGTAGAGTGAAGAGGAGCAGAAGGATAGAGAAGAGGAGGAATAATTGAGAAATAGAAAAAGGAGGAGAGGGAAGGAAGGGAGGGAGGAAGGGTGGGTGGGAGGGAGGAGGAGGAGAACTGTGGGCTCCTTGGTGCTTTCTGAGCCTGGCTGTTTTCCTGCAGATGTTTTATGACCCAAACTGGGTAACATCATCAGTGCTGCAACAAGAAAACATAAATCCCAGAGAGCATCAAGTTCTCCTCCTCCTCCTCCCCCTCCTCTTCCTCTCTGCAACCCCCTGCCTTCTATCACTGATGATGTTCCCTAGTTGGGTCATGAAACATCTGCAAGAAAACAACCAAGTTCAGAGAGCACCCAGGACCTCACAGTCATTTTATTATTTTATTTTATTTTATTTTATTTTATTTTATTTTATTTTATTTTATTTTATTTTATTTTATTTTATTTTATTTTATTTTATTTTATTTATTTATTTTATTTTATTTTATTTATTTTATTTTATTTTATTTTATTTTATTTTATTTATTTATTTATTTTATTTTATTTTATTTTATTTTATATTTTATTTTATTATTTTATTTTATATTTTATTATTTTATTTTATTATTTTATTTTATTATTTTATTTTATGTTATTTATTATTTTATTATTTTATTTTATTTATTTCAATTTTATTTTATTTTTTATTTTATTTTATTTTATTTTATTTTTATTTTATTTTATTTAATTTTATTATTTTATTTGTCAAGCATGTATGATAAAAACAAGTGTAAGTGTGAACATAACATATAAACATATAAGTATAAACGGGTATAAGTATATACATAATGAATGAGTACAAATAAATGGGAACAGTAGGACAGGGACGGTAGGCAGGCTGGTGCGCTTATGGACACCCCCTTTAACAACCACTTAGGAATGGAGTGAGGTCCATGGTAGACAGTTTGAGCTTAAAGTTTTGTGGGTTTGAGCATGTAACAACAGTCAGGCAGTGAGTTCCAGGCATTGACCACTCTGTTGCTGAAGTCGTATTTTCTGCAACTGAGTTTGAGCGGTTTACTTTGAGTTTGTATCTATTGTTTGCCCATGTGTCATTGTTCTCCTCCTCCTCCTCCTCCTCCTCCTCCTCCTCCTCCTCCTCCTCCTCCTCCTCCTCCTCCTCCCCCCTCCCTTCTAGCACTGATGATGTTCCCTAGTTGGCTCATGAAACGTCAGCAAGAAGACCAGGGAACATCATCAGTGCTTCAACCCCAAGCTACAAATATCCGCCTTTATCCAAGAAGTCTCCATGCTTTTCCCCACAGCCATCTCTGGTCTACAGGAGATGGTGACCAGGTTTTCTGACCAAGGAATGGAAAAGAAGGTCCAACTTGGAGATGCTGGAAGAGCCCGAGTTCCAGGAGAAGGTGATGCACAGTCCTCTGGAGAACAAATCCATATTTGTTCTTTGGGATTCCAAAGAACTTATGCTCTATCTACTTGGCAGACCTGTAGCTTTTTGGAGACTGTTGTGTTTGCATTTTCTATGGAATTTTGCTCACCAGTGTCTTCCCAGGAAAGATAAAACATTTCCTGTGGTTTTGCAAGATTTTGGCACACCGGACACGCTTCTCATTTGAAGAGTTTCCTACTCTGACATGTTCTACAGAAACCTCATCTCTTGCAAAGGGGAGATCAACGCCGAATAACAGAATTGGAAGGGACCTTGGAGGTCTTCTAGTCTAACCCCCACTCCAGCAGGAGATCCTAGACCATACCAGACAATTGGCCCTCCAGTCTCTTCTGGAAAATCCTCCAGTGTTGGAGCACCCACCACTCCTGGAAGCAAGCCATTCCGCCGGTTCATTGTTCCCATTGTCAGGAAATTCTTAGTTCTAAGAGAATAACAGAATTGGAAGGGACCTGGGAGGTCTTCTAGTCCAATCCTCTGCTCAAGCAGGAGACCCTAAACCATTTCGGACAAACGGTTGTCCAGTCTTTCCTTAAACCATCTCCAGGGATGGCGCATCCACAACTTCTGGAAGGAAACTGTTCCACTGATTAGCTGTCCTCACAGTTAGGAAGTTTCTTCTTAGTTCCAGGTTGATCCTCTCCTAGAATAGAATGGAATTAGAATGGGAAGGGAAGGGAAGGGAAGGGAAGGGAGAAGAGAAGAGAAGAGAAGAGAAGAGAAGAGAAGAGAAGAGAAGAGAAGAGAAGAGAAGAGAAGAGAAGAGAGAATAGAAGAGAGAATAGAATATAGAATATAGAATATAGAATATAGAAGGGAAGAGAAGGGAAGAGAGAGAGAAGAGAGAAGAGAAGAGAATATAGAAGGGAAGGAAAGGGAAGGGAAGGGTAGGGAAGAGAATAGAATAAACAATAGAGAATATAGAAGGGAAGAGAGAAGAGAATTTGGAAGAGACCTTGGAGGTCATCCAGTCCAACCCCCTGCTCAGGCAGGAGACCCTATACCATTTCAGACAAGTGACTGTCTAGTCTCTTCTTAAAAGCCTCCAGTGAGGGAGCGCCCATGATTTCTGGTGGCAAGCAGTCCCATTGGTGAATTGTCCTCACTGTTAGGAAGTTTCTCCTTAATTCCAGGTCGCTTCTCTCCCTGATTACAGAATTACAGAATAACAAGAGTTTGAAGGGACCTTGGAGGTCTTCTAGTCTGACCCACTGCTCAAGCAGGAGAGCCTAGACCATTTCAGACAAGTGGCTGTCCAATCTCTTCCTCAAAGCCTCCAGTGATGGAGGACTCAAGAACTTCTGAAGTTGCTTCCTTCCTTCCTTCCTTCCTTCCTTCCTTCCTTCCTTCCTTCCTTCCTTCCTTCCTTCCTTCCTTCCTTCCTTCCCTCCCTCCCTCCCTCCCTCTATCATGTATCTTAGTTTCCATCTGTTGCTTCTTGTCCTGCCTTCCTTTGGAATGTTGACCCCAGCCCCTCCCATGGCAGCCCTCAGATACTGGCCTACTGTTGTCATGTCCCTCCCCTTTCAATTTATTGATTTATGTGCCACCTCTCTCCCTAGGGACTCTGGGTGCTCACAATATAAAAATACACAATACACAGTCCTTCTTTTCATTAAACGAGACCTACTCAGTTCTTGCAATGTTGTCCCGAGATCGACAGTGTTAGGAAAGGGGATTAAATCAGCTTTTGAACACCCAGGGGTAGTTTGTGGCTTTCAAGCGTGCTGGGCATTTTTCAGGAAAACAGAAGGCGGTGAGAGTGGCCACGCCTTTGGGTCTTGGAAGGCAGCTGACAAGAGCAATTAGCCATGAGAAGTTGGCAAGAGTAGTAAATCGTGAGCATTGCAGCCTGGAGGAAATTCCTGACTTTGGGAAGTTGGAAAAGCAGTCGGCATGAAGTGGAGCCCAGCTGTGTAGCCCAAGGCATGATGAGGCCTTCAGCTCCATCAAGCAGCACCTTATTTTATTTTACTTTATTGCTTTATTAATTTTACTTTATCGATTTTACTTTTTGTTTTTCATTTTTTTTATTTCAGATTTCACTTTGTTTTATTTTTATTCTTTATTTTATATTTCATTCTAATATTTTATTTTATATTTCACTTTGTTTCATTTTATTTTAATTTTTTATCTATATGTATCCCGCCTTTATTACTTTTTACAAATAATAATAAGGTGGCGAACCTATCCAATGCCCCTTTCCTCTTCCTATATTTTTCACCACAAAACCTTGTGAGGTGGCATGGGTGAAAAATAGGTTCTACTCCGACCCAATTAGGTAAAAACATCCGTGCTAGAAGAGAGAGGGGTTTGTGTGGAGGAGGAGGAGGAGGAGGAGGAGGAAGATGACTGTGAGGTCCTTGGTGTTCTCTGAGCTCAGTCATTTCCTTGTAGATGTTTCATGACCCAGCTTGGTAACTTCATCAGTGCTAGAAGGGTGGGAGGAGGAGGATGGAGGACCCTTGGTGCGCTCTGAGCTTTGGTGGTTTCCTAGCAGACATTTCATGACCCAAACTAGGTAACTTCATCAGTGCTAGAAGGGAGTGGGCTTTGTAGAGAAGAAGAGGACAAGGAGAAGGGGAGGAAGAGGAGGAAACTTGGGGGTCCTTGGTGCCCTCTGAGCTTGGTGGTTTTCTTGCAGGCATTTCATCAAGCTAAGTAATATCATCAGTGCTAGAAGCAAGTGGGGTTGGTAGAGGAGGAGGAAGAGGAGGAGGAGGACTGTTTGGCCTGGTGCTCTCTGAGCTTGGTGGTTTTCTTGCCGACCTTTCAGGACCCAACTAGGTAACATAGAATAGAATAGAATAGAATAGAATAGAACAGAATAGAACAGAATCGAACAAAAAATATAGAATGGAATGGAATGGAAATGGAATGGAATAGAGTGGAGGAGTGGAATGGAATGGAATGGAATGGAATGGAATAGAATATAGAATATAGAACAGAGAACAGAACAGAACAGAACAGAACAGAATGAACAGAATGAAATCAAAAAAAAAAAACATATAGAAACGAAACGGAAACGGAATGGAACGAATGATTTTATGATGGAAATGGAAACGAACGAACAAAGAACAGAACAGAACAGAATGAACAGAACAGAATAGAATAAGTAGAACAGAACATGGGTGAACGAACGGAACGGAACGGAAGGAAACGGAACAGAATAGAACAGAGAATAACAGAACAGAACAGAACAGAAACGAACAGAATCAGAAATGCAGAATGAAGAAACGAACAGAAACGTGCAGAAACGCAGAGAATAGAAATAGAACAGAACAGAAGAAACGTCAAACAGAACAGATTAATAGGAACAGAATAGATAACAGAAGAACAGAACAGAATAGAACAGAATCAGGAACAGAACAGAATAGAACAGAACAGAACAGATAATAGAACAGAACAGAATAGAACATCGGAACGAAGAACAGAATAACAGATACAGAACAGAAACAAGAAAGAACAGAACAGAACAGAACAGAATAGAATAGAATAGAATTCTTTATTGGCCAAATGTGATTGGACACACAAGGAAATTGTCTTGGTGCAAATACTCTCAGTGTGCATAAAAGAAAAGGTACATTTGTCCAGAGTCAAGAATCATAAGGTACAGCACTTAATGATAGTCATAGGGTACAATAAGCAATCAAATCATACTAGGAAACAGTCAATATAAATCGTAAGGATACAAGCGACAAAGTTACAGTCATACAGTCACAAGTGGGAGGGGATGGGGGATAAGGAGGGATGAAAAATGAATAGTAATAGTAGTGCAGACTTTGTAAATAGTTGATAACATCTTCAGTGTAGAAGGGAGTGGGGTTTTCTCTCTCTTCATAGACAGTGGCTTCCTGCCTTAGTGACAAGAGCTGGCTAACGAAATGTCTGCAAGAGAGCAACCAGGTTCAGAGGTCCCCAAGGACCCCACATGACAGGAGGGTTCGTGGGTGGGGGGAACCACCAGCCTAGTTGGTTGCATTTCCTCCAGAGCAGGCTTCAGCCCTTCGGGGTTATCCAGAGAGGAAGCCCAAACCCTGAGCGCTAACATACCTTAACGTTACCATCATGGAACCGTTGCAAACCTGAGAGCCCTTCACCCCTCCCTGCCCTTACTTTCCAGAGAGCTAGGGAGGGTCTCTTCTGGGTCACATTCACACTCCCCACCCTCCTCATTCGTGCTTTCAGTTCACATTCCTTTTATTCCACCCATGGGTTGGCTCCCTTTCCTTCTTCTTCCTCCTGCCTCCCAAGGTTCTTCTCACAGGCCTCCCTAGTTTCTCCTCTCTGAGATCTATAGTCCTGATTATTTTGATGCCCTGCCTTTCCTACCGATGTTGTCCCCAATTCGGGTCTCAGCCTGGGGACAAAGCCAATGACAGACACCAGACACGAGGTGCAGGTTTTCTGATGGCTTTTTTTTCCCAATAAATTTTTATTATTTTCCACCAGTACAAATCTTGATTTGATTTGATTTATTTGGATTTATATGCCGCCCCATCTCCTGAAGGACTCGGGGTGGCTCACATAACAGTATAACATACAAATATTTAAAAAGTAATAAACCTGATCCAAATAAATAGTAAAATCCCACACTAAAATACCCAATTTAAAACCCCAATCCCCCTCAATCCAGGCCGGCCTGCAAAACCAGCCAGGTCTTTCGATCATGGCGGAAGGAACACAGGTCAGGGGCCAACCCCAACCCCAAGGGCAGCTAGTTCCACAGGGTGGGCGCTCCCACAGAGAAGGCCCTACCCTGGGGGGCTGCCAACTGGCATTGTCTGGTGGACGGCACCCCAAGGAGGCCCTGCCGGTGGGAGTGCACTGGGCGATTGGAACTCGATGGTGGCAAATCTTAATTACTTTTTCAACAACATTGACATCCACATATAATATTGTCTTATACTTTAACATCTATTTGTACCTCTCTTAGTCTATATTATCTTTGTTTATCGTTAACCATCAATACATTTATATTTACATTATAGTTATTATTATTATACATCTTTAATATTGTCTTATTCTTTTAACATCTATTCATACCTATCCTTAATACATACATTGCACTTATTATTATACATCTTTGATCTTTCTGTCTATCCTATTATATCTTGTGTATCACTTTCTTGAGAATTCTTATTTAATCATCTTTTCTCATTCTTATCTCTCTTTTTCTGCCACATGTACCATCTATGCCAAATCGAGTAGTATTCTGATTCTTCTTTCTCATTTTAAAATCTGTCTGCTATTTTTTGTATGATTAACTTTCTGATGGCTTTTAATTGGAGTACCCCAAGGAAAGGGCTCCTGGTCAAAATGCCAAGAGCCAAGAACAAAGGATTGAGCAAGTTTTATGCATTTTCACTAAGGGAGAAGGTGGGACAAAGTGAGATAATAAGAAATACCATCTAATAAACATTTTAGTAATAATTCTACAATTTGTTCTATTGGTCTCTAGCTGTCCCTATTCCCAAGTCTTGGCCAATGAATGCCCTAGGAGTTATCTAATACACATTTGATTTGCTGCAAGCTATCTCTATCCCTAACTGTTAGCTGAGGTCTGCAAGTTGGTTAACTCGTGTTACTTTTATCAGCTTTCCAATTAGCCAGGATTGTTACAAGATTTAGACATGCTTATCTCTTGTGGGACTCCACAATTACAGGCTTCCTGATTTACTTCGAAGTGTGTGCCATGACCTGGCTTTATTTTAGCAGATGGCCCATCACTGATACCTTTAAAAAAATTCAGTTTCCATGGAAAATATTAAATTTACTCCCTCTTCCATCAGCCCAACATTCAAGTCCCACCAAGATGGCCAGGTCATTGTCAGCGTTCCACCAACCCTCCTTTCCAGCCCATAACTCTGAGACAGACATCTCCTCAAAGATTGCTTTACTAAGATAGTAACTGGCACAGCTGTGAAATTCCCAAAGCTGAAAGTTTTAGGGTTTCTTGCAATTTCTTGGCCAAACTACAAATCCATCCCCCTCTTAGCTGTCATCACATCACATGGTCCAATCCAAAAGTAAGATCCTTATTTCATCCTGTGCCATAATGACCTTAGACTAACAAAAGAATTTTATTTTGTCTACTTAGAGCTACTTAACTGAAATCACCCCCTTTCCACTCTCCCAGGCCATGTGGCAGCGTGGGAGCCTTGGATCTCAATATGCTGACAGTCATACTTAAGAGCAGGGCAGAGGCGGTATTCAGCCGGTTCTAACCGGTTATTGAGAACCAGTAGCGGAAATTTTGAGTAGTTGGGAGAACCGGCCAATCCCGCCTCTGACTGGCCCCGCCAAGCCCATCTCTTCTCTGCTTCCCATTGAGTCCCAGCTGATCAGCTGGGTCTTTTTTGGTTGCCCTGCAGAGGAGAACGGAGCTGGAAAGCAGGTCAGTGGCGGGGGAGGGAAGGGGGATTTTACGGTATCCTTCCCCTGCCAGGCTCACCAAGCCACGCCCACAGAACACCATGCCCACCAAGCCACGCCCACAGCTAATCGGCTGGGTCTCCTTTGGTTGCCCTGCACAGAAAAACGGAGCTGGAAAGCAGGTTAGTGGGGTGGGGAAGGAATGGGATTTTTGCAGTATATCCTTCCCCTGCCACGCCCACCAAGCCACGTCCACCAAGCCACACCATGCCCACCAAGCCACGCCCACAGAACTGGTAGCAAAAAAAAATTGAATCCCACCACTGGAGCAGAGGGGCTTAGATCTGGCCTGGAAACAGCCCCGTTGTTCGGCTGTGACGTCCTTCTCCAGCCAGCCCTCTGCCAGTGAAAACGGAGCCCGGAGCTGGCAGAGGGCGGCAGGAGGATGTCATGTCCGAAAACGGGGCTGGTAGAGGTCTAGCAAAACAAACTAAAAACAAAACAAAATGGAGAACCGTTTCCACCTTTTGGATTTGAGCACGCGAGAAGGGGCAGGAAAGGAGAAAGGGGAAGAGGGAAGACGCAGGAAAAGAAGGAAAGAGGGGTGGGCTTGAAAAATTTTAGCGAATGATTCTCTGCCCGGTTGCTGGGTGGGTGTGGCCATGGTGGGCGTGGCCTAGTCAGTCTCCTGCACCATGGTGGGGCGGGGGAGGTGTTTTCACCCTCCCCAGGCTCCGGAGGCTGTCTGGAAGCTGCAAATGGGCCCCTTTCCAGCCTTCCCGAACTTCCAGGAGGCCCGTTTTTCGCCTTCCTCAAGTGTCTGTGCATGCCCTGCACTTACCTGCATCCAAAACGGGCAGCGTGGGGACTCCTGGGAGAGGTGGGGTGGGTGGGGCCAGCCAGGGGTGGGATTTGGGGGTTTGCCGAACCGGCAATTAAAAATGGTAAAATTAGATACCAGTTCACCCACACTGGGGAAAACCGGTAGCAGCCCATCCCTGGAAGGAAAGATGGGAAGAGATCAAGGAAGGAAAGGGGGATAAGAAGAGGAAGGAAGGAGAAAGGAAGGAAGAAGGGAAGGAAAGAAGAAAGAAGAAAAGGAAGGAAGGAAGGAAGGAAGGAAGGAAGGAAGGAAGGAAGGAAGGAAGGAAGAAGAAGAGGGAAGGAGGAGGGAAAGGAAGGAAAGGGAGAGGAAGGAAGGGAGAGAGAGGAAGGAAGGAAGGGTGGAGAGGAAGGAAGGAGGAAGAGGGAGAAAGGGAAAGAGGGAGGAGGGAGGAAGGAAGGAAGGAAGGAAGGAAGGAAGGAAGGAAGGAAGGAAGGAAGGAAGGAAGGAAGCAAGGAAGGAGATTATAATGAGAGTGAGGGAGGGAAGTCCTGCCTTAGCACTTGTCCACCCCAGGTGCCCCCGACACCAGTGATGTCAAGATAGCCATGACCACCCCGGCCACACAGAGAGAGAGAGAGAGGGAGAGAGGGAGAGAGGGAGAGAGAGAGTCTTACCTGCACGCACACAAGGTCAAACATAACCCCTGATGTGGCCCTCAATGACATCGAGTTTGACACCCCTGCTTAGCGAGTCCTATGGGCAGGGGTGGGATTCTACCTGGTCGGGCCAGTTCTATAGAACCGGTTGTTACGATTCTGCACAGTTCAGAGAACCAGCAAATCGTGCCACTGGCTGGCCCCGTCCCTCCCCACCCTGCCTACTCACTCCTTACCTGGCATGTCCGCCATCCAACTTGCCTGTGTTGTGCCTTTGCCAAATTGCTATTTTTCCTTTTTTTTTGCCTGACCATCAGCTGTTCCGACTATCAGCTGTGCCGGGAGATTTAGATTAGCGAGAAAGCAGGAAATTGTTGGATTTCTTGCTTTCTAGCTAATCTGAAAGCAGAGCTGAACCTTCCTCGGGACTGAAGCTTCTATTTTTCAGTGCAGACTCAGGCAGCCGATGGCAGAAAGATAGATCTCTGAATGAATCTGTGATTCTGTGAGCAACTCAATCTGCCTGCCTGCTTTGCCTGCTTTGGGGTAAAAGATGCTCTTTTTTAAATAAAAAAACAATATATACATAAATATTTACACAATTTACATACAAGCCACGCCCACACAGTCATGTGACCACCAAGCCATGCCCAGTCAGCAAGTCACCCAGTCACATTACCACCAAGCCACACTCACAAATTAGGCCACGCCCACAGAACAGGTTGTTAAGAAATTTGAATCCCACCTCTGCCTATGGAACAGGGGTCTCCAACCTCGGCAACTTTAAGCCTGGTGGACTTCCAACTCCCAGAATTCCCCAGCCAGCTTTGCTGGAATTACCATAATTCTGGGAGTTGAAGTCCGTCAGGCTTAAAGTTGCCAAGGTTGGAGACCCCTGCTGTGGGGAACCTGTCTGACTCCAATTTGTTCATTTGCCAACTAAGCCTCTGCAATGCTCTCTATTTAGGATTGCCCTTGAGTACCATCCGGAGGCTTCAGCTGGTGCAGAATGCGGCCGCGTAGGTTGTGATGGGAGTTTCCCGGTGCTCCCATGTTACGCCCCTCCTGCGCGAGCTGCATTGGTTGCCAGTTGCCCTCTGGGTGAGATTCAAGGTGTTGGGGTTAACATTCAAAGTCCTACAAGGCATGGGTCCGGGATATTTACAGGAGTGTCTCCTGCTGGCATCGAATGCCAGCCGCCCTGTACGAGCGCACAGGCAGGGGCTCCTCAGAGTGCCGTCTGCGAGCCAGTGTCGTTTGGCGGTGCCCCGGGGGAGGGCCTACTCTGTGGCGGTTCCCGCTTTATGGAATCAATTACCCCTGGGGCTCCATCTGGCCCCTGACCTTCGCACCTTCCACCACCATTTGAAAACCTGGCTATTTGGACAGGCCGGGCTGTGCTGACCTCTTGGGAGGGGTGGGTTAAATTTTAAAATTATAAGGGTTTTAGATCAGTTGGCTTGTATTATTTAATAGTGTTTTAGATAATTAATTTATTGTCTGTTTTCAGTTGTGAGCCGCCCCAAGTCCTTTTGGAGAGGGGAGGGCATACAAGTCAAATAAAACTAAACTAAATAAACTAAGCCAATTAAACCCTTTTTTTGTTCCTCAGAGGCAGATATTCCCAATTCAGTTCCCACCACAGGGAAAAACACCTCCGTTACTTGTCTCAAAGGTGCCTTTTTCTTCTTCAAGAGGCAGCTGGGCTTTCTGGTTTTTCTTTGAAGACATTTTTCAGCTCAGAGCTGAGGAAGCTTCCCAAATGAGAAGCGAAACGTCTTCAAAGAAAAACCAGAAAGTCCAGCTGCTTCTTGAGAAAAGCACCTTTGGGACAACCAAGATCTGGAAGGCTGAGAATCTCTAACCCTCCATGAAATAATTTTTTAAAAGGAGAAAAGAGTGGGGCCGGCCAAAACCACAGAAAACCAACAGAACATTCATTCATTCATTTCATTCATTTATTGGACTTATATGCCACCCTTCTCCCTGAGGACTCAGGGCGGCTCACAACGTTAAAATACAAATAATACAGAATAAATTAATTAAAACAGTATTAAATTTTAAGCCCAATAAACTCTAAAACCCACAAACTAATCAAAATACAATTAAAACACAGTTAAAATACAATTAAAAAACCCACCCCACTCGGCTTCAGTCCAGGCCAGATTGCTGAAAGAACCAGGTCTTCAGGTCGCGGCAGAAGGAACGGAGGTCCGGGGGCCAATCGGAGCCCCAACAGGAGCTGGTTCCACAGGGTGGGTGCTACCACAGAGAAGGCCCTGCCCCTGGGGGTCACCAGCCGACACTGTCTGGCTGACGGGACCCCAAGGAGGCCCTGCCTGTGGGAGCGTACAGGGCGATCGGAGTGTGATGCCGGCAGGAGACGCTCCCGCCATTGGGGAGAACAAGCCCCATGGGTTATAAAAAGTAGTAAGGCCATACCTGGAATTCTGTGTCCAGTTTTGGTCGCCACGTTACAAATAAAGAGGTTGAGACTTTGGAAAAGGTGCAGAGAAGAGAAACTAAGATGATCAAAGGCTTGGAGACTAAAATGCATGAAGGACGGTTGCTGGAACTGGGTACATCTAGTCTAATGAAAAGAAGGACTAGGGGGACATGTTAGCAGCCTTCCAGTATCTGAGGGGCTGCCCCAAAGAAGAGGGAGTCAAGCTACTTCCCAAAGCACCAGAAGGCAGGACGAGAAGCAATGGGTGGAAACTAACCGAGGAGAGAAGCAACTTAGAACTAAGGAGAAACTTCCTAACAGTGGGAACAATGAACCAGTGGAACTGCTTGGCACCAGAGGTTGTGGGGGCTTCATCACTGGAGGTTTTATAAGAAGAGACTGGGCAACCATTTATCTGGAATGGTTCAGGGTTTCCTGCTTGAGCAGGGGGCTGAACTAGAAGACCTCCAAGGTCCCTTCCAGCTCTATTTTTATCTTATTTTAATTATTTATTATCTGATTTGTATCCTGCCTTTTACTTTATTTGATTACAATGGTTCTTTTTTAAATTAATTAATTTTTTTCATTTTTTTTTTCATTTTCCCTGGTTTAATTAACTGAAGAAATAATGGATCTGTTGATGGATGGATGGATGGATGGATATCCTGCATTTATTATTTTTACCAATAATTCAAAGCAGCCAAGACCTTCCTCCTCCTGTCCTCCCCCAACAGGTGCCCCCCACTCCAGAATGAATCTCCCCAAGAGGTGCCCCCACTTTCCCCAATGAATGCCCTTCAAGCATCTTTAGTTTTGGCCAAGGGAACATTTGAAAGCCCCAAATGGTGTGGGGCTGGGCTGCCTTTCCTTGAGTAAACCCTCTTGCCTCCCTGATGTCCTTTCGGGACAATCCAGAGCCAGGGACAATCAGCCTGGTTTCCATGCTCAACACCTGGGTAGGGACTGGAGGTGCTGGGCCAGCCTTGATCTCAAAAAAAGAACACATACAGACTGGGTGAAACCAGGCTCAATAGCAGGAACTGGGAGAGGGATCTTGGAGTCTGAGTGGACAACCAGCTAAATAGGAGCCAGCCGCAGCAGCAGCCAAAAAAGCCAATTCAATCCTAACTTGCATTAACAGAGAGATACAATCAAGATCAAGGGACGTACTAATACCACTCTATAAAGCCTTAGTAAGACCACACCTAGAATACTGCATCCAGTTTTGGTCACCACACTATAAAAATGGTGTTCGGACTCTAGAAAAAGTACAGAGAAGAGCAACCAGGATGATGAGGGGACTGGAGGCCAAAACATACGATGAAAGGTTACAGGAACTGGGCCTGGCTAGTCTAGGGAAGAGAAGGACCAGGGGAGGCAGGAGAGCAGCCTTCCAGTATTTGAGGGGCTGCCCCAGAGAGGAGGAAGGGGTCAGGCTATTTTCCAAAGCACCTTTGAAGGCCAGACAAGGAATAATGGATGGAAACTGAACAAGGAGAGATTCAACCTGGAAATACGGAGAAACTTTCTGACAGTGAGAACAATCAACCGATGGAACAGAAGTTGCCTTCGGAAGTTGTGGGAGTTTCATCACTTGAGACTTTCAAGAAGAGACTGGACTGCCATCTGTCAGAAATGGTGTAGGGTCTCCTGCTTGGATGGGGCGGTTGGACTAGATGACCTACAAGGTCCCTTCCAACTCTGATTATCTGTTATCTGTTATCAAAGCTTGGGAATAATTTGGCCGTGGCCTTCAGAGCTGATTCTCTGCTGCTCTTCTGGCTCCCTCTGCTGGTCACCTCCAAGTGCAGCCTCCCAAGAAGTCCCATTGTCCACCTTGCATGATGCTCAAGAGGAGCACCGGACAGAACATAGGGAGGGAAACAGTGATGGGATTCAAATTTTTAAAATACCGGTTCTGTCGGCGTAGCTCAGTGGGTGTGGCAGAGGAAGGATAGCACAAAATCTCCAGTCAGAGGTGGGATTGGCCGGTTCTCCGAACTACTCAAAATTTCTGCTACCGGTTCTCCAGAACTGGTCAGAACCTGTTGAATACCACCTCTTGTGATGACCCAAAGGGGCATGGCACAAAAGCAACAAAGTCACAAAAGTAAGTAAAGTCCCTTTAATTCCTCCAACTTGGCCCCCAGTGTCCAGTTATCATCGGCTGGAGACAAAACTCTCCCAAGAACAGTTTTAACGGAAGAAATTCAGTCTGAACCCAAAGTACATATAGATTATAAATAAAAAACCAACACAAACCACAGCTGCAGCAATTGATGAGATGGGGCAGGATAAGGAATTGCAGACTTCAAAAGATAACAAAACACACACAGTTGGGAGGATGCCAGAACCTAGATAGGACTTGACAAACAAAGATAATGCACGCTTTGCTTCCAGCAAGGTGCTGTGCGCAAACACCCTCTTTATCCTGTTTCCCCAGCTGAAGCTAATGAAGGGAATCAGGGCCTTTTCCTCCCCCGTAACCCACATTGCTCCTTTATCCGTTCCTCCCTGCTGGATGAAGAGCGGGTGGCCCTGGGTCTTCCTCCGAATGCCCAGCCAGACGGTGCCCTTCCCCAGTTTCCTCCACCAGAGCCACGCTCCCACTCCCTGTCAGTTGTTCAACCTCCCCCTCGGAATCAGATTCCAATGGGGGCATGACACCTCTGGTGGGAAGGGACTTTGGAGGTCTTCTAGTCCAACCCGCTGCCCACGGCAGGAGATCCTAGACCATTCCAAACTTTCCTTGGGTTTGATACACCTGATCACAGAAAGAATAACGGAATAACAGAACAGAATAACAGAGTTGGAAGGGAGTTTGGAGGTCTCGTAGTCCAATTCCTCCACCCAAGCAGGAGACCCATTCTGGACCAATGGCTGTCCCTCTACTTGCAAGTGGGGAATTCTTGAGCCCTTTGGGCAAAGGGGCCAGGTAGGAAATGAAGAAACTAACATTCTTGCCATACTGAAAGAAAGAGAATGGCCATTGGAGTCTTCCCTTCGCCAACCCGGTGCCTCTGAGATGCCTGGCTGGGATTACAACATTCATCAAACTTCAAGAGATTGGAGCAATGGCTGTGCAGGGTTTTCCTTTTTTGGGGGGAAGAGGGAATTCCATGTTTTTTTTTTATATAATCCTTCTTTAATTTTAATTTATATGAACAATCCATCTTCCATTTAAGCGGTGTGTCATCTGGGAAAAAATATCTCTATTCTTACTTAATCCTAATATACGTAATATATCGAATTATTATGACAATCCCCATTTTACCATATATTTTTTTTAATTCATATTTATATGCCGCCCTTCTCCGGAGACTCAGGGTGGTTTACAATGTTTGGAGCGCAACCCAACACGCTCAGCAATCGCCTTCCTTCCATTGTATATGCCTGCTTATTACTAAGCGGCATTTTTACAAAGTCAGCTTATTGCCCCCAACAATCTTGGCTCCTCACTTTACCTATCCCGAGAGGATGGAAGGCTGAGTCAACCTTGAGCCTGGTGGGATTCGAGCCTGCACTAATTGCAGGCAGCTGGAACTTAAGTGCTAGGCATTTAACAGCCTGCACCACCAAGGCTTCTTTAATATTTGGTTCTATTTTTCGCTCATCTTCATAAATTTTTTAATTTCCATTTTTATTCTCCAGCCATTAATAAAACAATTCCCATATCGTATAATGTTCAGTTTGTTCCTTCCCTTTAATCGCAAGTGTCAGCCTGTTCATTTCTGCACATTCTAATATTTTGGTGATCAGGTTCTCATCTGATGGAATCTCTTCTTTTTCCAATTTTGTGCAAATACGATTCTAGCTGCGGTCAATACGTGAATGATTAAATATGCCTTCTCTTTATTATAAATTCCTTTTTAAAAGGGCTGTTTCTGGAGAATTTCTGTCAGAACCCCAAGCCGAAGCCCAGTGGAACCAGAAGTGGGGATAATATTCCT
>CM019150.1:2747926-2777413 GCA_009733165.1 Naja naja
CATGGTCTTCTAGTCCAACCCCACCCCTGCTCAAGTGGAAGACCCCTCGCCACCCCAGGCAAATGGCTGTCCAGTCTCTTCTTGAAATCCTGCAGTGATGGAGCAGCCACAACTTCTGGTGGCAAGCAGTTCCACTGGTTAATTCTTCTCACTGTCAGGAAATTCCTCCTTGGTTCCAGGGTGCTTATTGTACCCTCTGACTATCATTAAGTGTTGTACCTTATGATTCTTGACTCTTGATGAATGTATCTTTTCTTTTATGCACACTGAGAGCATTTGCACCAAGACAAATTCCTTGTGTGTCCAATCACACTTGGCCAATAAAGAATTCTATTCTATTCTATTCTATTCTATTCTATTCTATTCTATTCTATTCTATTCTTCCTATTCTATTCTCTATTCTATTCTCTTTTCTATTCTATTCTATTCTTTCTATTCTATTCTGTTTTCTATTCTATTCTATTCTATTCTATTCTATTCTAATTATCTATTCTATTCTATTCTTATTTTCTATATTCTATTTTTATTCTATTCTTATATCTATTCTATTCTACTCTACTCTATTCCTTAGTCTGTTCTTTCTTATTCTATTCTATTCTATTTGTACCCTATGACTATTATTAAGTGTTGTACCTGATGATTATTGACTCTTGACAAATGTATCTTTTCTTTTATGCACACTGAGAGCATTTGCACCAAGACAAATTCCTTGTGTGTCCAATCACACTTGGCCAATAAGAATTTCTATTCTATTCTATTCTATTCTATTCTATTCTGTTCTGTTCTGTTCTGTTCTATTCTACTCTACTCTACTCTATTCTAATTGTACCCTATGACTATTATTATTAACCTTATGATTTTTGACAAATGTATATTTTCTTTTTATGTACACTGAGAGTTTATGCACCAAAGAAAAATTCCTTGTGTGCCTAATCACACCTGGCCAATAAAGAATTCATTCATTCATTTTGTTCATTAGTCTAGACATACCTAGTTCCTTTAATCATTCATCATATGGTTTGGCCTCCAGACCTCTGAGAGTCTTTGTTGCCTTTCTTTGAACTCTGAAATAATATTATATATGGAAGGTCTTTTGACTTTACAATATCCTTACCATTCATCTCTGGGATTAGGATGCTGGCTGTAAGGAAGTTTATGAGGGTTTCCAGCAATTGTACCTGCATATGGGGAAAGAAATCCAGATGTCAGCATTCCAACCAAACGCTCCATCCCAAATTAAGACAGAATAACAGAGTTGGAAGGGACCTTGTAGGTCATCTAGACAAAAAAAACCCACCCAAGCAGAATTCAGCACTCAGAGACCAAGTCCTCCCAAGTAAGATTTATCAGAGATGTCATATTGGCACATCTGGGAAAACCCAAATCTGAATTTCTGTGGTTTCCCCTGCTACACTAAAACTGACATCCAGCCCCCTTACTGATGACTGACAAGTCACGCTCTCCAATCCACCTCCATTCTGAACTCCCGCCAAGTCCAGTCACTCCCCTCCAAACTCCAGCGACTGGGCCTTGAGTTCTGGCAAAAGAATGTTGTTGTGGCCATCCTTAGGGGAGGGATTCAAAAATCCCAGCAACCGATTCCTTGCCTGGTTGCTGGGTGAGCGTGGCCATGGTGGGTGTGGTCTACAGAAACTTCCGGGAGAGCCATTTTTTGCCTTTCCCAGAGTCTGGAGGCTTCCCTTGGAGGGTGAAAACGGCCTCCCTGGGCTCTGGAGGCCCTCCGGAAACTGAAAACAGGCCCATTTCTGGACTTCCAGAACTTCCAATTCGGCTGTTTTTTGCCTTTCCCAGAGTCCGGAGGCTTCCCTTGGAGGCTGAAAATGGCCTCCCTGGGCTCTGGAGGGCCTCCGGAAGCTGGAAACTGGCCCATTTCCAGACTTCCAGTACTTCTGGTTTGGCCCATTTTGCACCCTCCCAGAGCCTCCGTGTGGACCCTGCATCCAAAATGGGCCGCATGCAGACTCCTGGGGTGGGGCCAGCTGGTTGGTTCAACCACCGGTTCTGCAAACCAAATGTAAATTTAACATCCGGTTCGCCTGAACCAAGCCGAACTGGCTGAATCCCACCCCTGGCTATCCTCCCTTCTCATTTTACTTTCATTCCCATGGTTACCCATCCTCCCTTGGGGCAGCCCTGAATCTGATTCAAGATGGATCTGGAACCGACACCAGAATCAGAAAGCCAAATGAACTTGATTGGTTCCCCCTCCCCCACTTCAATGGGAGATCCTAGATCCTTAGGGCCACCCCTGCCTTGGCTTGCAGATCAAAAAGGCACCATCCTTCTGACTCATTTTCCCACCCTGGGCCCACCAGAAGAAGGGCTGAGAGAACATTTCAGTCCATTCTCAAATCTTGGGGGGAGGTCTGGAGGAGAAGGAGCTAACCCAAGCGGAGAAGACAGAAAGACCCCAAGGTGAATTGGGCTTCTGGCTGGGACCCCAAGAAGACTGGGAAGCTGGAGGGGGCATGGCATTTCAGGCAAAAAAAAACCCCGTCTGTCTTACCGAGAAGATCCCAACATCTGAGTGCTTTAAAGAGAACTTCAACCTACAGGAGAGACAGATAGAATAATGTGTTGAAAGCCTTATAAGAAAGCTGACACATAAGCTAAAGATCTAGCCTAAGTGTCAGGCCTGTCCCAGATCAGGTCCTTAGGAAAGAGAGACGCTCGACTCCATTTAGTTGAAGCGATAATTTCTTTTACTAAAGTTAAGGCAACTTCTGCTGACTGCTGGCTGACTGAAATTTGGTAGTTCAAATCTCAGCAAACCACTCCTCCTGCCGTGCACCTCTGCGCATGCGCACATGACCCCCTGCATATCCCGTGCCTGTGTGCATGCATGTGTGTCTTCTGCACATGCCCCGCCCCCACGCATGCATGGCAGATACCCAACCATCAGCTGGCTAGTGGGAGGCACCCACATGCGCAGTGGACCTGATCCAGGGTGACAGCTCGCATGCCAGCAGAGATGGCTCTGCGTGCCACTTCCGGCACATGTGCCATAGGTTTGCCATCCCGGTTATAAGTAGTTCCAAGGTAGGCCTTGACTTAGAACCACAGCTGGAGTCCAAAACTTCCATTGTTAAGCAAGACTTTTTGTCCCATTTTTGCAACTTTTCTTGCCACGATTGTTAAATGACTAATTTGCTTATTTACACATAAAGCACATTATTTATTTATAAATGGATTTTTATTTATAATGGCTTTGAGCTATGGCAAAAATGTTAGAAAGCACATCACCGTTGCATTGTCAGTGAGCAAATACGACACTGCTCACCACTCTGTACAAATTCAGATGTATATAAATCCATGATGGAGATGCGGTCGGAAAGTCTCTGTTAAATGAGTCACTGCAGTGGTTTAAGTTAGCCACCTAGTCGGGCTCCCCCATTGTCTTGGCTTGTCAGAAGGTCCCAAAATCACATGGCCCTGGGACACAGCAACGGTCATAAATATGAGTCAGTTCCCAAGTGTTCCAATTTTGATCACATGGCCACGGGGATGCTGCCACAATCATAAGTGTGAAAAACAGCCCTAAGTCACTTTTTCAGTGCCATCGTAACTGCCAACGGTCACTAAACAAATGTTGTAAGTCGAGGACTACCTGTATTTCCATATTGAGTCAGCATCAGGACTGACCCCACTGTGACTCACCTGCCGAGCTTCAGGTTTCCAAAGATCCTGGTAGAATTGACATCAACTTTGGCAGAAACTGGGCTGGTCTAAAGCAAGAAGAAGAAAAAACACAGATCTTTAGCAAATATGTCCATACTGGTTACCTTCAACTTAATGACTGTAACTAAGTCCAGAATTACGGTCATTGAGTTGTGCCAATTATTAAGCAGATTGTCATTGTTCTGATTCAGACTTCCCAATCTCCCGCTTGGGCAGGGGGTTGGACTAGGTGACCTACGAGGTCCCTTTCATATTTATATCCTGCCCTTCTCCGGAGACTCAGGGCGGCTTACAGTTTTTGGGATACAACCCAATGCGCTCAGCAATAGCCTTCCTTCCATTGTATATGCCTGCTTATTACTAAGCGGCATTTTTACAAAGTCAGCTTATTGCCCCCAACAATCTTGGGTCCTCCATTTACCTACCCCGAGAGGATGGAAGGCTGAGTCAACCTTGAGCCTGGTGGGATTCGAGCCTGCACTAATTGCAGGCAGCTGGAGCTAAGTGCTAGGCGTTTAACAGCCTGCACCATCAAGGCCCTCAACTCTGATTAGCTGTTATCTGCAGGTGTCAGGATAGTAATACGCTTGTGAAGTGATCCTGGCTTCCCTGTTCACTTTGCTCATCAGAAGGTCACAAAAGGGGATCCCGGGACGCCGAAACCATCATAAGTACATGCCAGTTGCCGAGGGCCTGAAGTTTGATCACGTGACCACAAGGCTTGCTGCAAGGGTTGTGTGAAAAACTGTCCATAAGTCCCTTTTTCAGGGCCTTTGTGACTTCAAACAGTTGCTCCATGGTTGTAAGTCGAGGATTGTCTGCAAAAGGCCTTGCACAATGCCTGGGTTGACCATAAAAATGGAGAGATCACTTACCGCTCCGATTATAAAGAGGGGCCAGGGAAGAATTTGGGAGGATCGCAAAGGCCTGGATGTCGACCGAAGGGGTCAGCGAGATGGTTTCGGGGGAGATGCTCAGAGATGGCACCGAGGAAGGGGAGACCTTCAGCTTCATTGCCATGTTGGGGTAGAGCTTCTTTAACTGGGGACGGTAAGGAGAAAGTCACACTTCCAGAGATGGTCATCCTCTCTGCTTGAAGGCCTGCCGTGGTGACCCCAGGACAAGGTATGATGGCCACAGAGGCAGCGGAGAGTTCAAGCTCCCCTTTAATGCTCCAAAATTGCCCCCCCAAATGCTCCCACGTTCTTGGCAAGTCCCAGAGTAAAGAGCGCACATGCACACACACACACATGACGGCCTCTGGCTGCCCGCAGTCCAGCAAAACAAAGGAACCAGTGCTGGTGTGCTAATGGTTCGGACTGGTTTGGATGAACTGGTAGTAAAAAAAAAAAGGCCTCCCACGATCAGCTGAGAGGAGAAAGAAGACAAAAGGGCAGGATTGGCTCTGTAAGGCTCTGTCAGCTTGGCTGCCTTTTTTTGTTTGCAAACATTTCATTACCAAACTAGAATAGAATAGAATAGAATAGAATAGAATAGAATAGAATTCTTTATTGGCCAAGTGTGATTGGACACACAAGGAATTTGTCTTTGGTGCAAATGCTCTCAGTGTACATAAAAAGAAAAGATATATTCATCAAGAGTCAAGAATCATAAGGTACGACCCTTAATGATAGTCACAGGGTACAATAAGAATAGAATAGAATAGAATAGAATAGAATAGAATAGAATAGAATAGAATAGAATTCTTTTATTGGTTAAGTGTGATTGGACACACAAGGAATTTGTCTTTGGTGCAAATGCCTCAGCATGAAATAAGAAGAAAGACATTCATCAAGAGTCAAGAATCATTAGGTACAACACTTAATGATAGTCACAGGGTACAATAAGAATAGAATAGAATAGAATAGAATAGGGATAGAATAGAACAGAATAGAACAGAATAGAAAAAGAATAGAATAGAATGGAATGAATAGAACAGAACAGAACAAGAATAAGAACGAATAGAATAGAACATAAAGAATAGAATAGAATAGAATAGAATAGAATAGAATAGAATAGAATAGAATAGAATAGAATGAATAGAATAGAATAGAATAGAACAGAATCTTTATTGAATGGGAATGAATAGAATACCAATGAATTTGTCATGGGCAAAATGCAGAATAAATAAAGAAAAGAAATGCAAGAGTCTCAGAATAAATAAAAAGAATAAAGAGACATAGAATAGAATCATAGGAAATAATAGAATAGAATAGAATAAGAATGAATAGAATGGAATAGAATAGAATAGAATAGAATAAGAATAAGAATGAATAGAATAGAATAAGAATGAATAGAATTAGAATAGAATAGAATAAGAATGAATAGAATAGAATAGAATAAGAATGAATAGAACAGAGCAGAACAGAACAGAACAGAACAGAATAGAATAGATATTGGAAAGAATAGAATAGAGAATAGAATAGAATAGAATAGAACAGAAAAGAGAATAGAATAGATAACAGGAATAGAATAGAATAGAAAAGAGAGAATAAAATAAAAAATAGAATAGAATAGAATAGAAAATAGAATAGAAAATAGAATAGAAAATATAACAGAACAGAATAGAATAGAATAGAATAGAATATTGGTGAAGTGTGATTGGACGCCCAAGGACTATGTCTAGGGGACACTATCAGTGCTGGAAGAGAATGGGGTTTACAGAGAGGAGGAGGAGGAGGAGGAAGGGCAGGAGAAGAGGTAACATCATTATAAAAGCTGAAGTGAGATGAAACCCCAGGGCTTTAAAAAAAAACAGTGCTGGGAGATCCCCACTTGACTTCTGTCTTCTCCTTCACTTGCAGCCTGGTCCCAGGGTCCTTCTCTGCTTTGAGGACTTCATAATTCAGGAGGATGCAACCGCAGAACCTTCCGGATGCTCCCCTCCCCCTCCCCACCTATACTTAGCTGCTCCCCACACAATGTGCCCCCTCCGCCCCCTTCCCTTTGCTTCCGAGCCTGGGCTTCCGAGGGAGAGGTGCTGACCTGCGGGATGAAGGGCTGGAAGGAGGAGGTGTTCAGCCGGATTTTGACCTCCTGAGGAACCTGCAGGTGGGAAAGACAGTGGGAGGTGAGTGAGTTGCAGGTGCGAAAGCAGGCAGGGGAGCAGGGAGGAGGTGAAGGAGCTCCTTGGAGGAGAAGCGAAATGTTATGTATGCAGGCTGGAATGTCATTGGTTTAGTTTGAGCTGTTCTTGTAAAACGTCAAATATGATTGGTTTAAAAAGTGCGGGAAAACCCTGCACTCTGATTGGCTGGCAACTGCGGCTGCTGGCTATAAGTAGCAGCTGCAGACCAGCCAAATTGGGTCCATTCGAGCTGTAGTCACTAAATAAACTCTTCACTGAAGCTCTTCGCGTCTGACTCTTCATGCAAACTTAACACGAAACGTCTTCAAGGAAAAACCAAGAAAGTCCAGTTGCCCCTTGGGGGAAAAAAAGGCACTTTTGGGACAACCAGGACCTGGATGATGGAGCAGCTTCCATTTCCAAGTTAGTGGAGTCCATAACCAAAGAGAGTCAACACTGCCACACAAGGAATCCACCCACAAAAACATCCAAATACCCCTCTTCTCCATTGCTACTCTACTCACACCTCCAACTCCTCCTCCTCCTCCTCCAACTCCTCCTCCTCATCCAACTACTACTACTCATAAGTGTTACTTTGGGAGAAAAACATCTTTTCCTATCTACTTTAGGCTGCTTCAGACTCCCTTTATTTCCACAGACAAATATCTCCCTCCCTCCCATCCATCCATTCATCCATCCATCTCTCATCTCTCATCTCTCCCTCCCTCCCTTGTTCCTTCCTTCCTTCCACTTCCCCTCCCTCCCTCCCTTCTTTCCTTCCTTCCTTTCTTCCATCATTCTTTCATCCTTCTCTTTCCATCTTCACTTCCTCCCATCTTTCCTTCCTTCCCTCTCTCCCTTCCTTTCTGACTCTTTCTTTCTGTCTCACACTCAGATCCTCTCCTAAACACACACACAAACACACACACACACACACGGGTAAGAGCAGCCCAGGGCTGGCTGTTTTACAGGCCATCTGTCCTCTCAGAGGAGGGTGAGAACTCAGGGTCTCCTAAAGCCAACAACCACCCAAGTTACATCTTCCAGCTTAAGAGAATTAGATTTCCAAACCAGCTAAAATAAATGCTGAAGATCCTGTTGGAATCCAGTGGAGGTAGGAATCCATCCTTCCCCATTCCTATAGCTACACCGGCACATCTGGCTTTCTTGAAGAACCTTCATTGGTGGCTTCCAACCCCCACAGCAGAAACCACTGCTGATTAAAGTTGATTAAAGTTACTGCTTTGAAAGTTAATTGGGAAGGTAGTTATGGGGTCCTGGGGCTCTGCTATCCCCCCCCGCTTTCCTGTTTATATGTAGGGTCGGTGGGAGAAAGCAGGTTTGGCCATCCCAGATGCCCCTGGACAGGTCTTCACAATCTGCTCGGCCTCACCATCTCATCCACGATCCAGAAGGTCAGGGATCCTGATTTGTAGTAGACGTCGCCAGCTGTGTTGAAGAAGTAAGTGGAAATCCCGAACTGGACCATGTGGTCGGGATCCACCGGAAAAGAGAGAGGAGGCGGTGGGAAAGGAGCAGGGGAACGATGGGTGGTGGAGAAAAATTCGCCCTGGTGGGAGGACATGAAAGAAGTTAGGAAGATGTGAAAAGAGAGAAGGCTACCTGAGGGGCCGTCCCTCCATTTCGATCTCCATCCATTTTGATCCAGCCGATTGGGCATATGGCAAGATCCCGTCAACCCAAGGGAATCGGCTGGTGAGGGCCAGAAGATGGGCCTTTTTGGCAGTGTCCCCAGCTCTGTGGAATATCTTCCCCATGGAGATTGAAGTTAGAGAGCCAGTTTGGTCTGGTGATTCAGGCAGCAGGCTAGAAACCAGGAGACGGTGAGTTCTAGTCCCACCTCAGGCATGAAAACCAGCTGGGTGATTCTGGGCCAATCACCAGGAGATGGGGAGTTCTAGTCCCGCCTTACCCATGAAAGGCAGCTGGGTGACTTTGGGCCAATCACAAGGAGACAGTGAGTTCTAGTCCTGCCTGAGGCATGAAAGCCAGCTGGGTGACTTTGGGCCAATCACCAGGAGACAGTGAGTTCTAGTCCCGCCTCAGGCATGAAAGCCAGCTGAGTGATTTGGGGCCAATCACCAGGAGATTGTGAGTTCTAGTCCTGCCTTAGGCATGAAAGCCAGCTGAGTGATTTTGGGCCAATCACCAGGAGATGGGGAGTTCTAGTCCCACCTTAGCCATGAAAGCCAGTTGGGTGACCTTGGACCAATCATCAGGAGAAAACTCGCTGTCTTCTGGGAACTGGCTCAAAATCACCCAGCTGGGTTTCCTGCCTAAGGCAGCACTAGAATTCACCATCTCCTGGCAGTTGGCTCAAAGTCATCCAGCTGGCTTTCATGCCTAACATGGGACTGGAACTCCCAGAGTCCCAGTTTCTCGCTTGGTGCCTTGAGCATGACATCAAACTGGCTCTCTAAGAGGCAAATAGTACAGAAGTCTCTTCATAGCAGCAGCGGGTGATCTGGGGTCTAACGTGTCCTCTCCACCCACCTCCAAGTCAGGAAATTGGTATCTCCCCATTTTGAAGTGAGAAGCAAAGAAGAGCTGCAGGGTAACTCCCAAAATGGCAGTACAGTATCCTGTATTGGTAAAAAGAGGCTGAGACCCCCAGATAACTGAGAAGTGGGAGGGAAGGAGGAAAGAAAGACAGGCAAACTATCACCTGGGAGGCTTCATTCTGCAGTCCCATCCTCTTCCAAGCATTGTGTTGAAGCTTACCTTGAGGTCCAGGTCTACACACTGACTTGTCACAACCGGTGGCCCAACCAGAGAATAATCGATGCTTGATGTATGGTCGATATTGGCTGTAACTGGGAGGGAAAGACAACGTAGGAATGACATCAAGGAACTTGGTCCCTTCTGCAGGACAGTCTCAAGGATGATGGAGAGTCATATAATCTTAGAACCCTAAGGCTGGAAGGGACCTTGGCGGTCTTCTAGTCCAGCCCCCTGCTCAAGCAGAAGACCCTAGATCATTTCAGACAAATGGCTATCCAGTCTCCAGTGATGGAGCAGGCACGGCTTCTGGAAGCAAGCCATTCCCCCAACTAATTGTTCTCACTACCAGGAAGTTTCTTCTTAATTCCAGGTTTCTTCTCTCCTTGATGAGCTTCCACCCATTGCTTCTTGTTGTGCCCTGTTGAAGAATAACTTGACCCCGTCTTCTCTGTTGGAGCCCCTCAATACTGGAAGATTATCATACCACCCCTTCCTCCTCTTGGTTAGACTGGACATATCTAGGCCCATCAATTGTTCACAGTTCATGGAGATTCTCAGCCATCCATGTCATGGTGGTCGTGAAGGTGCTTTTTCCAAGAGGCAACTGGACTTTCTGGTTTTCCTTCTTTGAAGACGTTTCGTTTCTCATCCAAGAACCGAAAGCTGAAAAAGCTTCTTTGGATGAGAAGCGAAATGTCTTCAAAGAAGGAAAACCAGAAAGTCCAGTGGCCTCTTGAAAAAGCACCTTTGGGACGCTGATAGTTTGGTTTAGCCTCCAGACTCAGAGGGCAGGACAAGAAGTAACGGATGGAAGCTAATCAAGGAGAGGACTAACCTGGAACCAAGGAGCAATTTTCCAACAATGAGAACGATGAACCTGTGAAACAGAAGTTGCCTCCAGAAGTTGTGGGTGCTCCATCACTGGAGGCCTTTAAGGAGAGACTGGACAGCCATTTGTTCAGGACGGTATAGGGCCATGATGGCGAACCTATGGCATGCGTGCCACAGGTGGTATGCAGAGCCATTTGTGCCAGCATGTGAGCTGCAGGCAAACTTACCTCAGTGTGCATGTGCGCACCTCACAGCTGATCTTCGGTGGGTTTGAGGCCTTTTTCGGCCTCCCAGAGGCTTGAGGAAGGCTTCTGCAGGCTTTGCAGGCTGAAAACTAGCCCCGTTTTGTCAGTTCCTGTTTTTTCCGGAAATACCAGAAGTGATGAAACAGGCCTAGTTTTCGGCCTGCAAAGCCTGCAGAAGCCTGCAGAAGCCTTCCTCAAGCCTCTGGGAGCTGAAAATCAGCTGTGAGGCACAGTGCAGGTAAGGGGGCGGTGGGGTAGGAGTGGGTGGATTGCGTGCACATGCGTAGAGGGTGTGGTGGGACGCATATTGCCTTCTGGGTGCTGGCATGTGAGCACGAGCGTACAAGCGCGCACACAATTTTTGGCACAGGAGCCCAAAAAAGGTTAGCCACCACTGGTATAGAGCAGGATATTGGCCTAGAAGACCTTCAAGGCAGCTTCCAACTCTGTGGCTCTAGAATAAGGGATCCAATACTAGGACAAAAGAGTGACTAGAAGCTGTAGACCAGTTAGGCAGAAAGACTGAGATGCAAACAAAGCTTATTGGTTTCCTCATATGATGCTCTTCTCCTTCTGATAGAGAAAGCTTTTGAGGGTCCATCAATGCTCCAAGGATTTTGTTTTTACCTGGCAATGACTGAAGATGGGACTGCAGTTTGGAGTTAATGGAAAGTCTCACTATCTCACAGATCTGGAAAAAACGCACAAGAAGACAATCAGGGGTGGGATTCAAAATTTTTAACAACTGGTTCTGTGGGCATGGCTTAGGTGGTGGACATGGCTTGGTGGTCATGTTATTGGCTGGGTGTGACCAACTCAATATCACTCACATCAAGGCACGCATCTCCTTGCCTGGCCTCTCATGACTGTGGGGATGCTGCCACAGTCATAAGTGTGAAAAATGGTCACAAGTCACTTTTTTCAGTGCCACTGTAACTTTGAATGGTCACTCCACACAAGCAAAGTGCCAGCAAAGGAGGGGGAAAAAACTCCAGAGAAGTTCCAGAGCAGGAAGTCTAGTCCTGCCAAGGATGTAATAAGGGTTAACGGAGAGGCAGTTTCTGTAAGCAACACCAGAATGTTTCCTTCCTGCCTTCCTTACGGGATTAGCCCAGTAATTTCTTCTAACAACCGGTTCTCCGAACTGCTTAGAAGGTTAACAACCTGTTCTAGCGAATAGGTGTGAACTGGTAGAATCCCACCCCTGAAGACAATCCTTAAGAGAGGAAAAGCAACATAATGCAACGACTTTCAGCAGGAGCCAGAAAAGATATTAAATCAGGGCCAGGTTCTCTCCAAGACATCATTTCCTAGCCTGGCAGGTTGCTGGATGTGACACCTCCTAAATTTGTAAGGCCAACCCAAAGAAGGTGTTTGTGTGCTAAAAAGCAGAGTTTTGCAAAGGCGTTCATAACCTCAAAAATAGTCTTCAAAGCTGGCCGCTGAAACCATTTTATTGAGATAAAGCTAGATAAAAACCCTTTGGTGAGATCACTTGAAAAATATGTGGCTTGTTTAGGCAGTATAACCAAGGATCGTGTCTGAAAATCTGGCATCAGCTCTGTTTGTTTGAGCAACTGGATTGCTCAATGTCACAAGAACCCTACAAAGGACTTTCAGTTGCTGATCACTCCTGAAGAGCAGTTACGATAAAATAAATAAACCCATTGAAGGACTCCGTGAAACATAGGAAGAACAGTTGCAGGATTTGGGTATGTCTAATCTGGAGTAAAAACTAGAGGGGGCATGAGAGCAGTCTTCCAGCTGCTGAAAAGAAGAGGGGGGGCTCCACCTATTCCTCAACGCCCCTGAAGGCAGGACAAGAAACAGCGGTTGGAAACTCAGCAAGGAGAGAAGCAACCCGGAACTCAGGAGAAACTTCCTCACAGTGAGGACAATGAACCAGTGGAACAGCCTGCCACCGGAAGTTTGGGTGCTTAAACACTGGAGATTCTTAAGAAGAGATTGGACAGCCACTTCTCTGAAATGGTATAGGATCTCCTGCCAGAGGAGGGGGCTGGACTAGAAGACCTCCAAGGTCCCTTACAGCTCTATTCTATTCTATTCTATTCTATTCTATTCTATTCTATTCTATTCTATTCTATTCTATTCTATTCTATTCTATTCTATTCTATTCTATGCTATTCTATTCTATTCTATTCTATTCCTATTATCTATTCTATGCTATGCTATGCTATGCTATGCTAAGAAGCCTTGGTGGTGCAGGCTATTAAACGCCTAGCACTTAGTTCCAGCTGCCTGCAATTAGTGCAGGCTCGAATCCCACCAGGCTCAAGGTTGACTCAGCCTTCCATCCTCTCGGGGTAGGTAAAGTGAGGACCCAAGATTGTTGGGGCAATAAGCTGACTTTGTAAAAATGCCCCTTAGTAATAAGCAGGCATATACAATGGAAGGAAGGCTGTTGCTGAGCGCATTGGGTTGCGCTCCAATGATTGTAAGCCACCCTGAGTCTCCGGAGAAGGGCGGCATATAAATATGAATAAAATAAATAAATAAATAAATAAAATAAATGCTATTCTATTCTATTCTGTTCTGTTCTGTTCTACTCTACTCTACTCTACTCTACTCTATTCTATTCCTATTATCTATTCTATTCTATTCTATGCTACACTATGCTATTCTATGCTATTCTACTCTACTCTACGCTATGCTACGCTATGCTGCTCTACTCTATTCTGTTCTATGGTATTCTATGCTATTCTATTCTAACATGTACTATCATAGAATCCTATGACTGGAAGGGATTTTGGAAGTCTTCTAGTCCTCCCCTTTGCAAGGCAAGAGCCCTTTTCAAAAATTTCAAAAAGAGACTGAATAACCATTTATCTAAAATGGTATAGGGCCCCCCGCTTGAGCAGGGGGTTGGACTAGAAGACCTCCCAGATCCCTTCCCACTATTATTCTATCTGATATTCTATGTCCTTATTCCATGCCAGACAAATGGCTGTCCAGTCTCTTCTTAAAACCTCCACTGTTGGGACATTCTCAGCTTGTGGAGCCAAGTTGTTCCACTGATTGTTCTCACTGTCAGGAAATTCCTCCTGAATTCCTGGTTGCTTCTCTCCTTGATTAGTTTCCATCCATTACTTCTTGTCCTGCCTTCTGGGGCTTTGGAGAAGAGCTTGACTCCCTCCTCTTTGGGGCAGCCCCTCAAACACTGGAAGATGCTATCATGCCACCCCTCGTCCTTCTTTTCATTAAGTTAAACATATCTAGTTTCCTTAGCCATTCATCATACTATTGAGACTTTATCATCTTCGTTGCTGTTCTCTCTCTCTACTCTTTCTAGGGATGTGGTGGCTCAGCGGCTAAGACGCTGAGCTTGTCGCGCAGAAAGGTTGGCAGTTCGGCGGTTCGAATCCCTAGTGCCACGTAATGGAGGGAGCTCCCGTTCCTGGTCCCAGCTTCTGCCAACCTAGCAGTTCAAAACAAGTAAAAAAAAATGCAAGTAGAAAAACAGGAGCCCTTTGGTGGGAAGGGAACAGCCTTCCGTGCGCCTTCAAAGGCGTTTAGTCCTGCCGGCCATATGACCACAGAGACGTCTTTGGACAGCGCTGGCTCTTCTTTGGCTTTGAAATGGAGATGAGCAGTGCCCCCTAGAGCCGGAAACAACTAGCAGGTAGGTACAAGGGGAATCTTTACCTTACGTTTATACTCTTTCTAGGGCCTCAGCAATTTTTTTAAATATTGTGATGAGCAGAACTGGATGCAGACTCCACATGAGGTCCCACTAGATTGGTATAAGGCAGTACTATCACTTCTCGTGATCTTGAGGCTATCCCTCTCTTGATACAGTCCAGGACTGCGTTGACCTCTTGGGCAGCTGCAGCACACTTCTGGCTCATACTCCAGCAATGGTCCATCAGGACACCTCAATCCCTCTCACAGGTGCTACTGTTGAGCCAGGTGCACTTTTGAATGGCATTTTTGTGTGAACAGCTTCCCGTGTGCAAAGCTGAAGTGCTTTCTTGTCCTTGCATATCCCTTGTCAATTTGTAAAGCAGGGATGGGAATTTTTAGTTATGAGTTTTGTTTTTAGTTTAATGAGATTTCTTATTCAATTTAATTCTGTTTTAATTTTTGTACTCTTCTTTTAATGTAAGCCGCCCTGAGTCCTTCGGGAGATAGGGTGGCATAGAAGTCTCATAATAAATAAATTAAATAAATAAATAAATAAATAAATAAATAAATAAATAAATAAATAAATTCCTATGCCTATTTTGAGTTGCCATAAATGGGGGCAGGGGTTGGAACCTGAAGGAACAGTACGGCAATTAAAACCAGAAATATATTCCATATTCTATGCTTATCTTACAGAGATTGTAGCGTAGGCTACTGGATCTTCTGCTCAGGAAAACCCTTCATTGGAGAATGTGATTGATGATACCCAGCCTCTGAATGTGCTTTGTTGGAGAATCTGATTTATGACACACCCAGAGAAGAGGGGGGAAACAGGGTCACACGTGACTATAAATTATGTGTGGCAGAGTTGGCTTCATATGGCTCAATGCCAACATGTTGCTCCTAATAAATCTTTTGGATTCTTTAGAAGCTTGGTTCGAGGCTCATGATTTAATTAGGACAATCGCCCAGAACCCTGACATCTCCTTTCTTAGAGGTCAAGCGCAGTGTTGATGGGAAGGCCCAGGATTCAGAATCTTTACCTTGCTTTCCATGGCTCTCTTGAAAGCTGATTCAACCTTGCTTTCAAAGAGGTTATACAGCCACCTGCAAAAGCAAAGACCACACACATGAGGCTCATGGTCCATAGCTTGGCGAATTGACCCTCAAAAGCCTCCATGGCTTCTTCAAGAGTTTAGAAAAACCAAGAGAATATTTCCTGTTTCTCTTCTTCATCCTTGATTGTGTTTTTTAACATCTAAAGGGGTTCCGTTGACATAGAAGCAGAGCGTCAACTCATAAAGCATTCCTATGCCTGTTATAGAGTTGCCATAAACAGGGGGGGGGGATCTGAAGGAGCAGTGTGGCAGTTTAAAAACCAGAAGTACATTCCAACACTTATTTTACCAAGATTGTAGCTAAGCTACTGGATCTTCTGCCCATGAAAATCCTTCATTGGAGAACATGATTGATGACACCCAGCCTCTGAATGTGCTTAATTGGAGAATCTGATTTATGACACACCCAGCGGGGAGGGGGGAAACAGGGTCACAGGTAACTGTAAGTTACGTATGCCAGAGTTGACTTCATACAGGTTAATGCTGGACATGTTGCTCCAATAAATCTTTTGGTTTCTTTTGATATTCAGCCAGTTCGGATTGTTTCTATGAGAGTGAAGCGCACTATCATAGAACCAGTAGGAAAAAATTTGGAATCCCACCTCTGCATAGAAGACCCTATGTAGTTGAGGGGCGCCTGATATTTCTAGAACAATAGAATCATGAGAGACACCAAGACCATTTGAAGGACAATGTCAGGGTTCCAGCAAACCTCCATTCCAATCAATAACTCCGAGACAGACATATCTCAAAGGTTCCTTTATTTGGATAGTAAACTGGCACATCTGTGGAATCCCGAATCTGAAAGTTTTCGGGCGTCCTTGCAATTTTCAAAACTACAAATCCATCCCCCCTTGGCTGTCATCACATAACATGGCCCAATCACTATCCGTCCTAAAGTAAGATTATTATTTCATTCTGCACCACCCTCAATGACCTTGAACTAACAAAAGAATTTTATTTTGTCTACTTAGAGCTACGCAATTGAAATCTCCCTTCTCCCACTTTCTCAGGCTTGTGTCAGCATGGAAGTATCGACTCTCAAAATGACTTCCAAAGCTGACAGACAAGACCATTTGAAGGTTATGCTTAGTGTGATGGTTTGTTATGCATCAAATGGACCTTTTTAAAATGCTCACTCTGATCTTCACATGGGAATATTTTCC
This sequence comes from Naja naja, assembly GCA_009733165.1. Taxonomy (NCBI): domain Eukaryota; kingdom Metazoa; phylum Chordata; class Lepidosauria; order Squamata; family Elapidae; genus Naja; species Naja naja. The sequence continues at coordinate 2,764,437 of CM019150.1, forward strand.
ATCTCTCTGCTGGCTTAATAGTTAACATTTACAACATTTATAAGAGGTGCCATCTGAATGACACAACCTGGAATTAATTGGACTGTGGGGTCTTGGATTGCTGGTGAGATGCTTTGGTCTTTTTGTTTCCTTTTTGGCTTTTTGATCAGCTCTTTTGAATAGTATGTAAATGCTGCTTATCTCTATGTGCCTGTTGATGGTTGATTTGTCTGAGTGCCAGGCTTCCTGGAATTCAGCCATCAACAGGCACAAGAGAAAAACAGCCTCTACACACCATTCAAAGGGGACAATGAGAAAAGCCAAGAAAGAAAAAGAAAACAAAAAGACCCAAACCATTGCTCACCACCAATCCACAACAAGTAAGCAAAGATTAACACCAAGATTAACACTAAACCAACAATCGCTAAGTAACATTAGTAAACAATAGCCCAATCAAGAAACTACTAACTAACAGACAGTACAGAATAACAGAGTTGGAAGGAACCTTGTAACTCATCTAGTCCACCACTGGCCTGATCTTTCTTTGCACTGGGTAGAGCGGGCTGATTTTTCCCTCTTCGAATTGGGTAGACCAGGATGGCCCTGTAGGCTGAATCCAACCACATCACAGGCTGGATTCAGCCCCTGGGCCTTGAGTTTGACATCCTGGTATAGGATCTTCTGCCATGAGTAGGGGTTGGACTAGAAGACCTTCCAATCTTTTTAGTCTATGTTCTATCTATGTTCTAAATAAATCATGTTTAACCCTGCTTCAGACCTTCCCTGGGAAGAAGGATGACACTATTGTGAGAGGTAGCTATTTATATGAGGAACCCTCTATGAATATTAATGAAAATCAACCTACTCCCATTTGCCAGAAATATCAATGTCGACATTGGAAATGTGGGTGTTGCAATCCAAGGTGGTAACCGTTGGTCTCCCAGTGCTGTCACTCCCCAGCTTCAAGCCCACAGAGATGGAGATGCCATCAACCTTCAGTTCAAAGGAGCCATCGTCCTTCCTGATAGGAGACACAATATAACAGAAGCATTCACAAAAATCTCAGTCTCTTGAGTGATGATGAAGGCAACAGCCTAAGGCTGGGCTGAAAAAGGTACTCCTACTACTCAGTTCCTCCTTGTATCCCCACCTACTGCTCAAACTGATAGTATCACTTTTGACAACAGGACTTCAATAGTCATCTAAAGGTCAATATCTATTTATTTATTAAATTGATTTGCCACCCACCTCACTATCCAGAGGCTTACAATGGCAAAAAGAAGAAGTATAAAAGCATTAAAATTAACAACAATTCAATAAAAGTAAAAAGCAAGGTGGGCTTTTGTCTCTCACTCAACCAACCAACTCATCTAACTCATTTAGCTCACTCAACCAACCAACAACCAAGTCATCCAACTCATTTAACCAACCAACCAACCAAGTCACTCAACTCAACCAACTTATCAACTTACACAACTCAACCAACTCATTCAACTCACTTAATCAACCAATTTATCCAACTCATTCAACTCAACCCATCAACCACCTGATTCAACTCAACCACCCAATCAACCTATGCAACTCAACCCACCAACCAACTCATTCAACTCACTTAACCAACCAACTAACCAACTCATTCAACTCAACCCACCAACTAACCAACTCATCCTACTCACTTAACCAACCAACCAACTCATTCAATTCAACCAACCAACCTATTCATTCAACTCACTCAACCAACCAATGCCTCCTACCAATATTAGATGAGCCCTCTGGAGACCTGAAGAACTACATCTGAAGATTTCTTCTGGACTTGGTCTCACCTGGAGAGGAAAGACCTTGACCATGTATTGACTTCATCCCATGCTGTACATGAGGCTGAATTTCCAAGTGTTGCAGAGATTCAACTGGTAAATAATTAATTTGCCCAGTTGCCTGGAAGGGGCATTGGGGACCCCAAGCTCATAGAAGCGATGTGGGAGTTTTTCTGAACCAACGGAAAAAAGTAAGGAGCAATAAGACTCACAACCAACGTTTCTTCAGCTTCCAACGGCCAGTCATTTCAGCCAAAGCATTGCTGATGGAGACTCTGAGGCCCTGGCCTGGCATGGGTTCAATTGTTGAGTGGAACAGCTCAAACCGACGAATGTTCAGACTGCAAACAAGGATAGAGAAAAGAAAAAGCCGTTGAGTTTCAGAGCTGAGTGTCTGGGCTCAATTTTGCCCACAGTGTGTTCAACCAGGTCCATTAAAGACCCAGTTACATACAGACAATTTGCTAAATTCCATTAGGTGTCGATGTGAGAATCTCTGCATGCATACAATTTGTTAAATTTATGCTTCAAAACGAAGTGCAAAACCAGGAAATGGAGTCAACCATCAAGCAGGTCTAGTAGGAGCTTCAAGTTGACCAAGAGGTTTTATCTCTCAAGGAGTGTTCTTCAAGGAAGACCAAGCAGGACTCACTGTGGGGCTCTGGGCTTGGGGATTGCAAGTGGTCCTTGACTTATGACCACAACTGACCTCAAAAATTCTGTTGTTAAGTGAGACATTAGTTATGTGAGCTTTGCCCCATTTTATGACCTTTCTTGCCACAGCTGTTAAATGAGTCATTGCAGGTGTTAAATTTTCCTTGAAGACATTTCGCTTCTCATGGTGGGGAAGGGAAGGATTTATGCTCCTTGCAGACAGCTGGTCATTTGCATCCTTTTAGAGGGTCATTGAGGCCACTTGGAGATTGCTCTATGTCCTCAGGGTCACCTGACTGGTGCAAAATATCTGGAGAAAACATCCTGCAGCCAAGAAGGCTCCACACCCTGGACTGCCATCTGTCAGAAATGGTGTGGGGTCTCCTGCTTGGGTGGTGGTGGGGGGTTGGACTAGATGACCTCTAAGGTCCCTTCCAACTCTGTTAACCTGTTATACTTCTGCAAACAGCAGTTGCTGCCTCATTTGGAGGGTCTGAGAGATTCACCTGGACATCCCAAGTCTTAAAAGAGAAAAAACAGCCTCACCTGTAAAACGTGTACTGGACATTTCCTATAATTTTAACTCTGTAGGAGCCAGAGAATTCGGGCAGAGTGATGGCAGGCAAGTCCTTCTGCAAGGTTGCAACTCCCTCTAGGCATGCTGAAAGAAAATGGGTAACTTATGTGCTGGTGGGGTTTTTTTCCTCCTCTATCACTTCCTCATTCTTTTTTTTAAGATGAAATGTGTCATATTTGTAGAGATCCTGGGTGCTCCCTGAACTCAGTGGTTTTCTTTCAGATGTTTTATTACCCAACTAGGGAACACCATCAGTGCTAGAAGAGATAACTTCTTTGCCTTTCACCAGCACTGATGATATTCCCTAGCTGGGTCATGAAATGTCTGCAAGAAAAGAACCGAGCTCAGAGAGCACCAGGGACCTCATAGTTGTCCTTCTTCTTCTTCCTCTTCTTCCTCTTAGTCCTCCTCCTCCTCCTCCTCCACCTCCTCCTCCACTCCACATCCCCTCCTCGCTTCTAACATTGATGATGTTCCCTAGTTGGGCCGTGCAACATCTGCAAGAAAACCACCCAGTTCAGAAAGCACCAAGGACCACACAGTCTTTCTCTTTTGCTCCTCCTCCTCCTCCTCCTCCCCCATCTCTCTCCAAACCCCACTCCCTTCTACCACTGATGATGTTCCCTAGTTGGGTCATGAGATGTCTGCAAGGAAACTGCCCAGCTCAGAGAGCCCCAAGGACCTCACATTATTCTCTTCTTTGGTGTCTTTTTTAAAAGACCAGTGGCAGCTCAATAAACTTGGATGTGGTAGAAGCCACCACTCCCCCCAGGGACTTCTCTCTCAAGCCATTGTGCCCCTCTGCCCATTGGTGGGCCAGTTGTATCTTCATTCATCCCATGTCAAAAGAATCTCCTGTTGGTTGCAAGCAACTTCGTGGCTCTTTTTACACAGTTTGCAACACAGGTAAAAAAAGAGGTGGGATTTCCATCATTGCATAACAACCACCTCCTTCTTGGATCACCACCAGATTGTATCCCGTGTCTGCAATCAGTCCGTCACAAGTAAACGGTCTAAAACAGTGTGCCAGGTTTCCAAGTGATGAAATCCACTTAAACAAGAAAAGAACAAAGTCCATCTTCCAAGACAATTTCTTTTGTTTAGGAAAGCATCAAATTGGTAATTCCGGATCTGACACAACCCAGAATTACCCCACAATATTAGAAGTTAGAAACAACCCCCAAAAGTCACATTCTCCAACAGAGAATGTGCAAACCTGGCCATTTTAAGAGGGGTCAGGTTGGACCTGTTGGTGTTAACATACAAAGTCCTACATGGCTTGGGTCCGGGGTACTTGTGGGTATGTCTCCTGCCAGCATTGATGTCCCTTCGCCCTGTACGCGCCCACAGACAGGGCCTCCTTGGGGTGCCGTTGGCCAGACAGTGTCGGCTGGTGGCACCCAGGGGTAGGGCCTTCTCTGTGGGAGCACCCACCCTGTGGAATCAGCTCCCCTTGGGACTTCGTTTGGCCCCTGACCTCCGTTCCTTCCGCCGCAACCTGAAGACCTGTTTTTTTCAGCAAGCTGGCCTGGACTGAAGTGAAGTGGGGTGGGTTTTTTAATTGTATTTTATACTAAGTTTTATTGGTTTTTAGATTTTATTGGGCTTGGGGTTTAATTGTGTTTTAATTAAGTTAATTTTGTATTGTGAGCCGCCCTGAGTCCCTAGGGAGAGAGGGCAGCATACAAGTCCAATAAATTTGAATTTGAATTTCACCTTAAATCTCTAAAAAAAAAATAATAACCCACCAAACCTTGGCTCCATTTTTGGAGAGAGGTGTAGTTTGTTAGAGATCAAGCCAGGGCTGGGCAGCTAATGTTATGGCTGGCTTGGTGAACTCACCAAGGTGAGAAGCAACCTGGAACTATGGAGAAACTTCCTGATAGTGAGGACAATTAACCAGTGGAACTGCTTGCCACCAGAAGTTGTGGGTGCTCCATCACTGGAGGTTTTTAAGAAGAGACTGGACAGCCACTTGTCTGAAGTGGTGTAGGGCTCCCTGCCTAAACAGGGGGTTGGACTAGAAGACCTCCAAGGTCCCTTCCAACTCTGTTCTGAATTGAATAATCTAATGAAAAGAGGGGCTAGGGGTGACCTGATGGCATTTTCAATATTTGAAGATATTGAGAGAAGAGGGGGTCGTTCTCCGAAGGCAGGACAAGGAGCAACAGATGGAAGCTGGTCGAAGAAAGATCCGATGTAGAATTAAGGAGGAATTTTTGGGCAGTGAGAAACAATCAACCAGTGGAACAGAAGTTGCCTTTCAGGAGCTGTGGGTGCTCCAACATTGGAGGCTTTCAGGAAGAGATTGGACAGCCTTTGGTCAGGAATGATATAGAACCTTCTGCCTGAGCAGGGGGTTAGACTAGAAGGCCTCCAAAGCCCCTTCCAACTATTCTAAACGAGAGAGTCACTTTTGGGTCACCCCCTTCTGTTCTCCTTGCACCCCACCCGTTGTCGGACGGTTGGCTGTTGGGCAGAGGGGACTCGGGGGGGTGGGGAGGAAGGAGGCTATGATGACCCAGAGTGTATCAGAAATATAACAAAAACCAAAACGCAAATAAAGGTCCTTTAATGCCTTCAACTTGGCTCCACTGTTTAATTGTTCACAGTTGAAGATTAAACTATTTTCAAAATGACATTCCAAACGAAAGAAACACAGTTCAAATTCAAAGAGCCAATAACGAAGCAAAAACCAAAAACAAACTGCACTGAATAAAGTTCTATCACAGACCAGGATAAATAATTTACCAACTTCAGGAAGATAACCAGGTACAGTCCGTTGGAAGAACGCCAACCAAGATAAACCTTCTCTAGGAATAAAACACTAATTTGTCTCCAGCGTTTGTTAGCAGGCAGATCCAGACTCTTATGCAGATCTCACACCTGCAACCCATGAAGAGGATCATGGCCCTCTCTCCCGAGTAGACTACTCCCTGTTGGCTGTTCCTCCTCTCCCTCAGTCAGTCTCCACAGGGGCATGACAGAGGCATTGGAAAGAACAGCTGGGTACCTACCATAGTCCAATCCTTTCTTGGTGATCCTGCCTGCAAAACCTGGGTTTACACCTTCAGAGGAGGGCAGTAACCAGCAAATCCCGAGCACCAGCAGGCTTTCCCTGCGCATCTTCACACCTCCAAACTCCGGGAGACCTTCTGCTCAGACCAGGGTGGGTGTCTGGAGTCGCCCTGCCACTGGGTGCTTCTAATGCAGAGAAAGAGGAAGCAAACGCTCCCCCCTGCCAGCTTTGAGAAGAAGCAGGAAGCGGCACTCTAGTTCCGGAAAGAAACTTTCCCTGGTTGACCTGTTCCCAGCCTAGATTTGAAATGGGATTTTCCCCCCAGAGGCGCTTCAGATGGGGGAACAATGTCCAGTGGCTGCTTGGACATTGCCATCCCGTGACTCATCACAGAGATTGTGGCTTTGATGCTCAGGGTGACGCCAGTTGGATAGAAAGTCCAGAAATATTTCACAAGAAGAGTTCTCCACTCCTCTACTCGTTGCAGAATACCTTATGCCACCAGACTTGACCGAGAAAACCTAGAACTACGCTGCCTTCGGTCCGATCTAAGTATAGTATATAAAATCATACATTGCAATGTCCTACCGGTCAATGAATACTTCAGCTTCAACCATAACAATACAAGAGCACACAATAGATACAAACTCAAGGTAAACCGCACCAAACTTGATTGCAGGAAATACGACTTCAGCAACAGAGTGGTCAATGTCTGGAATACTCTGCCTGACTCTGTGGTTTCTTCCCCAAACCCCTAAAACTTTAACCTTAGACTGCCTACTGTTGACCTCACCCCTTTCCTAAGAGGTCTGTCGGGGGCGTGCATAAGCGCACCAACGTGCCTACCGTCCCTGTCCCATTGTTTCTTTTTAGTTCTCTTATATGTATCCATCTCATGTATTCATAACTATGTTATACTTATACCTCTTATCTTGTAAGCGATTGACAAAATCAAATAAATCAAATAAATCAATAAAGCAAACATCAGAGCATTGTTTAGAATAGAATAGAAGAACTGAGTTGGAAGGGACCATGGAGGTCCTCTAGTCCAACCCTGGCTCAGGCAGGAAACCCTCTCCCATTTCAGGGAAATCGTCATCCAGTCTCTTCGTAAAAACTTCCAGCGTTGGAATAGAATACCTTTATTGTCATTGTATTTCACGAATACAATGAAATTTGAAAGCTACTCCAGCACAGTGCCCCAAACACCACCTCACAATCACACTACAGGTATTTTTAAAATAATAATAATAATAATAATAATAATAATAATAATAATAATAATAATAATAATAGGACTAAATCACAAATGCACTGTTTGATTCAGGACAATTATTGCCTTGGAAAAGAAACTGTTTCTCAGTCTATTAGTCCTCATTTTAAGACCCCTATAACGCCTCCCTGATGGTGAAGTTGGAGCATTCACAACTTCTGAAGGCAAGTTATTCCATGGGTTAATTGTTCCCCATTATCAAATAATTCCTCCTTAGTTCCAGATTGCTTCTCTCCTTGATGAGTTTCCACCTGTTGCTTCTTATCTTCCCTTCTGGTGCTTTGGAGAATAGCTGGACCCCTTCCTCCTGTCTGTGGCAGCCCCTCAAGTATTGGAAGATGCTCTCCTGTCTCCCCTGGTCCTTCTCTTCCCTAGAGTAGCCAGGTCCAGTTCCTGCAACCGTTCTTCATATGTTTTAGCCTCCAGTCCCCTCATCATCCTGGTTGCTCCTCTCTGCACTCTTTCTAGAGCCTCAACATCTTTTTTACATTGTGACGAGCAAAACTGGATGCAAATATTCCAAGTGTGGCCTTACCAAGACCTTATAATGTGGTATTAACACTTCACGCTCACATGGCCCATGGGAACACAAGGCTTGCATTGCTTGCATTGCACACAACACGAGGTAGTGAGGGGAGGGGGAAAGGGTGGAGGGGGGAACTTGCCCCACTCGCCCCACGTGACTTGCCTTGGCCACCAGGCTGCCTCTTTCTGCTTCTTTCTTCTTCTGCTTCTGGCTGCACGCAAGGAAAGCACAAAAAGTCTTTCTTTCTCTCCCCCAAACTCCACCAGAAATGAGTCTTGGGGACCCTGCAAAGCCTCCTGCTCCAAGAGGCTGCGCTGGCAAAGACTCATTGCTGGCGGAGTTTGGGGGAGAGAAAGAAAGACTTCTGCGGCTTCTGCTGTTTTCCTTGCATGAAGCCAAATGTCTCTCTCTCTCTCTCTCCACCCCCCCTGAGAACGGAGCTGGAGACGGTATCCTGCGATCCCAAATAAAGAACGATCGATCGGTAGGAAAACGGGGTGGGGGATTTTCCTGTAGACTTTTGGGGGGATTTTCCCAGGGTCTCTGGTCCACGGGATTTAAAATGATGAGTTTGGTGGTCCCTGAGGTCCAAAAGGTTGGCGACCCCTGGACTAGATGACCTCCAAGGTCCCTTCCCACACTTCTCTTCTTCTTTTTGGAGAGAGGCCCGGTGGTGTTGCACGAGACCACCTGACCCAAAGCTCCTGAGACATAGAAGGCTGCACAAGGACGACCCAAAGCTTCGCCTTTTCTGCAAGAGGGGATTGCAAAACGTGCTTCCCAGCTGAGGCGAGGAAAAGGGAAGGAAGTTCGTCTCTGAACAAGGGCTTCTCCGACCGTCCTTTTTGGGAACAGGAGGGGAGTCCGTGGACACAGAGGAGGGTCGGGGCTGACAGGCTAGCTAGCAGAAACAGGAAGTCCCAGAGAGCTTCTCCCGCTGCCTGGCAGGAAATGGTTGCTGGCTGAGCTTGCAAAGGTGGTTCCCCTTTTTAAAAGTTTTTTTTAATTACATTTATATGCCGCCCTTCTCCGAAGACTCAGGGCGGCTTACAATTTTTGGGATACAACCCAATGTGCTCAGCAATAGCCTTCATTCCATTGTATATGCCTGCTTATTATTACTAAGCGGCATTTTTACAAAGTCAGCTTATTGCCCCCAACAATCTTGGGTCCTCACTTTACCTACCCCGAGAGGATGGAAGGCTGAGTCAACCTTGAGCCTGGTGGGATTCCAGCCTGCACTAATTGCAGGCAGCTGGAACTAAGTGCTAGGCGTTTAACAGCCTGCACCACCAAGGCTCAAGTTGAGGCTCTTTCACCAAGCTCAACTCAGCCAAGGAAAAAGGAGGTTTTCCTGCAAGCGTGTCTTTGCATGTGTGTGTGTGAGAGACACACCAGCTCTTACACACACACACACTGTGTGTGTGTGTGTGTGTGTGTATCTGCTTGAGTTATCCGTGCCCTGTTTCACCTCTTGCATTTGCAACCACCCCAAGGACAGAGCAGAGTAAGCCTGGTTAGAATGGATCAGAGTTAATCTGCGGAATAACTTTACTTGTTCTGGAGCTCCAGGCTCTTTGGTTTATGTTTCAATGTTCTCTAGCAACCCAGCAAATGTGCAACTCAGGTTAAATTGGCCGTGTAAACACAGCTACTAAGTGATCCATAAATCCATCCATCCATCTTCCTTCCTTCCTTCCTTCCTTCCTTCCTTCCTTCCTTCCTTCCTTCCTTCCTTCCTTCCTTCCTTCCTTCCTTCCTTCCTTCCTTCCTTCCTTCCTCTCTAAGACCCTAAAGTTTTGATTAAACTTAGCGAAGCTCCAACTGGGATATTATATTCTGAAAATAATTCACATGTTTGCCCCAATGGTGTAACCTGAGCTTGCACCCAGGATTCTGGGATTGATCTGGGGGGGCACCCATTTGGGGAAGGCTGGGGTGTAAGAGAAGATAATCTCTGTAGGTCAGGGTTGAACTGTGGAGTCCTTGGGGGCCTCAGAGCTTGGTTGTTTTCTTGCAGACATTTCATGACCCAACTAGGGATCATTATCAGTGCTAGAAGGCATGGGATTTGTGGAGAGGAGGAGGAGGAGGAGGAGGAGGAAGAGGAAGAGGAGGAGGAGGAAAGGAGAAAAGAAGGAGAAAGAGGGCAGTAGGGTCCTTGGTGCTCTCTGCACTGGGTAGTTTTCTTGCAGACATTTCATGATCCAACTAGGCAACATTTTCAGTGCTAGAAGGGAATGGAGTTTGTGGGGAGGAGGAGGAAGAGGAGGAGGAGGAGAACGACTGTGGGGTCCTTGATGCTCTCTGACCTTGTTCTTTTTTTCTTGCAGATATTTCATTACCCAACTAGGCAACATCATCTGAGCTATTATGAAACATCTGCAGGAAAACACCCCAGCTCAAAGACCACCAAGGGCCCCTCCCACTCCATTTGCACATTTCCTCCTGTAGAAAGTTAGCGCCCAGCCCTCTCCTAGAAGAATGAAATATTCTAGGAAATATTAAGAAGGCAGAATATTTCCCCTAAAAGAGAATTAAAAAAAAAAAGGAAACAGAAACTCCACCCTAGCTCCCGGCCCCCAAACAAATATTTTGGTGCCAGCTTATCTACAAGATGAAAGACTTCAGCTCCAGGATGATGGGATTATCCTTCAGGGCAAAGCCATTCAACCACAATGGGAATCGCCCTTCATTGCATCACCAGCAAGCAGTGGTGGGATTCAATTTTTTTTACTACCGGTTCTGTGGGTGTGGCTAAGTGGGCATGGCTAGGTAGGCATGGTCATGTGATTGGGTGGGTGTGGCATTTTTTTGCAGCAGCCCCCACCCCACCCCATGTTTTGGGCCTTCCTGGCCTCAGGGGAGCCTCCTGGTGGGCGTTTTTGCTCCCAGAAGGCTCCCCTGGGGCTCAGGAAGGAAAAAAATGGAGCATAGGAGGGGCACACAGCACCCATCCATGCTCAATTTTGGGGCCTTCCAGGCCTCAGAGGAGCCTCCGGGGGGAGAAGCTCCCCTGGGGCCCAGGAAGGCAAAAAATGGAGGGGGGGCTGGGCCTCAGGGAAGCCGTGAAGCAGTAAGAAGCAAAGGGAATCCAGGCACAGCTGTTCATATGAACAGCTGATTGTCGGGAGGTTAAAAAAATTATGTTAAGGAGTGGCTGGGTGGGTGAGCATCAGGCATCAGGCAGGCGGGAAAAGCGAGCGAGCAGCAACTGGGTGACTGGATTGGGGTCATGGCCAGCCAGAAGTTACTACTGGTTTGGCAACCCACGCCGAACCCTTGCTACCAGTTCATGTGAACTGATGCGAACCGGCTGAATACCACCACTGCCACAAGGTTCCACCAAGCCTGGGACATAGACAACCCCAGCTATGTCTGCATAGCCCCATGGGAGTCTGACTGCAACCAATAGGATACATGCCCTTGCCACAGGAACAGGAAGCTCCAGTTCAAAGCCCAAGAGAGGGTATAAATATCTCTCTCTCTCCACTCCATGTGGTCTTCTACCCAGAATCACATGTCCTTTGGTGGTTCTGTTTCACCATTAAACCCAGGGGTGGGATTCAAAAATCCCAACAACTGGTTCTCTGCCCGGTTGCTGGGTTGGTGTGGCCTACCAGAACTTCTGGGAGAGCCATTTTTTGCCTTCCCCAGAGTCCTGAGGCTTCCCTTGGGCCTCTGGGAGGGCGAAAACAGCCTCCCCCAGGCTCCAGAGGCCCTCTGGAAGCCAAAAACAGGCCCATTTCCAGAACTTCCAGGAGGGATCCTGCACTTACCTGCATCCAAAACGGGCCATGTAGACTCCTGGGAGGGGCAGAGTGGGAGGGGCAGGGCCAGCCATTCAGTTCAACTCCCGGTCCTGTGAACCAGATGTAAATTTATCTTCCGGTTCGCCCGAACCAGCCCGAACCGGCTGAATCCCATTGTGATGAAACCATCCTTCCAAGCCGTCTCTCATGTTTCCAGTGTCTTTCTCCCCACTTGGAACTGAACCCAGAAGGATAATTCTTCTGACACTCCCCCTACTCTTTTGTCCCACTCTGGACCACCAAAGCTTTGGTCTTATCTTTCCTCATTTTCCCTCCCCTTCCCCCGAGGACCCAAACCACGATGGGGAAAAAAAAGCTGCCCCTAATTTTCCACCCTGCTAACAAAAGTCACAAGAACGTACAGCACTTCCGGGACAGTCGGACTGAACAGAAGCCATAAGGACTATTTAACTCTGTGAATAGTAACTACAAAGTAAACAGTTGGGCGAGAATTAATGAGTCCCCGGCGAATTAATTTTAAGAAAACCTGACTGGGCAGGTGGGTGTAAAGTTGCTTTGAATCTGTGATTGCCCATCACTCACAAAGGCACTTCCAGAGGTGGGGGGGGGCTGGAGAAACAAAGGGCCCCCTCCCCAAAACCGCAACTGGCTCTCTTTTGTAAGGGAAGTTGGAAGGAGGCCCTTTCATCCATTGTCTTCCCCATCTCTGCCATCCTGTCCTTGAAGTCTCCATTCAAAGGCCAGTATAATTAATTTTGCTCATCCATCACCGGAACAAAGGGGCGGCCATTAGCATCCATCAAGGCTCCCATTATCTGCCCAAACCACTGAGATGGAGACAGATCTGGCTGGCTGCAGAAGGGAGATATGGCACGGATGGAGGAGGGGGTGGCGGCCCACGTCTCTCTCGAGTAGACGTTGGGGAGAGAAACGGTGAGGTCTCATCAAGCCATTCTCTTAGGCTGAGGTCTCCAATGCTTGGCCTAACTGGAAGGGAAGGGAAGAGAAGACAAGAGAAGAAAATAGAATAGAGATTAGAGTAGAATAGGAATAGAACAGAACAGAACATGGAATAGAACAGAACAAGGAATAGAACAGAACAGAACAAGGAATAGAAATGGAAGGGAAGGGAACAGAAGAGTAGAATAGAATATAATAGAGATTAGAGTAGAATAGGAATAGAACAGAACAAGGAATAGAAATGGAAGGGAAGGGAAGAGAAGATAGAGAATAGAATAGAATAGAATAAGGAATAGGAATAGAATAGAATAATAGAATGGAATATAGAATAGAATAGAATAGAATAGGAATAGAATAGAATAGAATAGAATAGAACAGGAACAGAATAAGAATAGGAAGGGA
>CM019150.1:2778413-2794395 GCA_009733165.1 Naja naja
TGAGGACCCCTGATGTAGAGTTTCCTGCCTGAGCAGGGGGTGGACTAGAAGACCTCTGCGTTCCCTTCCAAACCTATTATTCTACCTTCAGTCTGAAGAGGTCCCTTCCCCATTCCTGACCCGAGAATGGAGCACTGCGAGCCAGCAGCACAACCACAATGCTTAAGAACACACAGCACAGACACAGAGACACTGCCAAACACAACAAGAATAAGTGCAAACACATCTGTGTGAACCAAGAAGAACTTTTGCTTTTTGGTTAAAAACACAACATAAAATGAATGAGATTATAAACACATGTTCTTTTTTCATAGCAATTCCACATCTCCCCAAAAAACCTCCCCTTTGCATTTAATTCTGCATTTCTCCAAGGAGTGCAAAGGTTACCAAATGGGTAAGATCCTCCCACTTCTTCCTATGCTTCCCCCCTGCGAGGTAGGCCACTCTGAACGTGACCTGAAGACCTTCCGGAGCTGTGCATTTTATTTTCCTTCCAATTCTAGCCTTATTTGCAGGAGCCATTCAGGACTTTATCTCAAAACCCTCTGGAAAACTGTCTACAGAGATTCTCCACCCTCCAGGTCTGGGTTGTCCCAGAGGTGCTTCTTCAAAAGGCAACTGGACTTCCTTTGTTTTCCCTTGAAGATGTTTCGCTTCTCAAGCATCGAAGGAGCTTCTTGGACGAAAAGCAAAACCAATAAAGCTGGGTTTTTTTTTTAATAAAAATGTCAAGAAACTTTGGATCCAAGTCTGCAAGAATAAACAGGGATCCAGCCTCAGGAGGAGGAGGAGGTAGTGAAGGAGAAGGAGGTGAAGGAGAAGAAGAGAAAGAGAAGGAGGAGGAAGAGGAGGGGGAGAAGAAGAAGGAGGAGGAAGTCATCCATTCAACCATGTCTATGGACCAGGAAGGAAAATAGGGAAGAAGAAAGAGAAGGAGGAGAACTGTGGCGTCCTTGGTGCTCTCTGAGCTTCGTTGTTTCTTTGCTGATGTTTCATGACTCAACTAGGGAACATTATGAGCGCTAGAAAGGAGTTAGGTTTGCAGAGGGGAAGGAAGGAAGGAAGGAAGGAAGGAAGGAAGGAAGGAAGGAAGGAAGGAAGGAAGGAAGGAAGGAAGAAAGGGAAGGACTGAAGGAGGAAAGAGAGAGGAAGGAAGGGAGAGAGAGGAAGGAAGGCAGAGAGAGGAAGACAGGAAGAGGGAAGGAAGGAAGGAAGGAAGGGAAGGAAGGAAGGAAGGAAGGAAGGAAGGAAGGAAGGAAGAAGAGGGAAGGGACGGAAGGAGGGAAAGAGAGAGGAAGGAAGGGAGAGAGAGGAAGGAAGGAAGGGAGAGAGAGGAAGAGAGGAAGAGGGAAGGAAGGAAGGGAAGGAAGGGAAGGAAGGAAGGAAGGAAGGAAGGAAGGAAGGAAGGAAGGAAGGAAGGAAGGAAGGAAGGAAGGGGAGGACTACTGTAGGCTCCCTGGTGCTTTCTGAGCTTTCTTTCTCGCAGATGTTTCATTACCTGCCAAGGTAACACCATCTGTGCTAGATGGGAGTGGAGTTTGCTCTCTTTATAGACACTAGTGGCTTGCCCTGTCAAGAGTGAAGAAGCAGAATTGGGCTTTGGGCTAAATCCAGCTGGGATACTGGAGCTCCCGAACTACCAAGGAATGTTTTCAGCACCAGATCGGTCGGCCAGAAGAAGACCTAGAGATACTCCAGAACTCCAGCACCTCAAGTCTCTGGTTTCACCGGACTTGAGCCGCTGCTTGGGCTGTGGTTCTCCAAGTAGAGGATCCCCAGTCCTTTTTCCTGAGCCCCACCACCTCGGAGACCCTGCAGTTCCATGGACCACGTGCTACTGGAGTCCACGGCATCTTCGGATGAGTTCTGAGAATCGGCGTCTTCTGACGAAAAACTCCCGTGTCTGGAGAGCTGGAAGTACTGGGCTCTCTCTCGCTTCTGGGGCCGTGGTGGGCCTCTCACCAGCAGTGGGGCACAGGAGTGGCCTATGGGTGGTAGAGTGTCCCCGGTTCCTGGCATAGGCTCGGCTTTGGGAGAAGAGGCAGAAGAACGACACAATGGAGAAGAATCCCAGGAGGCCCTCTGAGGTCTCCCGGAGGGCTCCTCACCCAGATCCTGGTGGTCAAGCCCACCAAATTCCAAGGTGGCACCTGGAGAAGCTTCCTTGTGGCCTCTTACATCCATATCTGAGGGCTTCTTTTGAGAGGAATCCTTTCTGTCCACGGTTTCTTTGGAGAATGGCTCCAGGTTGTTGGCAGCCTCCAACGTCTCATCAACATGGAGGACGTCAACTGGGATTGACGAAGATGAGTTAGGAGCTGAAGGGCTTCTCTTCTCCTCACAGTCTCCTGCAGTGATTCCCTTGGCCTCCTTGAAGCTGATCAGAAGGTCCTCCAGGATCCTCTTGGCTTCTTGGCTTGTTCCAAGGCGTCGCTCCAGATCAAGCAACCTTTTTCGCTGTGCATGCTGGACGCTTGGAGCTTCATCTGCTGGAACTTCTCCTCTGAAAAGTCCTCGGACAATCGCCGGATAGCATCTTTGGTGTCCTTTTGGACCTCCACGATGTTGGGGTCCTTCTCCCTGGCCTGCCACTGGGCCAGATGTTGCTTGCAGTCCAGGTGAAACGCCGTGACCTTGAAAAGAGAAGAGGTCAACATCTGTTACTGACTCCATCAAAGACTTCTCTTTTGGTTTCCATGCTATGTCAACAATAAGAGTATTTTTCTTGACAGTTAAAATTAATCAGTGGAATGGGTTGCCTTCAGAAGTTGTGGGAGGAGGTTTCCAAGAAGAGATTGGACAGAATGGTACGGGGTAAGGGCGTCCAATTTGGGGGATTTTTTGGACTGGAACTCCCAGAATTACCCAGCCAGCCATGAAGAGGGGAGGGGAGGGGAAGGGAAGAGAGGGTTAGGAGGAACCTTGGAGGTCTTCTAGCCCAACCCCCTAATGAGGCAGGAGACCCCATGCTGTTTCACACAAATGGTTGCCCAATCTCTTCTTAAAAGTCTCCAGCGGTGGATGTCGATGTAGAGATTTTCAGTCACTACAGGTCATAGTTGTCCCAAAAGTGCTTTTTCAAGAGGCAACTGGACTTTTTAAAGAGGCAGCTGAAGAAACTTCTTGGATGGGAAGCAAAACGTCTTCAAAGAAAATCCAAAAAAAATCCAGTTGCCTTTTAAAAAAATGTACCCTTGGGATTCCCAACCAACTTCTGTTGTGGTTAGCCGGCAGCAGGTGCAGACGGCTGAGGAGAGCGAGGACTTGGATGAGGGGCCGGGACCATCAGGGAGTGGACTGCTGCCTTCAGGGATTGTGGGGGCTGGAAGCAGTGAGGAAGAGGTCCCCCGAGGAGCCTGTGCCAAGTGCAAAGCATGAGTGCAGGAGGATTCGTAGAAGAGAACAGCTGCAGCAGCACAGGCAACTCAGGAGTAAAGATGCAACGTAATGGCCCCTCCCTCCAGGGAATATAAGCCTGGTTTCAAAAGGTTTTTGCCTTCGCAAAAGGCAAAAACGCTCCAAGGACCCAGCATCGTGTGTAGAGACTCCGGCTTATCTGAAGAATTCTCTCAAGGCTTTTCTGGTTGGACTAATTGGCTGCAAGCCATCTTTTATCTACAAAGAAGTCTATTTGCAAATTAAAGCTGAGAAGGTTTGAGTCGCTGCGTTTGTTTGAGATTTTCTTGCTGGTAACAGGGTTGGGTCAGAACAACTTCTGAAGATAAGCCATTCCACTGATCAGTTGTTCCCACCGTCATGAAATTCCTTTTTAATTTCAGGTTGCTTTTTTCCTGGATTAGTTTCCATCCATTGTTTCTTTCCTGCCTTCGGGTGCTTTGGAGAATAGATTGACCCCCTCTCTTCCCTGTGGCAGCCCCTCAGGTACTGGAAGAAGCTATCATGTCTCCCCTGAGCCTTGTCTTTGTTAGGCTATATATATATATATTTAATTCATATTTATATGCCGCCCTTCTCCGGAGACTCAGGGCGGCTTACAGTTTTTGGAGCACAACCCAATGCACTCAGCAACAGCCTTCCTTCCACTGTACATGCCTGCTTATTATTACTAAGTGGCATTTTTACAAAGTCAGTTTATTGTCCCCAACAATCTTGGGTCCTCCACTTACCTACCCCGAGAGGATGGAAGGCTGAGTCAACCTTGAGCCTGGTAGGATTCGAGCCTGCAGTAATTGCAGGCAGCTGGAGCTAAGTGCTAGGCTTTTAACAGCCTGCACCACCAAGGTGCTATATCTAGTTCCTTTAGCTGTTCACAATCATTTGTCAACTCGTAAAACATTCCTAGGCCTGTTTTGGAGTTGCCATAAATAAAGGACGGGGGAATCTGAAGGAGCAGTATGGCAGTTTAAAACCAGAAGTATATTCCACGCTTATCTTACAAAGATTGTAGCTGGGCTACCAGATCTTCTGCTCATGAAAATCCTTCAGTGGAAGAAATGATTAGACTAACTATGTTATTAAAAAACAGGGAAGAAGAAGAATATTTTATGACATGGAATATATGGTATAAATGGTTAAAAAAAAGGAGTAAAGATATTTTGTGAAAATGTCTAAAGAAACTGCAAAGAAGAACAGGATATATGATTTATGTGTGTATATATGTATATATGTAAAGTAATGTAGATAAATAAATAATGTACTTTAATAATAATATATAAGTAAGGAACTAGTAAATTAGCAACAGATATACCTATGGTAAATGCACTCAACTGTTATTAAAGGACATGTGTACTGCTATGATACCGCTGTAAAATGTGAGAACTTGTTTCTCTTCCTTAAATTCTTGAAACATTGAATAAATAAATTAAAAAAAAAGAAAAGAAAATCCTTAATTGGAGAACATGATTGATGACATCCAGCCCTGAACATGCTTCATTGGAGAATCTGATTTATGACATACCCAGAGGGGAGAGAGGAAGAAGGGTCACAGGTGACTGTAAACTAAGTATGCCAGAGTTGGCTTCATTTAGGTTAATGCCAGCATGTTGCTCCTAATAAATCGTTTGGATTCTTCTGACGCTTGAACTCGAGGCTCATGATTTCATTAGGGCCGGAACCCAGACACCATTCTTGACTGTTCTTCTACTTTATGAAGGCATTTTCTGAGCTCACCTTGTCACAGAATCTGTAGAGGTCCAGGAAAGTCTCCAGCTCTGCTCCTTTCATCTCCATGTCCATGTAGAACATGGTCAGCTTAGCTTGGAAAGCTCCCTTGGCTGCCTCAAAGGTGGCCATCTCAGGAAACTTGAACCCATGGATCTTGGCAGCTTCCTTGGATAAAGAGAGGCCCTGGTTGTAGTGAACCTGTGGGAGAAAGAAGGCAACTCTTGGTTAGCCATCTACAACGAAGATGATTAGGGGGCTGGAGACTAAAACGTATGAAGAACAGTTGCAGGAATTGGGTATGTCTAATCTAATGAAGAGAAGGACCAGGGGTGGGCATGATAGCAGCCTTTCAGTATTTGAGGGGCTGCCTCAGAGAAGAGGGGGTCAAGCTATTCTCCAAAGCACCTGTAGGCAGGAGAAGAAACAATGGATGGAAGTTAAACAAGGAGATAAGCTAGAGTCCTGCATCCAGTTTTGGTCACCACACTATAAAAAAGACGTTGAGACTCTAGAAAGAGGGCAGAGAAGAGCAACCAGGATGATGAGGGGACTGAAGACTAAAACATACGATGAACGATTGCAGGAACTGGGCCTGGCTAGTCTAGGGAAGAGAAGGACCAGGGGAGACAGGAGAGCATCTTCCAATATTTGAGGGGCTGCCACAGAGAGGACGAGGGTGTCAGGCTATTTTCCAAGGCACCTTTGAAGGCCATACAAGGAACAATGTATGGAAACTGATCAAGGAGAGATTCAACCTGGAAATAAGGAGAAACTTTCTGACAGGGAGAACAATTAACCAATGGAACAGAAGTTGCATTCAGAGGTTGTGGGAGCTTCATACCTGGAGACCTTCAAGAAGAGACTGGACTCCCATCTGTCTGAAATGGTGAAGGGTCTCCTGCTTGGGCGGGGGGTTGGACTAGATGACCTACCTTCCAACTCTTGTCAATTTATCTATATAAACAAAGGTCTCCTGGTTCAACTGGGGGTTGGTCTAGAAGATCTCCAAGCTCCCTTCCCACTCTGTTTTATTATACCCAGCGACCAAAAAGACCCGTGATCCACAAACGAAATGCCCATATCCAGAGGACCCCAGCAGATCCTTGCAGGGGGAGTATTGATCCTGAGTGATGCTAGAGATGCCTCCCAGGAACTCATGGAGAAACAATGCTGAGCTATTGACCCTTGGTTCAGTGTTCAACCAGACTCTCCTAAATTAAGAAGTCTGACAGAAGATCTATCTATCTCCACCATCCATCCATCCATCTATCTATCTATCTGTCTGTCTGTCTGTCTGCCTGTCTATCTATCCTTCCATCCTCTATCGATCGATCTATCCATCCATCATCTATCCATCCATCATCTATCTATCCATCCATTATCTATCTATCTATCATCTATTTATCTATCCTTCCAACCTCTATCTATCTATCCATCCATCATTTATCTATCTATCTATCTATCTATCTATCTATCTATCCATTATTCCATCATTATCTATCATCTATTACTTCTATCTATCATCTGTATTATCCATTATCTGATGCTGTCTGTCTGTCTATCTGTCTATCTATCTGTCTGTCATCTATCTCCACTCTCAATGTCATCTATCTATCTATCTATCTATCTATCTATCTATCATGTATCTATCCATCCATTATCTATCTATCTATCTATCTATCTATCCATCCATCCATCCATCCATCCATCCATCCATTATCTATCTATCCATCATCTATTTATCTATCTATCCTTCCATCATCTATCTATCTATCTATCTATCTATCTATCCATCCATCTATCTGTCCATCCATCCATTGTCTGTCTGTCTGTCTGTCTGTCTGTCTGTCTGTCTGTCTATCTATCTATCTATCTATCTATCTATCTATCTATCTATCTATCTATTTCTCAAATGTCTCACTTAGCAACAAAAATTCTGGGCTCCATTGTGGTCGTAAGTCGAGGACTACCTGTACAGAGGCTGAAAAATTAGAATAATCAAAAAGTTTCAAGCGTGTCAGGCAGATATGACTTGGAACGAATCTACCTGTCAGGCAGAATTTAGATCAGGGAAGGAACAGAGTCAGTGGCCGCTTAGTTCTGGGCAGGAGAACTGAAGCCCTGGAGGAAGAGATAAGAGACTTTGCAGAACAAACCTTTTCTTCGAAGCAGGGAGAAAAAAATAAATGCTTCCCAAATTAAAAAGTGACTTTTTTAGAATACGCTATCAATGTCAACCAGAGAAAAGTGGGAAATTAAAGCCTTGGGCGAAATGGTTTGGAAGAAGAACTCGTTACGGAAATAAAAATGGAAACGAGAAAGTCCAGGTTAAAAGAAAATGAAGTTTAGATCCAGGTAGTCCTTGACTTATGACAACAACGGGGATCGGAATTTCCCTTGTAAGCAAGAGGGGTGTCAACTCATAAAATATTTCTAGGGTCTTTTTAGAGTTGCCAACAGAAAGGGAGAGGGGAGGAGTGCAGCAGCTTGCAAAACTGAAAGTGCATCCCATAAATGTTTTCAAAGATAGTAACTAGGTGACTGAAGTTTCTGCCGCTCAAAATTCTAACTGGAGAGCATGATTGAGGACTCTGGGCTATGGACTTGTCCCATTGGAGAATATGAATTATGATATACCCAGGGGGTGGGTGGGGAAACCAGGGTCAAGGGTGACAATGAATGATGTGACTCAGAGTTAGCTACACCCAAGCAGTGCCGGACATGTTAACTCCCAATAAATCCTTTGGAAGTTTGGCTCGAGACTCATGATTTAAATGGGGGAACTGCTGGAATCCTGACAACTCACCTTTGGAGGGTTGCAGTCACAACAACGCAAAAGTTAGAATATGCATGTTGGATTCCATCCTAACTTACCGTGGCTTCTTTGAAAAAGTCCTTAAACCGCCGGTAGGACTCTTCGGTTTTCTCCAGGCTGCCCTCCGCCAACCCCACCGTGCTCAGCTCTGGTTCTCCTTCTTCATCAATCCACAAAGTGACCTGAAGGAAGAAGCCACAGAAGAGAGAGAGAGAGAGAGAAAAAAAACCTCTTTCTCTGGACAAAGAGATGCTTTGAAGTTGAGCCAAGCACACAACGATTTTAGCCAGGTCACTTCACCTGATGCTCCATTTCTAGAGAACGTGAAGCTCAGTTGGGCCAGCCTTAAGTTTCTCCTTGTCATTTGGGGCTTCGTTTGTCCTACAAAGAGGCTTGGAGACTAAAACAGACGAAGAACGGCTGCAGGATTTGGGTGGGCTGGTCTAAAGAAAAGAAGAATTAGGGGTGACATGACAGCTGAACCCCAGAATTTGTGGGGCTGCCCCAAAGAAGAGGGAGTCAAGCTATTCTCCAAAGCACCAGAAGGCAGGAGGAGAAGCAACAGAGAAGCAACCTGGAACTAAGGAGAAACTTCCTGACAGTGAGGACAATTAACTAGTGGAACAGAAGTTGCCTTCAGAAGTTGTAGGTGCTCCATAACTGGAGTTTTTAAAGAAGAGACTAGACACTCATTTATCTGAAATACTATAGATTATCCTGCTTGAGCAGGGGGCTGGACTAGAAGACCTTAAGGGACCTTACAGGGTCCCCTACAGCTCATTCATTCATTCACAGTGATGGGAGTACCCAGAACTTCTGGAGGTTAGTGGTTCCACTTATTATTCTGCCTCTTAGGAAATTCCTCCTTATTTCCATATTGAATCTCTCCTTGATCTGTTTCCATCCATTATTCCTTGTCTGGCCTTCAGGTGCCTTGGAGAATAGCTGGACCCCCTCCTCCTCTCTGGGGCAGCCCCTCAAATATTGGAAGATGCTCTCCTGTCTCCCCTGGTCCTTCTCTTCTCCAGACTAGCCAGGCCCAGTTCCTGCAACCGTTCTTCATATGTTTTAGCCTCCAGTCCCCTCATCATCCTGGTTGCTCTTCTCTGCCCTCTTTCTAGACTCTCAACATCTTTTTTATAGTGTGGTGACCAAAACTGAATGCAGGACTCTGGGTGTGGTCTTACTAAGGCTTTGAAGAGAGTGGTATTAGTACCTCCCTTGATCTTGATTGTATCCCTCTGTTAATGCAGCTTAGGACTGCATCAGCTTTTTTGGTGATGCCACATGAACAAGGAACGGATGAAAAGGCTGAAAGGATGAGCACAATGGGATGTAACTAGCATTGGACACAGTTTAGTTGCAGCCTTCACTTACCTGGTGAAATCCTTCCTCAACTTCCCGGATCTTCTTGAGGAACTCCAAGTGTTCCAAGCAACCATTGGATTTGGTCACCAGCGTGTGAACTTCTTCCTCCACCAGGTTGTAGACGGCCAAGGCGCTCTCAAAACTGCGCCTAACAAACACACACATGATTAGGGGACTGGAGGCTGAAACATGCGATGAACAGTTGCAGGAACTGGGCCTGGCTAGTCTAGGGAAGAGAAGGACCAGGGGAGACAGGAGAGCATCTTCCAATATTTGAGGGGCTGCTGCAGAGAGGAGAAGGGGGTCAAGCTATTTTCTAAAGCACCTTTGAAGGCCAGACAGGGAATAATGGATGGCAACTGAACAAGGAGAGATTCAACCTGAAAATAAGGAGAAACTTTCTGACAACAATCAACCCATGGAACAGAAGTTGCCTTCAGAAGTTGTGGGAGCTTCATCCCTGGAGGCTTTCAAGAAGAGACTGGACTGCCACCTGTCAGAAATGGTGTAGGGTCTCCTGCTTGGGCAGGGGGTTGGACTAGATGACCTATAAGGTCCCTTCCAACTCTGTTAATCTGCATCTGCATCATATCATTACACAAACAGGGAGCCTTTCTGGATCACTTTTGGCCTTGTGGACATTTTTGCTTTTAAAGGTGTGCTAGCAATATCTCAAGTTTTTTTTTCCCATTTTCTCCACAGCTTTGCTTTAGGATTGTTCACCGCGAGTTCTTGAAGTATCAAAAAATCAGGCTGAGAGGAAGTTTGCTAATGCCATTCCTACCCATCTTCTGCCCACTGGACGATGGGATATTGATTTTGCAGTTGGTGGGCAAGTTAAGGAAGAGGTTGGTATGGGTTGTCCTTGACTTATGGCCTCCAGTGAGCCAAAATTTGCCACTCAAGGTCCCTTGAGTGAAATGGAGAAGGCCAGGAGCCTTGCTAGGGACTATTAAGGGTGTGCATTGATCTCCTCTTCCTCCCTCTTCCTCCTCCTCCTCCTCCTCTCCTTGGAAAAACTGCCTCCCTTCTAGCACTGATGTTGCCTAGTTGGGTCCTAAAATGTCTGTAAGAAAGCAACCAAGCTCAGAGGGCACCAAGGACCCCATAGTCTTTTTCTTCCTCCTCCTCCTCCTCCTCCTCCTCCTCCTCCTCCTCCTCCTCCTCCTCCTCCTCCTCCTCCTCCTCCTCCCTGGAAACCCTCCTAACATGGATGATGTTCCCTAGTTGGGTCATAAAACGTCTGGAAGGAAACAACCCAGCTCAGAGAGCACCAAAGACCCCACAGTCCTCCTCTCCCCCTCCCCTCCCCTCCCCCTCTCCTTCCTTCCTTCCTTCTCATTTCCATCTCCTTCCTTCCTTCCTTCCTTCCTTCCTTCCTTCCTTCTTCTTCCCTTCCTTCCTTCTTCTTCCTTCCTTCCTTCCTTCTTCCCAGCTTCCTTTTCCTTCTTCCTTCCTTCCTTCCTTCCTTCCTCCTCCACAAAACCTATTTTCTTCTAGTGATGTTCCCTAGTTGGGTCATAAAGCGTCTGAAGGAAACAGCCCAACTCAGAGGACCAAAGACCCACAGTCTCCTCTCCCCTCTCCTCCCCTCCTCCCCTCTCCTTCCTTCCTTCCTTCCTTCTCATTTCCATCTCTTCTTCCTTCCCTTCCTTCTTCCTTCCTTCATCCTTCCTTCTCCTCCACAAAACCCTTTTCTTCTAGCTGATGTTCCTAGTTGGGTCATAAAACGTCTGGAAGGAAACAACCCAGCTCAGAGAGGACCAAAGACCCCACAGTCCTCCTCTCCCCTCTCCTCCCCTCCCCTTCCCTCTCTTCCTTCTTTTCCTTCCTTCTCATTTCCATCTCCTTCCTTCCTTCCTTCCTTCCTTCCTTCCTTCCTTCCTTCCTTCCTTTCCTTCCTTCCTTCCTTCCTTCCTTCTCCACTCCACAAAACCTATTTTCTTCTAGCTGATGTTCCCTAGTTGGGTCATAAAACGTCTGGAAGGAAACAACCCAGCTCAGAGAGCATCAAGGACCCCACAGCCCTCCTCTCCTCCTTCCTTCCATCCTCCTCCTCCTCCTCTTCCTCCTCCTCCTCCTCCTTTTGAGAACTGTCCTGAGGACTTGGCTTTCCTACCGGACGTCAGGAGTGAAGCCGAGCCGGGTGGCCTCCTTCCGCAGCCTGGCCAGGGTGGCCCCTCCTTCCCTCTGCAAGCTGACCAGCTGGGCATCGCGCAGAACCTCCTGCATGAGCTGCCGGTGCCGGCTGACTTGGCGCTCCACTGCCTGCGGGACAAGCCAACCGTTCATGCAGGGCAGGACAACTGTCTTCGAGTGCTTTGGTCCAGGCAGCATGCCAGTCCTTGATTTACGACCGCCATGGCCCTTGCCCATGACGCTCATAGAGTGTGCTGGCCCTTAAGCGATTTACTCGCGGGATTGCCTCGCTCCATGAGCCCAATCCCTGCTCTCCCTGTTGCAGTCCTTAAGGGAGCACATGAGGCATTTAAATGGAGCATGGGGTGCCTAAGGGGGCAGGGAGGCCTCTGGCAACTCAGCTCCACATACCAGGCCCTTCCCAGCTCCCACGTGGCCTGTCTGGTCCTTCCTCATCTCCTGGGGGCCACCCTGGCTCCACTTTCTGCCCTGCCATCCTTGGGCCTGCTTTCCACTCCCCTGGGCCCCACATGCCTCCTCACCATTGGTAGCTCAGCGGTGAATTGTGGGGTCCTTGGTGCGCTCTGAGCCTGGGGGTTTCCTTGCAGACGTTTCATAACCCAACCAGGAAACACCATCAGTGCTGAATGTTGGGTCATGAAACATCCACAAGAAAACCACCCAGCTCAGAGAGCACCAAGGACCCCAGAGTCATTGTCCCCCTCCTCCTCCTCTTCCTCTCTCCAAACCCCCTTCCTTCTAGCACTGATGATGTTGCCTAGTTGGGTCACGGAATGTCTGCAAGAAAACAACCAGGCTCAGAGAGCACCAACAACTTCACAGTCATCCTCCTCCTCCTGCTCCTCCTGAACCTCCCTCCCTTCTAGCACTGATGATGTTCCCTAGTTGGGTCATGAAACGTCTGCAAGAAAACCACCCAGCTCAGAGAGCCCCAAGGACCCCCACAGAGACGAATTCAGCCCTTCAGTGCCAGGAAAAGATGCAGGCCACAAAGCTCGGCTGACGTGTGGCCTCCAACCTCCAGTAAGACCCTACCTCCTTACCTGCAAGGTCTCCAGGCTTTCTTCCTTCTCCAGCTCCTGGGTGGTGGTCCGTAGCAACTCGGAGGCCTTTTTGAGACCACCGACAAAATGATGGGCTTTCTAGGAGAAGAGATGGCCAAAGGACATTTTGTCACAATGGAAGTTGTGTCAAGATTATATTCATGAACTGGAACAGAGCTTAGTAACAATGTCAAACAATGAGAGCTGAGTTGAGGGCTGAAACTTAAAGAGAGAATCTTTATCTCTGTTCTGTGCTCAGCTCTAAAGTGAGAGAGAAACTGACTTGCTTGCTTGCCTGCTGAACTGATGTCTGTTTCTGAGCTTCTGGGTTGCTGTACTGCTCTGAACCTTTAACATGTCTGCTTCTGTTTGAGTTTGCTCCGTGCTGAGAAAAATCTATAATTGGTATTGTAAAATTAACTTTATGAAAGCCAACTGGATGACTTTGGGCCAATCACCAGGAGACAGTGAGTTCTAGTCCTGCCTTAGGCATGGAAGCCAACTGGATAACTGGGCTGATCACCAGGAGACAGTGAGTTCTAGTCCTGCCTTAGGCATGGAAGCCAACTGGATAACTGGGCCGATCACCAGGAGACAGTGAGTTCTAGTCCTGCCTCAGGCATGGAAGCCAACTGGATAACTGGGCCGATCACCAGGAGACAGTGAGTTCTAGTCCTGCCTTAGGCATGGAAGCCAACTGGATGGGCGATCACCAGGAGACAATGAGTTCAGCCGCCTCAGGCGAGCCAACTGGATAACTGGGCATCACCAGGAGACAGTGAGTTCTAGTCCTGCCTCAGGCATGGAAGCCAACTGGATAACTGGGCCGATCACCAGGAGACAGTGAGTTCTGTCCTGCCTCAGGCATGGAAGCCAACTGGATAACTGGGCGATCAGACAGTGAGTTCCTAGTCCTGCCTTAGGCATGGAAGCCAACTGGATAACTGGGCCGATCACCAGGAGACAGTGAGTTCTAGTCCTGCCTTAGGCATGGAAGCCAACTGGATAACTGGGCCGATCACCAGGAGACAGTGAGTTCTAGTCCTGCCTTAGGCATGGAAGCCTGGTTGATTTTGGAATCACCGGGAAAAACCAACTGGGTGACTTTAGGCCAATCACCAGGAGAGAGTGAGTTCTAGTCCTGCCTTAAGACACTGAAGGACACTGGATGACTTCGGACCAGTCCCTTTTGCTTTGTCCAACCCACCTCACAAGGTTGTTCTTCTGGGGAAAATAGAAGAAGGAAGATGTTGGGTATGTTTACCCCCTTGAATTGTTTGTAAAAATAATAAAGGCGGGATTCAAAAACCAGTGGAGAATTAAATTGTGTTTCAAGGCAAGGATATTGCCTACCACGTCTGAGCCATGGCACACGGTGGCTCTGGGGGAGGCCTGGAATTTCGAGGCCGAAAGCCACAAAAAGGATTAGAATCTGTGAGATAAATCAAACAAGGCAATTGAACAGGAGGTGTCTTCAGGTCCAAAAAGCCAAGGTGGCGGCCATGACGGTGAGATGAAAACTCCACCTGATTTTAATCTGCATGGCACATCTTGAAAATTAATACCTGTTCTGACCGGGCTTCCCAAGATCATGAAGCCGACTCTTCGTCCCGATAAACCCCCTTTTATTTAGGTTAAAGGGAATTCCTCTCCCGGCAAACAGTCTTTCATGAGATTTCACAACTACAGACCTTTATCAGGCTGGGAGAGTTGCCAGGCCAATAGCTTCCAAATGCCACGCTGTAGCAGCAATGACTTGGCAAGGAGTCAGGAACAGATCTTCACACTAATTAAAGGAACTAATTGTCTTCTGCAAACTCCACTCCCCCTTTGCTCGTTTATTCCTTTGGGTCATTCACTGTCCACCTGAGCCTTTACTCCTGAGTCGGCCCATGTTCCTTAGCTGTTCCCTTCGTCTGGCAGCTCTGTGCATGCGCACACTGGGAGCAGGCTCCAGATGTTCTTCTTCCCCACTGATCTCTGACTCCGAAGGCAGCTGATAACTGTCGGATGGCCCTGGCCCCATCTCTGCCTCCGATGCAGAGCCCTCATCAGAGCCTTCCCCAGACTCCAGGACTGGCCCATGTTCCTCCCCAGCCTCCTCACTGTCTGCGTCTGTGGCCAGTTCCGCTGTTGAGCCACAACAATATCAAGGATTAATCTCAATCACCCCACGCCAGCTGCCATCTTGACTTTTTGGACCATCCCACATGGACACCCCTGCCGTCAAAACCCAAGGAGAAAGGTTTGCCCTCCCCTGAGACCCCTCCCCAAATGGAGAAAAGGCAGGAGAAGAGGGTACCTGGAAGAACTGCACCCATTCCCCGTGGTTGTAGGGGAAGTGACCATCGAAGGCCTGGGTCAGCTGGCTATTGTCCACGTGGCGGGTCAAAGCTTTCGGAGAAGTCACGGTCTCCACCTGCGGGTAAGATATGGAGGGATGGTCAACGTCAGCTTGGAGAAACATTTACGTAGCTCAACCCACCTTGCAAATGTCAGTGTTCCTGTTCTGACCCAAACTGTTCCAAGGAAGTAAACACCAAATGGAGGTAACAGCAAAACCTTTTAATGATTCTTTACGAATTCTGTTCCTTCCCAGTTAAAAGGCTGTTTCAAACTAACGGTCTCTGATAAGAACGAGCCTTGCCAAGGTGGTGCAAGGCTGCCAAGAACATGAGATAAAGTTGCCAAGAAATATTTCAAACACAAAGAGTCTCCAAACACAAACCAGGATAGTCCGAACGTCCACAAGGCTTGAGTGCAAAAACTTCTTTGCTTCCTGCAAAGAACTCCGGTTTCTCAGCTGGCTTTTATCCCTTAAGGGAGAGGCCATCACCTTGCAGCCTTACTCCTGAGTCGCCTGTGCTGCTGCAGCTGCTCTTTCCTTCCAGCAGCCCTGCGTGCATGCACACTGGGCACAAGCTCCTCAGGGCCCTCTTCCAGCCCCCACAATCTCCAAAGGCAGCACTCCACTCCCTGATGGTTCTGGCCCCATCCCTGCATCACACGCAGGCCCCTCAGCCGTCCACACCTGCTGCCGGCGAACCACAACAGTTCCAACTCACTAACTCCAACCCAATAAACTCCGAGATGTACCTTTCCTCAAAGTTCCATTTTGTAGAGTTGTCCTATTGGCACATCTGGGAAAACCCGAATCTGAGACTTCTGGGTTTTCCCTTCCCAAAAGAGAAATCAAAGACCCCTCCCCTGCATCCATCAGTCCATCCCATGGCCCAAACGAATCTTCATCCCCACTGGAGACATCCCCTCCCAGTCACTCCCCTCCAGGTGCAGGGCCACATGACTCTGATTCTAAACCTTTGCAGTGCTTATGTTTTATTTATTTATTGAATTTTTATCCTTTGAATATTGCTTATTACATAACTCAAGGCGGCAGATATACCCAACATTGTTTCCTCCTCTGCTTTTCCCCGTAACAACAACCCTGCTGTCAGCCTTGGAAGCCATTTTT
>CM019150.1:2837474-2851931 GCA_009733165.1 Naja naja
TAATCAATAACCAAGATTAGTTATTTTTTATTATTATCTTGGAACCATAAATAAATCTTAGGGGGATATGTATTGCAGACCCGATCAATTAGAGATATATTGTAAGGTTTTCTTTTCTCCTTTTTCTTTTTTTCTCTATCTTCTTCGCTTTAAAGGAATGATTATGATTATGCTACTATATTAACCACTGAGGTGTCACTTTCAAAGTAGTAAAAGGGGGCAAGTCTAGGTTTTTTTTCATTTTAGTGTTAAAATTTGTATGGATTTAGAATTATGGAGAGAATATGTGATGAAAGGGCAAATCTGACGGACAAAAGAATTCTGTAAATGATAAAAGAGTATTAACAATGTGAAGATAATTAAAGGATAGATATGGATGAACTTTATCTTTAATATGATGGGCAAATATATTGTTATTTGTAAGATTTATAAATGAAGTTTTTAATATATATATATATTTGCAATTAACTCGAAATGAACTGGGGGGTTATACAGATTGAGATTAAGATTTGAGATTAGGATTAATTTCTTTGACCCTTTGTCTGCTAAAATGGAATAGAAGTGAAGTTAAATGTTTAAAATGAATATAGATCTACTGTCATATTTGCATGTAAAAGTGACGACCCAGGAACATGCTGTCTACTGAAAAGAGCTGTTTTAAAAAATTGTTAAAAATTGAATAAAATTTGTTAAAAAAAAAAAAAGAAGGTCCTGCCTCCGATGCAGAGATGGGGGCCAGGACTACCTGGGAGTTATGTGCTGACTCCTTCGGAGTCTGGCAGCAGTGAGGAAGAGGAACAAGGGGAGCGTGTTCCCAGTGCATGTGTGCGCAGAGCTGCTAGAAGGCAAGAGCAGCGGAGACAAAAGGGGCAACATCTCCACCCCAAGCCAGATCAGTGATGCCCTCTCCGTGATGACCCGTTGCCTGGATGCGGTACGGATCTGGATGAATGGAAATGTGCTTCGACTCAACCTGGCCAAGACTGTGCATACCGGCATCTCGGCCCAGTCAGGAATGTCCATCTTTGGAAGTGTTGCCCCCTGTGGATAGGGCGCGGAACCTGGGGGTCCTCCTGGATGCATGGCTCCGGTTGGAGGAGCAGGTGGGGGCCGTCACCAAGGGGGCCTCTGCCCAGCTCTGCCTTGTTCGTCAGCTTCGCCCATTTCTGGACCGAGATGCCCTGCGCACAGTCACTCATGCCCTTGTCACCTCCAGACTCGACTACTGCAGCGCTCTCTATTTAGGATTGCCCTTGCATACCATCCGGAGATTGCAGCTGGTGCAGAATGTGGCCGCGTGGGTGGTGATGGGAGTCTCCCAATTCTCCCATATTACCCCCCTCCTGCGTGACCTGCATTGGTTGCCGGTTGCACTCCAGGTGAGATTCAAGGTTTTGGTTTTAACATTCAAAATCCTACACGACATGGGTCCAGAATATTTAAGGGAGCAACTCCTGCCGATATCGAGTGCCAATCGCCCTGTGTGAGCACACAGGCAAGGACTTCTCGGGGACCCGTTGGCAAGCCAATGTCGGCTGGCGGTCCCTCAGCGATGAGCCTATTCTGTGGCGGTCCCTGTCCTGTGGAACCAGCTGCCCCTAGGACTCCGTCTGGCCCCTGACCTCCGCACCTTCCGCCACGATCTGAAGACCTGGTTGTTTGACCAATCCGGGCTGTGACTCTTACCCAGGGGAGGGGGATGGTTCTTAATTTATTTTAAATTTTAAATTTTAGCTTAGCTATTATTGGGCTTGTGATTTGTTTAATTCTCTTTTTAATTATTTATTGTTGTTGTTGTTTTAGTTGTGAGCCGCCCCGAGTCTTCAGAGATGGGGCGGCATACAAGTCCAAATAATAAATAATAAATAAATAAATAAATAACTCAGGAGTAAGGCTGGGAGGTGATTGCCACTCCCTTAAGGAATAAAGGACAGGCAAAGGTAGAGAAATCTTTGCAGGAAGCAAAGTCGTTTGCTCTGATGGGATTAAGCCTTGAAGCTCTGTGTGGACTTTGTACTTCAGTTGGTTTTTTACAGTTCATTTGGCACTTTTGTTGTTGGCAGCCATTCAAAGGAGAGAGAGGTGGGTGCTTATCTCAAGGGACAGTTTTGGGACTCATTACGGGCTGGGAATGAACAAAATTCCCACCGTTAAAATAAGACAAGCGTTGTTTGGACTAAGAATGTACTTAATTATGGTCTCAGGAAGCCTTGGTCAGAACAGGTCCCTTCCGACTCGACTTACAAAAGTTCGTTTAGTGACCATTTGAAGTTGTGATGGCTGTGAAAAAAGTGACATATGACCGTTTTCCTCACGGCCACTGCAGCCTCCATGCGGTCATGTGATCAAAATTCAGATGCTTGGCCACTGGCTCGTATTTATGATGGTCACTGTGTTCCAATCCCCTTTGGCGCACTTCTGACCAGCCAAGTCAATGGGTGAAAGCCAGATTCACTTAATGACCATGTTAGTAGTTTAATGACTTCAATGATTCGGTTCACCACGGTGGCAAGAATGGTCGTAAAAACAGGGGGCAAAACTCACTTAACAACCGTCTTTCTTAGCAACAGACATTTTGGGCTCAGCTGCGGTCATAAGTCAAGGACTCCTTGCATTTGGTTATTCTGAAGGGTATAAGGCAGTGGTCCTCAACCTTTTCTGCAAGATTTAAATCATAGTATTTCTTCTAAGCTATCAAGGAACCCCCCTGTGATGGCATAAATGGGCCACAGGTGGAGAGCCACTGGTATAGGCTTTCCTGTTCAAGCAGGGGGCGGGACTAGATGACCTTCAAAATCCCCTCCCAGACCCCTAGGATTCTCTCTTCTGTGATTCTTCCAGATCTCGAGATCTAGAAGTGGGGCCCCCAAGGAGCAGGTGAGCCGGAAAAGATGTGCCTGCAGGCGGGTTGGACTAGACCAAGGGTCGCCAACCTTTTGGGCCTCAGGGATCACCAAACTCATCATTTTAAATCCTGTGGACCAGAGTCCCTGGGAAAATCCCCAAAAAAGTCTGCAGGAAAATTCCCCACCTTGTTTTCCTCCCGATCGATTGTTCTTTATTTGGGATCGCAGGATACCGACTCCAGCTCTGTTCTCAGGGGGAGAGAGAGAGGGAGAGACTTTTGGCTTCATGCAAGGAAAGCAGCAGAAGCAGCAGAAGTCTTTCTTTCTCTCCCCTAAACTCTGCCAGAAATGACTCTTTGCCAGCACAGCCTCTTGGAGCAGGAGGCCTTGCAGGGTCCCAAAGACTCATTTCTGGAGGAGTTTGGGGGAGAGAAAGAAAGACTTTGGCTGCTTTCCTTGCATGCAGCCAAAAGCAGAAGAAGAAAGAAGCAGCCCGATGGCCAGGCCAGGCGCATGGGGCAAGTGGGGCAAGTTCCCCCCCTCTGCCTTTCCCCCTCCCCTCACTACCTCGTGTTGTGTGCAATGCAAGTGATGCAAGCCTTGTGTCCCCACGGGCCACGTGGGCGGCGCAGCCTTGTGTTCCCAGGCAGCCTGGATGGATTGCTTTGGGGGTGACATTTCTCTGCGGACCACCCAAATTTTCTCGCTGACCACCAGTGGTCCCCGGTCCACTGATTGACAACCACTGAACTAGATGACCTTCAAGGTCCCTTCCGACTCTGTTAATCTGTAATCTATTCTTCCAGTTTTCCCACCTGGGTGGGTATCTGGTCACTCACCACAGCAGGCAGGGTGTTCTGAATGGCCGAGTTCACCACGTTCTGGATCAGCAAGGTGAGCAGGCTGCAGAGAAAAGGAAAGCAGAGGATCTCAGTGAGGAACTGAGGGGCGTTTCAGCTCCCCCAAACCCCTGGGGAAGGAGAGGGGCTTGCAAGGGCTGCAGCTCCAGCAATGGGGCTCAAATGTTAAAGTGGGGGAGAATAAAAATAAAGCTGCACCTGTCGTGAGATCACCTGATCTTGCAAGTCCTCTACAATCTTTCCTTTGCAGCATTTACTATTTACTTTTGCTCTATCTATCATCTATCTATCTATCTATCTATCTATCTATCTATCTATCTATCCATCCATCCATCCATCCATCCATCCATCTATCTATCTTCTACCCATCCATCTTCTATCAAATCTAATTTCTCTCCCTTTCTATCTGTTTGTCTGTCTGTCTGTCTGTCTGTCTGTCTGTCTGTCTCTATTCTATCTATCTATTTCTCTCTCTATCTCTCTGTTTGGCTACTCATCTATGTGTCTATGTGTCTGTTTGTTTGTCTATCTATCTCTCTATCCTACCTACCTATCTCTATCCTATCTTTCTATTTCTATCCAATCTATTATCTGGCTGGCTGGCTACTCATCTATTATCCTTGTGTCTGTCTGTCTGTCTGTCTGTCTGTCTCTGTCTGTCTGTCTATCTGTCTATCTATCTATCTATCTATCTATCTATCTATCTATCTATCTATCATCTATCTATCTATCTATCATCTATCTATCTATCATCTATCATCTATCTATCTATCTATCTATCTATCTATCTATCTATCTATCTACCTACCTACCTACCTACCTACCTACCTACCTATCTCTATCGTATCTATCTTTCTATTTCTCTCTAATCTATATCTCTCTGTTTGGCTAGTCATCTATGTGTCTATGTGTCTATCTTTTTTTAAAAATTCATATTTATATGCCGCCCTTCTCCGAAGACTCAGGGCGGCTTACAGTAGGCTACAACAGTGTGCTCAGCAATAGCCTTCCTTCCATTGTATATGCCTGCTTATTACTAAGCGGACCTTTTACAAAGTCAGCTAATTGCCCCCAACAATCTTGGGTCCTCAATTTACCTACCCCGAGAGGATGGAAGGCTGAGTCAACCTTGAGCCTGGTGGGATTCGAGCCTGCACTAATTGCAGGCAGCTGGAAGTAAGTGCTAGGCATTTAACAGCCTGCACCACCAAGGCTCCTATCTGTCTGTCTATCTGTTTGTTTGTTTGTCTATCTCTCTCTCTAGCCTACCTATCTTTCTATTTCTATCCAATCTATTATCTGGCTGGCTGGCTACTCATCTATTATCCTTGTGTCTGTCTGTCTGTCTCTGTCATCGACCGTATCTGTCTCTTTCTCTAATCTATCATTGCCATGGGTCTGTCTGCCCCTCTCTCTCCCTCCTCCCTCCCTCCCTCCCTCCCTCCCTCCCTCCCTCTCCATCTACAGTACTACAGTCACCTACAGTATCTCTTCTCTCCGTCTCCATCTCTCTATCATGAAGCTCATGGGCTCAACCAACTAAGCTACAGAAATCCCCCAAACTTGGTCTGTCTAGACAACTCCGCTGGGTCTCAACGTGGCCTGCCTAAGAATCTTGTGCGGAGGCTGGATGGACCCTTGCGAGACAGACCCCACCTCTCTCTCTCCCCCTCCTCCTTTCTGCCAGCCTACCCTGAAGGCAACTTGATGGTAAAGCCGGCCACAAGCTTTTCGCAATTTTTAAGGACCAGCTTGAGTTCACCAGGTTTGTCTTGGGTGATGGCCAGGTCTGCAGTGGTGTCCACGTCCACAGTGACATTCCGAAACAGCGGCCTGTTGAAGACAAACAGGAAAGGGATGTGGGGTTGGAAACCCGGAGGCAGGCCGCCTGGTCCTTTCCTGGTCCACCATACTGGACAGAATGGAATAACCAAGTTGGGACAGACCTTGAAGTTCTTCTAGTCCTACCACATCTCAGCCAGATCCGGCAGCAGCAGAGATAAGGTGACATGGCCAGCTGACTTGCCGTGAGGCATATTCAGAGCTGACGGGCTCTGGGTGAACTTGGAGCCCAATACCACCTGCTTAAGTGGGGGAGCCTATACCCATGATGGCGAACCTATGGCACTCATGCCACAGGTGGCATGCAGAGCCATTTGTGTGGGCACACAAGCCGCAGCCAAACTTACCTGCACTGCGCATGCGTGCACCTCCCAGCTGACTTTTGGCCCGTTTGAGGCTGTTTCACCCTCCTGGAGGCTCTAGGGAAGCCTCTGCAGCTTTTGGAGGTCAAAAAATGGGCCCATTTCACCACTTCCAGTATTTCCGGAAGGCCCATTTTTCCGCCTCCTGAGGCTGCAGAAGCTTCCCTTGAACCTCCGGGAGGTTCAGCTGGGAGGCACACGCATGTGCAGTGCAGGTAAGGGGGCAGGGGTATTGCGTGCACATGTGTGTGGGGGAGCACATTGCATTGTGGGTGCCAGAGCACGCGCGCGCACTTTCGGCACACCGCAACAAAAATGTTCGCCATCACTGAACTATACCGAGGTGTGGGATTCTCCCAGTTTGGACCAATTTGGGCGAACCCCTTGTTCCAATGATCAGCTGGCTCTGAACCAGTTCATCCAGCAAGCATGTGGGCCTGCCCACTGGCCCCTGCTCTTTCCTGTGCTTTATGTCTTTTTGTTAGAGCACAGCTGATTCGTGTGGTTTGCTGCACCTCAGCTGTTTTCTTCAGCTGCAGTTGAAGGTTAGTATTAGCTTTTTTAAACACAGAGCACGCACTCACTGAACCAGTTGTTATACCCATTGAATTGCACCCTTGCCTACACCAATCATTGTCCAGTCTCTGCCAGGGTTCCAAGTAATACACCTATAGCAAACAGAACTCTAAACAGAATGGTGGAGGGTCTGCTTGGGTGGGGGGAGGTGTTGGACTAGAACAGTGGTTGCCAACCAGTGGGCCACTGGTGGTCCATGAGAAAATGTTGGTGGTCCACAGAGAAATGTCCACCCCAAAGCAATTAATCCAGGCTGCGTGGGAACACAAGGCTGCACCACCCACATGGGCCATGGGAACACAAGGCTTGCATCACTTGCATTGCACACAACACAAGGTAGTGAGGGGAGGGGGGAAAGGGTGAAGGGGGGGAACTTGCCCCACTCACCCCACGCACCTCACCTGGCCATCGGGCTGCTTCTTTCTGCTCCTTTCTTCTTCTGCTTTTGGCTGCACACAAGGAAAGCAGCCAAAGTCTTTCTTTCTCTCCCCCAAACTCCACCAGAAATGGGTCTTTGGGACCCTGCAAGGCCTCCTGCTCCAAGAGACTGCACCGGTGCCTCAGGTCTCACAAAGACTCATTTCTGGCGGAGTTTGGGGAGAGAAAGCAAGACTTCTGCTGCTTCTGCTGCTTTCCTTGCATGAAGCCAAAAGTCTCTCTCTCTCTCTCTCCCTGAAAACGGAGCTGGAGATGGTATCCTGAGATCCCAAATAAAGAATGATCGATCAGGAGGAAAACAGGGTGGGGAATTTTCCTGCAGACTTTTTTGGGGATTTTCCCAGGGTCTCTGGTCCGCGGGACTTAAAATGATGAGTTTGGTGGTCCCTGAGGTCCAAAAGGTTGGCAACCCCTGGACTAGAAGACCTCAAGGGTCCTTTCCAACTCTGTTAATCTGTATTACTAAAATGGAATTTCCTGTCGGTGAAAACAATTAATCAGTGGAACGGCTCCCCTCCACACACTGTGGGTGCTCCGTCACTGGAAGTTCTCAAGAAGAGCCTGGACAGACATTTGTCCAGAATGGTATAACTGAGGTTGGATTAGAAGACCTCCAAGATCCTTTCCAACTATGCTATTCTGTTAGGGTCTCCTGCCATGGGCAGGGATTTGGACTAGAAGACCCTTCCAACCTTATTTTTTTATGTCCTATGTCTCTCCTCAATTGGTCTACTACCTTCTTCACCACTCCATATTGAGTCTTGAGTAGAGATAGAAGAGAGAGACGTTACAGTAGCCACCAAGGAGATTCCATATCTATCAGAAGAACCAAATCTGGGTCACTCCCTCTCCAAGTCCAGACCCTTCCTCGCTACTTCGGGTTGGTGCCCCACAGGCATCCTGCTATTAAAAGCTGGAAGGGGGAAGAAGGGGGGAAGGATGAAAGGAGTGTTGTGAGCCAGGCTTCCCCAAAAAGCACTAAGCCAGCTCTGTGCCCCGGGAAAACCTCTTTTATTAAATGAATGTAAATTTAGTGCATTCACATTCAGCCAATGGCTTGTCAAACAGTCTTGCAAAGGTATACTAATTAGCTCAGACCTTATCTATCTTGGAAAGCTGCCCAGTATATAGTTCCACACTCAGTGCTGACAGGGAAGGGCTGGGTTACACAGACAAATCTTCACGAGGCTGGAATGAACAGACGAACGAGCGAGTTGTTTCCTGCAAAAAACCCCTCCCCTTTTGCTCCTCCTTTAATCCCAATGGGAGGGGCCATTCATCATCCACCTGTGGCCTTACTCCTACCCTGAGTTCTTCGTTGTGCCCTTCTTTTGACAGCTCTGCACATGCGCAGGCTGGGAACTGGTTCCAGAAGCTCCCCCGCCTCACTGCTGTCCAAGCCCGAAGGCAGCTGATGACTGTCAGCCTGCCCTGGCCCCATCTCTGCCTCTGATTCAGAGCCCTTGTCCGAGCCTTCCTCAGCCTCCAGGACTGGCCTTGGTTCCTCCCCAGCCTCCTCACTACTATCCGACTCTGCTGCCAGCTCCGCCAGCCGCTTGGGGGGCCACAACAAGGAGAAAGAAAGTGGGAAGGATGAAAGGGCAATAAAGGTTTGGGTGTATGTGATAAGAAATTGTGAGAGGGGAATGACAGATGATAATCCTGTTTGTACTAGCATCCCACAACCAGGCACCTTGAGAAATATGTGGGCTACCCCCAAACATTTCAGAGTTCTCAAAACATCTTGGCAAACTCCGATTGGCTGGAAACAGACTGCTCACAGGGGGAGGGATGGGATGGCAGCAAACCTATTTTTGTATCTAGCGAGCGTGGGAGATTTCAGAGCCAGCTCGAGTTTCCTGCAACCAACGATCCCTAGTAAAAGAACCCTTTGCTTCAACCGCATGGAGTTGAGGGTTTTTCTTTCCCAAGGGATCGGATTGGGGCAGGTCTGACAGCTCCCTCTCCCTCCCCAACAAGTTCACCTAATGACTCACACTGGCAAATTGATGATGATCTTTGACTGCAAATTGAGGATTAACTCCGTTCCACGCACGATCTTCCAAGATCCTCGGATAAATTGAATATTCAAAATATTTTCCCTGTGGAGGGAATGAAATAAAGAGATTAAGGAAAGGGGTCCCCACCCAAAATTGCCCTTGGCTTTTCAAGTCGCCTTCACCGTCCCCCTCTTGTCTCTTACTGACTGCCAAGGGATCATTTTGCTCGATAAGGGAAGGGATCTATCAAACTCATCTTTCAATCAGAATTTCACTCGTCTCCTGGAGAAATCTTCCCCATCTGCAGGTAGTTCTCAACTTATGACCATAGTTGAGCTCAACATTTCTGTTGCTAGGTGAGACAATTGTTAAGTGAGTTTTGCCCCAGTCATTAAGCGAATCACCACAGTTGATAAGTTAGTAACACGATTGTTAAGTGAATCTGGCTTCTCCATTGATTTGGATTGTCAGAAGGTCACAAAAGGGGATCACATGGCTTCAGGACACTGCAACCAAGTGTTGAGGTTCGCCGGCAGCAGGTGTGACGGCTGAGGCCTTGGAGAGCGAGGACTCAGATGAGGGGCCTGCGTGTGAGGCAGGGATGGGGCCAGGACCATCAGGAAGTGAAGTGCTGCCTTCGGAGATTGTGAAGGCTGGCAGCAGTGAGGAAGAGGCCCCCGAGGAGCCTTATTGTCTCTGATAAGAATGAGCCTTGCCAAGGTTGTGCAAGGCTGCCAAGAACACTAGATAAAGTTGCCAAGAAATATTTCAAGCACAAAAAGTCTCCAAACACAAACCAGGATAGTCTGAACTTCCACAAGTCTTGAAGTGCAAGAACTTCTTTGCTTCCTGCAAAGAACTCTGGTTTCTCAGCTGGCTTTTATCCCTTAAGGGAGGGGCCATTACCTTGCAGCCTTACTCCTGAGTTGCCCGTGCTGCTGCAGCTGCTCTTTACTTCGAGCAGCCCTGAGTGCACGCACACTGGGCACAGGCTCCTCAGGGTCCTCTTCCTCACTGCTGCCAGCCTCCACAATCTCCGAAGGCAGCACCCCACTCCCTGATGGTCCTGGCCCCATCCCTGCATCACACACAGGACCCTCATCTGAGTCCTTGCTCTCTGAGACCTCAGCCGTCCTCACCTGCTGCCAGCGAACCACAACACCACCAAACCGGTAGTGGAACAGATAAAATCCCACTGCTGCTACGAACGTTCATTAAATGAACTGCCTGTAGTTTCATCTGTGATTCTTTTTAAAAAATCTCACATTCAAAGTGGCCACCACAAGGCCGACGTGAATAATGAAGGTCCGCTCGGCGGGGAGAATCAATTTATTCGTCCTGCGCTGTGAATTATCTCAAAATAATCTTCTTTTTATCTGGAGAGAAATTTATGGTGCTGTGCTCCGCTGCTTTGCAGGTGAGGGATTAGGTCTGCATGAAAACAGGCACTTTCTCACCTTCCATAATCTGATTTTCTTTTTCCTCCTAGCTCAATGAAGAAAAAAACACGAATCCGTTCGGAACCTTATATCGGAATATGCTTCCCATAACGTTCTCCTGTATCTCTCCTGCAATAAATTCAACCTTCTCAAGTAGACCCTCTCCTGATGTTTTGGGAGTCCTCAGCCAACCAGAATTCAAGGAGCTGAAATTCAGCGTTTCTACACGACTTCAAGTGAAAGGAGACCAAGAATGGGCAGGTAGTCCTGAACTTACAACAGAGGTGGGATTCAGTCAGTTCTGACCAGTTCTGGAGAACCGGCAGGGGTGGATGGGTGGGGCCAACTGCTCACTGGAACTACTGGTTCATTAGAACCGGTGCAAACCGGTTGCAATCCACCACTGGGACAGAGTAAGAAAGGAAAAAGAAGGAAAGAGGGGAAGGAAGAAGGAAGGAGAAGAAGGAGGGAGGGAGGAAAGGAAAGGAAGTCCTGCCTTAGTACATGGCCACCAGCTGACAGCAAGGCTCCTGTGGAGGACAAGGGTTTGGGGCTCTTCCTGATCTCCCTTCCTCCACTGGAGACAATGTATCCACCCAGCCCACCTGGGCCACCACAAGTGCCCCGACATGAGTTATATCAAGCTGGCCGTGTCCACCCTGGCCACACTCCCCATCCACCCCCAAGGTCAAAGCGCAAGCTCTGATGCAACCCTCAATGAAATCAAGTTTGACACCCCTGATAAAGGGTCTCGGGCTTGGGGGGGGTTGGACTAGAAGACCTCAAGGTCCCCTCCAGCTCTATTCTGATTGAGAAAGAACTGCAGTGATTCACTTCCCAACTGTGCCAAGAAAGGTCGTAAAATGAGGGAAAGCTCACTTAGCAACTGTATTGCTTTGGGACTCAATGGTGGTTGTACATTGAGGACTCCCTGTGCCTCCATGAGCAGATAGGGAGGCTAAGGGATGTCCCTGGAGCTACATTTGGGGGGGACGACAGGTGAGGTGTTGGCCTCTTGGTCCTTATCCACTCACCACTGGAATGACTTTTGAGGTCCTTTTCCCAGACCGAGTAAGTTGAGGAGATCTGTCAGTCCAAGAAGACCGTTCTGACCCGTGAGGATATTAAGAAGTTTCTTCTGATCCAGAGTCCCATTCAGGAGATCGCCAACTCCAGGTAAGACTCCATTAACTGTACTGTTGAGAAGACCTCCGACACCCCCAAGGAGGCCGTCCCCAAGGACATCCCCGACGAGTCCTCCTCCTTTTCCTCCATCCCCACCAAGGACACCACCAAGCACCCCTTTGCCTCCACCTCCAAGGACACCACCGAGAAGACCTCCTCCACTGTCGTTGCCTCCACCTCCAAGGACACCACCGAGAAGTCCTCCTCCACTGTCTTTGCCTCCACCTCCAAGGACACCACCGAGAAGTCCTCCTCCTGTTCCAAGCAAGCCTGCATTGAGAAGAGAATTAGGCTTTCTCCATCAACAGGACTTGCATTAATCAAGACCTTCTGTCTCAGCAAGGAAAGGTTTACTTCTTCCTTTTCTCTCTAGTTTGGCTTCTCAGCAGCTTGAACTCAGTTTGCATGGTGGGACTTGCCACAATCTGCTTTTCTCCTACAGCCTAGCACCAATCATCATCCTCAAGAGAGGACGCGGGTGGAGTCCGGGCAACTGAATAGAGCTAGCAGAGTGTTTACTGGCCAGATGCCCTTCCTGTTGCCAATGCAGAGTTTTGTTCAGCGGATACATTCTCATTGTGCCCAGAGAGAGAAACATCTGATTGTGAGGCAAGAACTCCACTGCTAGGCTACCGCACCACTCTACAGCCTAGCACCAATGTTATTACCGTGTTTCCCGAAAATAAGACCTACCCCGAAAGTAAGACCTAGCACTATTTTCTAAACCTGCCCTAATATAAGACCTACCCCGAAAATAAGACCGTGCAAATCTCCAGTTCCAGGAAGACTTTTCAGGGAGCAACCGTGCACCCGCGAAACACCCCCCCCTACACACTCACACCCACTATTTGGCACCATAAATATATAAGACCTACCCCAAAATAAGACCTAGTGTGTTTTGGGAGCCAAAAATATATAAGACAGTGTCTTATTTTCGGGGAAACACGGTACCTATTTGAGTATGTATGCATGCATGCATACAAGCATGTATCTATGTGTGTATCAGAGGTGGTCTTCAGCAGGTTCTGACCAGTTCTGGAGAACCGGTAGCGGAAATTTTGAGTAGTTCGGAGAACCAGCAAATACCGCCTCTGACTGGGAGATTTTACAGTAGCCTTCCCCTGCCACGCCCACCGAACCGGTAGTAAAAATATTTGAATCCCACCACTGGCGTGTATGTATGTATGCGGGGGTGGGGTTCAAATTTTGTGACAACCGGTTCTGTGGGCGTGGCTAGGTGGGTGTAGCCATGTGACTGGGTGGGCATGGCTTCTTCTCTTTTTTTGGCAGCACCCCCCCACCTTTTGGAGGGGCCTTCTGGGCCTCAGAGGAGCCTCCTGGCAGGACATTTTTGCTCCCAGGAAGGCAAAAAATGAAGGGTATTTTTGGGGGGGAGCTGTGTCCCCCCCTACATTTTTTGCCTTCCTGAGCCTCAGGGAAGCCTCCTGGGCAAAGCAGTAAGTAAGCGAGGGGAATCCCAGCACAGCTGATCATAGGAACAGCTGATCGTCGGGAGGTGAAAAAAAAGAAATAGCTTAAGGAGTGACTGGGCAGGGAAGGACGCAGTCAGAAATGTTGGGCATGCGCACAATGTTGCACATGCATGATAAGGACTGACTGGGTGGGGAGAGGAGGGGTGGGCGGAGAGGGGCGGGGCCAGCCAGGGCACGATTTGCCGGTTCTCTGAACTGTGCAGAATCATAACAACCAGCTCTATAGAACCGGTCTGAACCGGTAGAATCCCATCTCTGTATGTATGTATTTGTTTATTTTATTATACTGGTATTCCACCCTTTATTTTATATATATGT
Organism: Naja naja; assembly: GCA_009733165.1. Classification (NCBI taxonomy): domain Eukaryota; kingdom Metazoa; phylum Chordata; class Lepidosauria; order Squamata; family Elapidae; genus Naja; species Naja naja. Next base: position 2,850,834 of record CM019150.1, read on the forward strand.
GTATATATATATATACATACCTTGGCCAAGGTATTCTCAATCTTACATGGGACAAGACCCGAATATATATATATATATATATATATATATATTATATTATATATATTTGTTTTAGTTGATTTTCACAGGTAAAGGTATGTAGGTCTTGGTGTATTCGGGTCTTGTCCGTGTAAGATTGAGAATACCTTGGCAACGTTTCGACAAATCTCATCCGTCATCTTCAGGCTGGTGTCTTCAGCTTTGTTCTCCAGCCTGAAGATGACGGATGTGAGATTTCGTCGAAAACGTTGCCAAGGTATTCTCAATCTTACACGGGACAAGACCAATACACCAAGAGGACATACCTTTAACCGTGAAAACCTACAAAACAAAATATATATATATATATATATATACACCAACAATTCCAGACAGCAAACATATCCAACACACCTCCGATGTTCCCCACCACAATATTCCTGCATGGTGGGTTGGGCTGAAAGAGATTGATTGGTCCCAAATCACCCAGCTGACTAAGGGGGGAACTAGGACTCACTATCTCCTGGTGTGATTGACCCAAAGTCAGAGCCTTGGTGGTGCAGGCTGTTAAATGCCTAGCACTTAGCTCCAGCTGCCTACAATTACTATAGGCTCGAATCCCACCAGGCTCAAGGTTGACTCAGCCTTCCATCCTCCGGGGTAGGTAAATTGAGGACCCAAGATTGTTTTGGGGGCATAAGCTGACCTTGTAAAAATGCCGCTTAGTAATAAGCAGACATATACAATGGAAGGAAGGCTATTGCTGAGCGCATTGGGTTGTGCTCCAAAGATTGTAAGCCACCCCGAGTCTCCGGAGAAGGCATATAAATGTGAATTAAAAAAAGTCACCCAGCTGGCTGTCATGCCAAAGGTGAGTCTAGAACTCACTGTCTCCTGGTGATTGGCTCAAAGTCACCCAGCTGGTTTTCATGTCAAAGGCAGGACTAGAACTTATGTCTCCTGGTGATTGGCCCAAAATCACCCAGATGGCTTTCTTGCCGTAAGGTGGGACCTGAACTCATAATCTCCACTTTCTAGTCAGGTATCTTAACCACTAGATCAAGGTCTCCAAACTTGTCA
>CM019150.1:2852931-2878972 GCA_009733165.1 Naja naja
TACAGTACAACAATCAATAAATATTTAAAACAAAATTAGATCAATAAGCCCAATCACTAAAACCCATTAAAATACTTAAAAACCCCAGGAGGTCAGTCCAGCCCGCCTGTTCAAACAGCCAGGTCTTCAGATCAAGGGCGAAGGAGCGGAGATCAGAGCCAACCGAGCTCCAGAGGGAGTTGGTTCACAGGGCAGGGGCCGCAAAGAGTAGGCCCTTCCCCGGGTACCACTAGCCGACATTGTCTAGCCGACGGCACCCGAGGAGTCCCTCTGTGCGCACGCGACAGGGCGACATCGGTGTTTGATATTGGCAGAAGACGCTCCCTGCAAGTACCCCCATATCAAAGGACTTTGAATGTTAACACCAACACCTTGAATCTCACCCAGAAGGCAACCGCAACCAATGCAGCTCACGAGAGGAGGGGTGTAACATGGGAATATTGGGAAACTCCCATCACAACCCACGAGCCGCATTCTGCACCAGCTGAAGCCTCCGGATGGTAGGTGGGCAGTAAATATAGAGAGCGTTGCAGTAGTCAAGTCAGGATGTCACAAGTGCATGAGTGATTGTGCGAAGGGCATCTGGGTCCAGACACGAGCGTAACTGGGTCAGTCGGACCTGGGCAAAGCCCCGTCCCCCACACCTGCCTCCTCCAAACTGTGAATCCAGCAGGACTCCCAGGTTCCGAGCCTCTCCACAGGCAACACCTCTCCCCTATGACCAAAGATGGAATCAACTGACTGGACCGAGATGCCTGTATGCACAACCACTCAGTCTTAGCCGGGTTGAGCTGTAGTCCGCTCCTGCCCATCCAGGTCCTGCACGCATCCAGACAACGGGTCATCACGGAGAGGGCACCACTGATTTGGCTTGGGGTGGAGATATATAGGGTATCATCAGCATACATATGATACCTCACCCCAAAGCCATGGATGATCTCACCCAGTGGCTTCATATAGATGTTGACAGAGGGAGAGGACCCACCCCTGAGGGACCCCATGTGAGTGCCCTCGGGCTCACTCTGCCCTTCTGCCAGCACTGACATAACGCCTCGAGGTAGGAGGAGAACCACTGCAGAACAGTGCCCCTCACTCCCAACCCCGAGGCGCTGCAATAGGATACCATAGTCGATGGTAAAAGCTGAGAGATCTAATAGGACTAGGACAGAGGAAAATCCCCGTCCCGAGCCCTCCAGAGATCATCCATCAGCCACCAATGCCGTCTCCATGCTGTACCCGGTTGGAAGCCCGACTGATAGGGATCTAGATAGTCCACTTCCTCCAGGAAAAGTGGAAACTGCTGAGCCACCACACTCTCAACAACCTTTGCCAAAAAGCCAAGGTTGGAGACTGGAGGAAGTTTAAAACGGCTGGGTCCAGAGCAGGCTCTTCAGGGTCTCACCACCGCCTCTTTCAAGGCGGCGGAAAGGACCCCTCCTCAGTGAGGCATTAACAACTGCCTGGAGCCAGCCACACGTGGTCTCCCTGGAGGCATATACCATCCAGGAAGGACATGGGTCCAATAAACAGGTGGTGGAACTCAGTCATCGCGATAATCCTGTCCACTTCATCCTCAGAAACAGGATCAAACTCAGCCCAGATGACATCAGCCAGACTCTCTGTAACCTCCTCAAATTGGAGTTCAGTTCCCTCCCCGGATCCGAGCGATCTTATCCGACAGTTATTGTCCAAATTCCTCAGTCCTACCCTGCAAAGGGTCCACCTCTCCCATGTAAGAGGGAGCGTGTGATCCCAACAGGGCGGCCGGGGGCGTTATCAGACGCCACGAGGGTGGAGAGGTAAACCCTCCCCTCAGCCTCAAAGCTCCCAGGTAAGTCCTAATATGGGCTCTCAACTGGGTTCGGTCGATTCGGAACGGGTCGATCCCCACCTGCTCTCTAAACCCTCCTACATCACTTCATCTCCCGAGCTCCTCCGTAAACCAAGGAGCCACCTGGGATCTGCAGTGAGGGGCTGAAGGGACAACCCGGTCGAGGGCCTCCGAGGCAGCTTGTTGTCATGCAGCTGCCAGCCTCAGCTGAGCTGTGGATAAGGGAGACGGGCAGAGACCCCAGCTCTGCCTGGAACCTCTCAGGGTCCATCAGGCATCTGGGACGGAACCATCTCAGCGTTCCTCATCCCAGCAGTGTGGGGTGGCCTGTTGGAAGACCAGCCAAGGAGATAGTGATCTGACTGATGCAATGGGTTGGGCATTAACACTGCCCACCCCAGATCATTATGCCACTGCTCCGAGACACAAGGTCGAGCATGTTGCCCCCCCTCGCATGGGGCCCTGTATTAACTGGGCCAGGCCCATAGTCGCCATGGAGGCCATGAACTCCTGGGTCAAACCCAACGCCCCCCAGGGAGGCAAGTTGAAGTCACCCACTTCCAAGAGTGCCACCGAAATGCCCAGGGGCAGGGCCGCTGCTACACAGCTGGGGAAAGGTATGCAAGCAGCAGGCCCAACCGCCCCAACCGCAGGAGGAGGGGTCTCACCCCCAGTTCAGGAACAGAGACCTCCCTTGGAATCAAGGTCTCCTGAATAACCACAGCCACCCCACCACCCTTTCCTCAGGCTGGTGCAAAACCCAAAACCTGGGGACATAAGCCCACCAGAGGAACTCCACCCTCTGGTCCCAACCAGGTTTCAGTGATGCAAGCCAGGTCCTGCCTCCTCCTCAATCACTTCCCGAGGAGGGATTATTAACCATGGACCTGGCATTAAAATACACCAGCCACAGCCCAGGGGCTCCAGGTCCCCTATCCCCAGGGGAGTGGGCGGAGGCATGGGGTCAGCACAGCCACAGCTCACAAACAGGCAGCGCCTCCCAAATCATGATATGGCCCCTGCCCTCTCGCCCACCACCAAATCCATCACCCTGGGATCGATATCCCCGCCTGCTTCCCAGGGCTCCAAGGTCCCCCCTCCTCCCCACCATGATCCTTAACGGGCTGGGCTGAGCTCCAACCAAACTAGGCAGGCAACCGGATGCTGAAAAGACCCTTCCACCACCCCTCCCTATCCCATTAAAACATTGAATTAAAAATTTAAAAGACATCCCTTAAAGCCAGATTTAAAATTTGGCCCCTTTGCTTATGCCACCTCTGGGATCCCAGGACTTCCTTAAGGTAGGCTTTGGTAACCCATTGGGCAACCCCAAAGACAAGGGAACAGTCTGGAGGGCCCATAGTTCCAGCAGCAAGTAAGTGAGCATGTTACAAAGATGGAAATCGATAAAGAAGAATGGAATCAAGAGATTATATTTACAAATATAATCCCTTGATTCCCATTCTTTCTCTCAATATGAACAATCCACATAAGTGCCTCAACATACTTTTCTTTTCACATTTGCATGTTGCCACATTCATTCAGCACCTATTCATTCTTAAACTGAACCTTTCCCTAGATGTGCTGCTATTATGTGAATCAAAACAGAAATGAATATCGCAAAAATTATAATTATTGCGTTTAGCTATCCTCTCTCTCTCTCTCTCACACACACACACACACACACACACACCTATCTCAAGGTAAGCATTATTTCAGTTACATGAGTATTTCAGGTAACCTAGGCATCCAATTTACTCTTAGGTTTCTTCTGATATACCAAACTCAGAATGGGCACATATGCAAATCTCTTTTTACTTCCTCTTGACATTCTTCACGAGAGGCCATATAACGCGAGTAGTTTTATCAGTTTGCATGTCTTAAAGCTATTTATTTCCCCATATTTAGTAAATAGTGCACCAATATATAAGTTAATCTACTTGCTGCATGTTCTTGCCACTTATGTAAAATCATCTGTAGTGGATGTGTATATAATTACGATAAAAAAGAGTTTTGTGCATGTCAGAGTTGTTATAATTGTTAAGTATTAATTAACTGCTAGTTGTAATTATTGATTTTGTTTGATTCTCTTTGCTTCCTGCAAAGAACTCTGGTTTCTCAGCTGGCTTTATCCCTTAAGGGAGGGGCCATTACCTTGCAGCCTTACCCTGAGTTGCCCGTGCTGCCCTGCAGCAGCCCTGAGTGCACGCACACACAGGCTCCTGGGTCCTCTTCCTCACTGCTGCCAGCCTCCACAATCCGGCAGCACCACCCTGATGGTCCTGGCCCCATCCCTGCATCACACACAGGACCCTCATCTGAGTCCTTGCTCTCTGAGACCTCAGCCGTCCTCACCTGCTGCCAGCGAACCACAACACCACCAAACCGGTAGTGGAACAGATAAAATCCCACTGCTGCTCTGAACGTTCATTAAATGAACTGCCTGTAGTTTCATCTGTGATTCTTTTTAAAAAAAATCTCACATTCAAAGTGGCCACCACAAGGCCGACGTGAATAATGAAGGTCTCGTCAAGGGAGAATCAATTTATTCGTCTCTGCGCTGTGAATTATCTCAAAATAATCTTCTTTTTATCTGGAGAGAAATTTATGGTGCTGTGCTCGCTGCTTTGCAGGTGAGGGATTAGGTCTGCATGAAAACAGGCACTTTCACCTTCCATAATCTGATTTTCTTTTTCCTCCTAGCTCAATGAAGAAAAACACGAATCCGTTCGGAACCTTATATCGGAATATGCTTCCCATAACGTTCTCCTGTATCTCTCCTGCAATAAATTCAACCTTCTCAAGTAGACCTCTCCTGATGTTTTGGGAGTCCTCAGCCAACCAGAATTCAAGGAGCTGAAATTCAGCGTTTCTACACGACTTCAAGTGAAAGGAGACCAAGAATGGGCAGGTAGTCCTGAACTTACAACAGAGGTGGGATTCAGTCAGTTCTGACCAGTTCTGGAGAACCGCAGGTGGATGGGTGGGGCCAACTGCTCACTGGAACTACTGGTTCATTAGAACCGTGCAAACCGGTTGCAATCCACCACTGGGACAGAGTAAGAAAGGAAAAAGAAGGAAAGAGGGGAAGGAAGAAGGAAGGAGAAGAAGGAGGGAGGGAGGAAAGGAAAGGAAGTCCTGCCTTAGTACATGGCCACCAGCTGACAGCAAGGCTCCTGTGGAGGACAAGGGTTTGGGGCTCTTCCTGATCTCCCCTTCCTCCACTGGAGACAATGTATCCACCCAGCCCCACCTGGGCCACCACAAGTGCCCCCGACATGAGTTATATCAAGCTGGCCGTGTCCACCCTGGCCACACTCCCCATCCACCCCCCAAGGTCAAACGCAACTCTGATGCAACCCTCAATGAAATCAAGTTTGACACCCCTGATAAAGGGTCTCGGGCTTGAGCGGGGGGGGGTTGGACTAGAAGACCTCCAAGGTCCCCTCCAGCTCTATTCTGATTGAGAAAGAACTGCAGTGATTCACTTCCCAACTGTGCCAAGAAAGGTCGTAAAATGAGGGAAAGCTCACTTAGCAACTGTATTGCTTTGGGACTCAATGGTGGTTGTACATTGAGGACTCCCTGTGCCTCCATGAGCAGATAGGGAGGCTAAGGGATGTCCCTGGAGCTACATTTGGGGGACGACAGGTGAGGTGTTGGCCTCTTGGTCCTTATCCACTCACCACTGGAATGACTTTTGAGGTCCTTTTCCCAGACCGGTAAGTTGAGGAGATCTGTCAGTCCAAGAAGACCGTTCTGACCCGTGAGGATATTAAGAAGTTTCTTCTGATCCAGAGTCCCATTCAGGAGATCGCCAACCCAGGTAAGACTCCATTAACTGTACTGTTGAGAAGACCTCCGACACCCCCAAGGAGGCCGTCCCCCAAGGACATCCCCAACCAGTCCTCCTCCTTTTCCTCCATCCCCACCAAGGACACCACCAAGCACCCCTTTGCCTCCACCTCCAAGGACACCACCGAAGACCTCCTCCACTGCCTGCCTCCACCTCCAAGGACACCACCGAGAAGTCCTCCTCCTGTTCCAAGCAAGCCTGCATTGAGAAGAGAATTAGGCTTTCTCCATCAACAGGACTTGCATTAATCAAGACCTTCTGTCTCAGCAAGGAAAGGTTTACTTCTTCCTTTTCTCTCTAGTTTGGCTTCTCAGCAGCTTGAACTCAGTTTGCATGGTGGGACTTGCCACAATCTGCTTTTCTCCTACAGCCTAGCACCAATCATCATCCTCAAGAGAGGATGCGGGTGGAGTCCGGGCAACTGAATAGAGCTAGCAGAGTGTTTACTGGCCAGATGCCCTTCCTGTTGCCAATGCGGAGTTTTCTTCAGCGGATACATTCTCATTGTGCCCAGAGAGAGAAACATCTGATTGTGAGCAAGAACTCCACTGCTAGGCTACCGCACCACTCTACAGCCTAGCACCAATGTTATTACCGTGTTTCCCCAAAAATAAGACCTACTGAAAGTAAGACCTAGCACTATTTTCTAAACCTGCCCTAATATAAGACCTACCCCGAAAATAAGACCTAGTGTAAATCTCCAGTTCCAGGAAGACTTTTCAGGGAGCAACTGCACCCAAACACCCCCTACACACTCACACCCACTATTTGGCACCATAAATATATAAGACCTACCCCAAAAATAAGACCTAGTGTGTTTTGGGAGCCAAAAAATATATAAGACAGTGTCTTATTTTTGGGGAAACCCGTTACCTATTTGAGTATGTATGCATGCATGCATACAAGCATGTATCTATGTATGTGTCAGAGGTGGTCTTCAGCAGGTTCTGACCAGTTCTGGAGAACCGGTAGCTGAAATTTTGAGTAGTTCGGAGAACCAGCAAATACCGCCTCTGATGGGAGATTTTACAGTCGCTTTTTCACACGCCCACCGACCGTAGTAAAATATTTGAATCCCACCACTGGCATGTATGTATGCAGGGGTGGGGTTCAAATTTTGTGACAACCGGTTCTGTGGGCGTGGCTAGGTGGGTGTAGCCATGTGACTGGGTGGGCATGGCTTCTTCTCTTTTTGGCAGCACCCCCACCTTTGGAGGGGCCTTCTGGGCCTCAGAGGAGCCTCCTGGCAGGACATTTTGCTCCCAGGAAGGCAAAAATGAAGGGTTTTTTGGGGGAGCTGCCCCCACCTCACATTTTTGCCTTCCTGAGCCTCAGGGAAGCCTCCTGGGCAAAGCAGTAAGTGTTTAGGGGAATCCAGCACAGCTGATCATAGGAACAGCTGATCGTCAGGAGGTGAAAAAAAGAAATAGCTTAAGGAGTGACTGGGCAGGGAAGGACGCCAGAAATGTTGGGCATATGCACAATGTTGCACATGCATGATAAGGACTGACTGGGTGGGGAGAGGAGGGTGTGGGAGAGGGCGGCCAGCCAGGGCACCATTTGCCGGTTCTCTGAACTGTGCAGAATCATAACAACCAGCTCTATAGAACCGGTCTGAACCGTAGAATCCCATCTCTGTATGTATGTATTTGTTTATTTTATTATACTGGTATTCCACCCTTTATTTTATATATATGTGTATATATATATATATATACATACCTTGGCCAAGGTATTCTCAATCTTACATGGGACAAGACCAAATAATATATATATTTATGAAAATCTAAAAACATATATATATATATATATATATATATATATATATATATATATATATTTGTTTTCGTGAGATTTTCATCGGTGGTAGATTTGGTACCTGAAGAATCGCAAAGTCATCAGGCTGGTGTCTTCAGCTTGCCTCCTGGGAGAAGTGGAGAATAAGCTGAAGACACCAGCCTGAAGATGACGGATGAGATTTCAAAACGCTGCCAAGTATTCTCAACCTTACACGGACAAGACCCGAATACAAAGACCTACATATATATATATATATATATATATATATATATACCAACAACTCCAGACAGCAAACATATCCAACACACCTCCGATGTTCCCCACCACAATATTCCTGCATGGTGGGTTGGGCTGAAAGAGATTGATTGGTCCCAAATCACCCAGCTGACTAAGGGGGGAACTAGGACTCACTATCTCCTGGTGTGATTGACCCAAAGTCAGAGCCTTGGTGGTGCAGGCTGTTAAATGCCTAGCACTTAGCTCCAGCTGCCTACAATTACTGTAGGCTCAAATCCCACCAGGCTCAAGGTTGACTCAGCCTTCCATCCTCCCGGGGTAGGTAAATTGAGGACCCAAGATTGTTGGGGGCAATAAGCTGACCTTGTAAAAATGCCACTTAGTAATAAGCAGGCATATACAATGGAATGAAGGCTGCTGAGCGATTGGGTTGTGCTCCAAAGATTGTAAGCCACCCCGAGTCTCTGGAGAAGGGCGGCATATAAATGTGAATTAAAAAAAAAAGTCACCCAGCTGGCTGTCATGCCAAAGGTGAGTCTAGAACTCACTGTCTCCTGGTGATTGGCTCAAAGTCACTCAGCTGGTTTTCATGTCAAAGGCAGGACTAGAACTTATGTCTCCTGGTGATTGGCCCAAAATCACCCAGATGGCTTTCTTGCCCTAAGGTGGGACCTGAACTAATAATCTCCACTTTCTAGTCAGGTGTCTTAACCACTAGATCAAGGGTCTCCAAACTTGTCAACTTTCCAACTTGTGGACTTCAACTCCCAGCATGGTTGGCTGGGGAATTCTGGCAGTTGAAGTCCACAAGTTGCCAAGTTTGGAAACGGCTTCCACTAGACCAAACCAATTGTCTAATGAAACATCAGCATGGCTGCCTGAGGAATTCTGGGGGCTGAAGTCCACACATCCTCAAATGGCTGAGGTTAAGAAACCTAGTGTGGTGGTCCAGAGCTAGTGGCAGAATCAGACGATGAGGAGGTTGGGGAGGAACTTGGGCCAGTGCTGGAGTCTGGGGAAGGCTCTGATGGATGCTCTGCATCGGAAGCAGAGATAGAGCCAGGGCCATCTGATATTTCCCAGCCACTAGGGAGGCAGCTGCCTTCAGAGGCTGAGATAAGCGAGGAGGAAGAACAGCTGGGGCCTGTTCCAGATGCACGTATGCGCAGAGCTGTTAGGAGAGGGAGGACAAGGAGTTGACTCGGGAAGCAAAACACACGTGGATGCTGAATGGCCCCGCCCTGGCTGAGGAGTAAATAGAAGGAAAGGGGAGTGGTGATTGTAGGAGACAACAGTTCGTCTTTCTAAAGATCTTACTCATTGTATTTCATGCCATAGAGACTTCTTTCCAGAACTTAGTTTGCAACCTTTCAGCTGGGAGCTCACTAGGAACTGATAAGGTCTGTGGCTGCCATTAACTCTTGGAAGGACTTGCCTGGACTTTTTGCTGGGTGAATGCCATTAATTCACAAGAGGTAAATAAAGAGAGGGATTTTTTTGTGTGACAAGGAGTCTTGTTTTTTGCTTCCTCTAAGGCTGAGTCAGAACACCTATCTAGATTGTAACTTTAGTTTTATGTATACTGCATTTACAAGCCTTAGGCAGTTTTGAATGTATGCTTTCATGTTTTGGAAGAAATTATGTCTTGCTTAAATATAATGAGCTATAACCTTGGTTTGTGCATAAACTTTTTTTCTGAAAACACCAAGGTGGGAGATACTTAGGTGTGATGTCCTTATCCAGATACACCCATAGATGCAAAGGCCCACTAGGTGTCATGCCCCTGTTGGAGACTGACTCCGAGGGAGAGGAGGAAGAGCCGACAGGGAGTGGAAGTGTGGCTCCGGAGGTTGTGGAGGAGGTTGGGGAAGGGCACAGGCTGGCTGGGCAGTCAGAGGAAGACCCAGGCCCATCCCCTCTCCATCCTAGGCCACACAGGGAGGAGAGGAGAAGGGAGAGACTTGAATGGTGTGGTCTACAGGAGAGGAAAGGGCCTTGATCCCCTTCATGGGCTGCAGCTGTGAGAACTGGTTAAAAGGACAGACATGCATATGGGCCAGTGCTGGAAACAAAGCATGGAAATATCTCTAGTCTATCGTTCCTCTCTGTGTTTGGTGTCCTTCCCAGTGTGTGTTCTGATACCTGTGGACGTCTTCAAGCCCTTATCTTGCCTGGTTCCCTTAATTGCTTCAGTGTGGTTTGTGTTGTTTTTACTCTTTATAATTTATAGGCATGTTTAGTTTAAACGGCATTTCCTCCTTTTCATAACTGCTTGTGGGGGAGTTTTTTTGTCTCCAGTCAAGGATATTTGGAGCTTTGAAGCAAAGTGAAGGAATAGAAGGGGCTTCACCTGTTTTCATGACTGTGTTTATTTTGTATCCCACCCTGGGTCATCACACTAGGTAGCATATCCTACCAGGATGACCCGTTGTTCAATCGTGCCTTTACTCTGATGGAATCTGCCCAAAGGAGAAAAATGCCATTTCAGGTGAACTTACCCCTTCGAGTTCTTTCAGAGTTTAAACCTTGGAGGTTGCTGAGCCCAAGTGTTGGTCCCAGCAAACAGCAGAAGAGGGCCATGCAGATGACCTCAGCCATGGTCAAGGTGGACATCCTGAAAGAGAGGGAAGAAAAGAATGGGTGGAGGCGACGTGGAAGAGTTCTCGGCATTTGAATTATTATTATCATGATCCAAGGATCTAAGATCTTACCTTTTTAGAAAGTAATAATTTCACCCAGATCTGGACAGAAACATCCTGAGGACTTCAAATGCTGAGAATCCATCCACATGTTATGGCCACCACCTTTCCCTCCCACCACTGTGGACACCTGTCCTTTCCACAAAACAGCTCACCAGTTGGTGCTCTCTGAGCTTGGTTGTTGATATTTGATGACCCAACTGGAGACATCATCATTGTTCATACAGAGTGGGTTTGTGGAGAGGAGGAGGAGGAGGAGGAGGACAATGACTGTGGGATCCTTGGTGGTCTCTGAACTTGATTGTTGATGTATGATGACCCATGTTTCTTGAACCAACTAGAAACACCTTCACTTTTAATAGGGAGTGGGTTTGTGGAGAGGAAGAAGAGGAAGAGGAGGAGGATGAAGAGGAGGAGGAAGAGAAGGAGGAAGAGGAAGAAGAGCAGTTCAACGACTGTGGGGTCCTTGGTGGTCTCTGAACTTGATTGTTGATGTTTGATGACCAACTGGAAACATCTTCACTGGGAGAGGGGAGGAAGAGGAGAGGAGGAAGAGAGGAGGAGAGAGTGGGACTAAGGAGGACGAGGAGGAGGACGAGGAGGAGGAAGAGGAGTACAATGACTGTGGGGTCCTTGGTGGTCTCTGAACTTGATTGTTGATGTATGATGACCCATGTTTCCAACCAGAAACATCTTCACTTTTAATAGGGAGTGGGTTTGTGGAGAGGAAGAAGAGGAGGAGGAGGGAAGAGGAGGAAGAGGAGGAAGAGGAAGAAGAGCAGTACAACGACCTATCGGCACTTCCTGTGTTGGTTTGTAGACTAGTTTGGTTCATGTCTCTTAACCAAGTAGTTCCTTGACCTTTTCCTCTTAGGTTCCTGAAACTTCCTTGTTGTTTGTACCCCCTTGTTGTCTAGAACTGTCAGTGTTACCTAGTTGGATCATGAAACATCTGCAAGAAAACAACCAAGCCCAGAGAGCACTAAAGGACCACACAATCATTGTCCTCCTCCTCCTCCTCCTCCTCCTCCTCCTCTTCCTCGTCCTCCTCCTTTCCACAAACCCACTCCCTACTAACAATGATGATGTTTCTAGGGGTCATCAAACATCAACAACCAAGTTCAGAGACCACCAAGGACCCCACAGTCATCTTCCTCTTCCTCCTCCCCCCCCACAAATCCTCCTCCCTTCTAGCACTGACGATGTTCCCTACTTGGATCATTGAAAATGTGCAAGAAAACCGCCAAGCTCAGAAACGTCAGCGATCTCACAGTTCAACCCCAAGGTGCAAATATTCTTTTCTGCTGGTTTTGAAATTTTTAAAAAACTTAAACGAAATTAAACATGATTTCAGAGACAAACATATATACTAAAGCCAGGAGGATCCTTCCAGTTCACACAGAAAAGTTCAGTTGAGCAGTTGGATTTTAAAGAGTTTATTCCTCAAATATAAGGGAGAACGAGTAGATGCCACCACCGAGAGGTGTGCACATACATAAGCCATCCAAAAAGACGATTTAGCCCATTGGTGGAAAACACAGAAGGATCTTGCCAAGCAACCCTAGTGATAGAAGTTGTGGCTGCTCCAACACTGGAAGTTTTTAAGAAGAGATTGGATAACCCCTCGTATGAAGTGGTGTAGGGTTTCCTGCCTAGGCAGGGGGTTGGACTAGCAGACCTCCAAGGTCCCTTCCAACTCTGCTATTCTATTCTATTAATTTTTGGAGTGGACATCAGAGACCTCCTGATTCTGCTGCCAAATATTGACAGTGTGATGACTCACAACGGGTGGGGAAATATGCAAGAGACACTTGAAAATGGCAAAATGAATTTAAAATAAGGGGGGGGCCTTGCTGAAGTCTACGGGGAAAGCTCATTAAAGAGAGATCCAATCTGGAAATAAGGAGGAATTTCCTGATCCTGAATTAGTGGAACAACTTGCCAGCCAGAGTGGTGGGTGCACCATCACTGGAGTTTTTCAAAAAATAGACTGGAGAATCCCTTGGTCCAAAGTCACCTGCCTTGGGCAAGGAGTTGGACTACAAGACCTCCATTGTCCCATCCAACCCAGTTATCTTATGGTTGATATTCTGTGCTGGTTGACCAGTAAGTGAGAATTCAAAGTCTCTTCTTCTTCTTCCTCTTCCTCTTCCTCCTCCTCCTCCTCCTCTTCTTCTTCTTCCTCCTCCTTCTCTCCTTCTTCCTTCTTCCTTCTTTTTCCTCTCTCTCCTCTCCTTCCTTTCCTTCTTCCTTCCTCCTCTTCTTCTTCTTTTTTAATAAATTTATTTATTCAGCGTTTTGACAATTAAAAACAAATTTCCACATTTTGCAACGTTACTGTAACAGCGTTTACATTTGTAAATGTCTTCTATTAATGTGTTATCCATCCCTGTATTTGCTTCTTCATCATTCTAGGCATTTTATACACACACACACACACGCACATATATATATTTGTATTTACATCTATTTACACATAAACCTTATTGCTTTATGGTATTTCATACATTGTCATTCGACGCCTTTGCATCTTTTCCTTAGCCATTCATACCAGACACCCCATATCTTATAGTATTCTCCTTCTTCCTTATCCTTCAATAACTTCGTCAATTGGTCAAAGATTGGTCAAAGTCTCTTCTTCTAACTGTCCATCGAAAGTTATTCTGTTATTCTCTAATTCCATTATTCTGCTATTCTGTTATAATTGTCTCAACAGTAAAGGCAGATGGTGCAATTCTGATCTGATTAACTTCAGTTAGCTAAAGTTTCCCCATGGGAAAGGGCCAAAAAGGGGGCATTTTCTGGGAAGGCTCCCCCCTACCAAAAGATAAAGATACCCCCCACCCAAGGTGAGCTCCATCGGCCATTGTCTTTTTCCAGAATTTTCTTTCAGCTTCCCAGTTTTAGCCTGCAGCCCTGGGATCTCCTGGTGGCCTTCTTTCTAAGTCCTAAGCAGGCCCAGTCCTGTTTAGCTTCCTAAGATCAGGCAGTCCAGCTAATCGTGGCTGGTGCAGAATATTTAACATTTCCTCTCATTTTCGTCAGGGTCTCCAGCAGGTTAATTAAGGCCTTTTAAAGAAGGAGAGGAAGAATAATTCCCCTGAGATATTTCGATGCCCCACTGTTTAATTTAAAGCAAGGGTACTTCCCCCTCTCCAATCAATGGAGAGCATGTGTAATCCTTTCGGATATTTTATTTTATTTATTTTATTTTAATTACATTTATATGCCGCCCTTCTCCGAAGACTCAGGGCGGCTTACAATTTTGGACAATCTAGACCTGCACCCCCTGCGGTCCAATCTAAGCATGGTTCACAAAATTGTCTGCTACAACCTCTTGCCTGTCAACGACTTCTTCAGCCTCAACCACAATAACACACAAGGTTAGGGTTAGGGTTTTTTTTTTTAAATTACATTTATATGCCACCCTTCTCCGAAGACTCAGGGCAGCTTACAATTTTTTGGGATACAACCCAATGCGCTCAGCAATAGCCTTCATTCCATTGTATATGCCTGCTTATTATTACTAAGCGGCATTTTTACAAAGTCACCTTATTGCCCCAACAATCTTGGGTCCTCACTTTACCTACCCCGAGAGGATGGAAGGCTGAGTCAACCTTGAGCCTGGTGGGATTCGAGCCTGCACTAATTGCAGGCAGCTGGAAGTAAGTGCTAGGCGTTTAACAGCCTGCACCACCAAGGCTCTTGAGTTCACGAACGGCTTTTGAATAAATGGGACACATTTACTCCGAGCTCAACATTTCAGTTCACCCTAGAATGTTTCATCAGGCCAAGTCAACACTTTGTAAGTTTGGAGATGATGAAACTGGGCTTGTTTCTTTCTCACTCTGATTTTTACACAAAATCATCTACTTTGAGGAGGGTGTGGGGTTTTTTTTGATGGGTCAGAATTCCCTTCCCCCCCATAGAAAGATAGGTTCAGTCACAACCCCCATGTGTGAGTTAAAGAGACAAGACCCATGAATCAAACATTCATTTTTCCTTTATGAAAAGCTTACAGCCTTAATCAATTCACGGATCTTTCTCCGCACAACCTTGTGATTTGGATTTGATGGTTGATGGGCCCGACGTGGATTTGATGGTTGGTGGGCCCAACTCTTGGGGTCTCTGAAAGTGGGGGAGAAACCCCTGAGCTGTGCCCCTTTTAGAACAGGCTGAAACATGGACTTGACCATCGAAAGACGATTAGGGGACTGGAGGCTAAAACACATTTATTTATTTATTTATTTATTTATTTATTTATTTATTTATTTATTAATTATTTAGACTTGTATGCCGCCCTCTCTCCCTAAGGACTCAGGGCGGCTCACAGGATAAAATACAATACAATAAATTAACTAAAAATGATTAAACAGTACAAGCCTAATATTAAATATTAAAATTATTAAAATTATTTTAAAAGAAACCCCCCACCCCTTGGTTCAGTCCAGGCCAGCCTGCTGAAATAACCAAGTCTTTAGGTCATGGTGGAAGGAGCGGAGATCCGGAGCCAAACTAAGGACCAAGGGGAGCTGATTCCACAGGGTGGGTGCCCCCACAGAGAAGGCCCTACCCCTGGGCACCGCCAGCCGACAATGTCTAGCCGACGGTATCCCAAGGAGCCCCTGTCTGTGGGAGCGTACAGGGCGATTGGAGTGTGATGCCAGCAGGAGATGTTCCCGCAAGTACCCTGGACCCAAGCCATGTAGGACTTTATATGTTGTTACTAAAACCTTGAATCTCACCTGGAAGGCAACCGGTAACCAATGCAGGTCGCGCAGGAGTGGTGTAACATGGGAATATCGGGACACTCCCATCACAACCCACGCA
The DNA here is from genome assembly GCA_009733165.1 of Naja naja. NCBI lineage: Eukaryota > Metazoa > Chordata > Lepidosauria > Squamata > Elapidae > Naja > Naja naja. The sequence goes on from CM019150.1 coordinate 2,868,185, forward strand.
GCTGCATTCTGCATCAGCTGCAACCTCCGGGTGGTCTGCAAGGGCAGTCCCATGTAGAGAGCATTGCAGTAGTCAATTCGGGAAATGACAAGTGCATGAGTGACTGTCCGCAGGGCATCTCGGCTCAGGTATGGGCGCAACTGGTGAACCAGACACACCTGGGCAAATGCCCCCCTGGACACAGCTCCCACCTGCTCCTCCAAACTGAGCTGTGTATCCAGGAGGACGCCCAGGTTATGTGCTCTATCCATGGGGGGCAACACCTCTCCCCCCATGACCAACGATGGTATCTCCTGAATAATCCGAGATGCCGGTATGTACAGCCACTCAGTCTTGGCCAGGTTGAGTCAAAGCCTGTTCCTTCCCATCCAGATCTGCACCGCATCCAGGCAATGGGACATCACGGGGAGGGCATCACTGATATGGGTCAGAGTGGAGATGAAAAGTTGAGTATCATCCGCATACTGGTGATACCTCACCCCGAAACCCCAGATGATCTCACCCAGCGGCTTCATATAGATGTTGAACAGGAGGGGCGAGAGGACTGAGCCCTGAGGCACCCCACAAGTGAGAGGCCTTGGGCTTGACCTCTGCCCCCCCTGCCAACACCAATTGCGAGTGGCCCAAAAGGTAGGAGGAGAACCACCGTAAAATGGTGCCCCCCACTCCCAACCCCTCAAGCCGCTGCAACAGGATACCATGGTCGATGGTATCAAATGCTGCCGAGAGGTCTAATAGGACTAGGACAGAGGAAAAACCCCTGTCACGAGCCCTCCAGAGATCATCCAGCAGTGCGACCAATGCTGTCTCTGTGCTGTACCCGGGCTGGAAGCCCGATTGGTACGGATCTAGATAATTGGCTTCCTCCAGGAACGCTGGAAGCTGCTGAACCACCATGCTCTCAACAACCTTCGCCAAAAAGCGAAGGTTGGAGATGGGATGAAAGTTGTTCAAATTGGCTGGGTCCAAGGCAGGCTTCTTAAGAAGGGGCCTCACCACCGCCTCTTTCAAGGTGGTGGGAAAGGAACCCTCACCCAGAGAAGCATTGATAACTGCCTGGAGCCAGCCACATGTAACCTCCCTGGAGGCATAAACCAACCAGGAAGGACACAGGTCCAATAAACACGTGGTGGAACTCAGCCTCCGCATGATCCTGTCCACTTCATCTGAAGAAACAGGGTCAAACTCAACCCAAATGGTGTCGGCCAGACTTCTTGCCACCCCTTCCTCTGACCCCTGCCAGTCAGAGTCCAAGCCAGCCCGAATCTGAGCGACCTTATCCACCAGATGCTGACTAAATTCCTCAGCTCTACCCTGCAAAGGGTCCTCCCTTGCCTCTCGGTGTAGGAGGGAGTGAGTGACCCTGAACAGGGTGGCTGGAAGATCATCTGCGGACGCAATGAGAGTGGAGAAGTAAGCCCATCTCGCCATCCTCATCGCCACCAGGTAAGTCCTAATATAGGCTCTTAGCTGGGCATGGTCAGATTTGGCACAGCTCATCCTCCACCTGTTCTCTAGGCTCCTCCGTCGACGCTTCATCTCCCGGAGCTCCTCCGAAAACCAGGGAGCCAACTGGGATCTGCGGCAAGGGAGGGGCCGCAAGGGGACAACCTGGTCGAGCGCCTCCAAGGCCGCCTGTTGCCAGGCGGACACTAAGGCCTCAGCCGAGCTGTGGGCAAGGGAAGTGGGAAATAACCCCAGCGCCATCTGAAACCTCTCGGGGTCCATCAGGAGCCTGGGGCAGAACCATCTAGTTGGCTCCTCATCCCAGCAGCGTGAGGTGGCCTCCTGGAAGACCAGCCATAGGAGGTAGTGATCAGCCCATGACAGGGGTTGACTAGTCGGTGAACCCCCACCAAGATCACTACACCACTGACCCGAGATGAAAACAAGGTCAAGCATGTTCCCCCCGTCATGAGTTGGGCCCTGAATTATCTGGGTCAGGCCCATGGCTGCCATGGAAGCCATGAACTCCCGAGCCAAACCCAACGCCTGCCCCAGAGATGGCAGGTTGAAATCCCCCACAACTAAAAGCCTGAACAGGAGGGGCAAGAGGACTGAGCCCTGAGGCACCCCACAAGTGAGAGGCCTCGGGCTCGACCTCTGCCCCCTCGCCAACACCAATTGCGAGCATGAAAACATGAACAGGGCAGTAACTCTATTGAATTCTACGGTATAATACAGTGAAGATGGGTATTTAATTTCGTTGTATGATGTGCAATGGCAATAAAGTAAAGTAAAGTAGAGTAGTGTAGAGTAGAGTAAACTAAACTAAACTAAACTAAACTAAACTAAACTAAACTAAACTAAACTAATGAAGAATGGTTGCAGGGATTGAGTCTGTCTAATTTAATGGAAAGAAGGACTAGGGGAGAAATGATCGCAGCCTTCCAATATTTGAGGGGCTGCCACAAAGAGGAGGAGGGGGGGTCAACCTATTCTCCAAAGCACCAGAAGGCAGGAGTAGAAGCCGTGGATGGAAGTTAATCAAGGAGAGAAGCAACCTAGAAGTAAGGAGAAATTTTGTGACAGTGAAGACAATTAATCAGGGGAACGACCTGCCTCCAGAAATTGTGGGTGCTCCAGCACTGGAGGTCTTCAAGAAGATTTCCATTTGTCTGGACTGGTATAGGATCTGCTGCTTGGGCAGTGGGGGAGGGGAGTTGGACTAGATAGAAGACTTCCAAGACCCCTTCAAAGTCTTATTCTGTTATTCAGTGGAACAACCTGCCTACAGACGTTGTGGGTGCTCCAGCACAGGAGGTCTTCAAGAAGAGATTGGACAACCATTTGCCTGGAATGGTATAGTGTCTCTTGCTTGGGCATGGACTACAAGACCCCCAAGATCCCTTCCAACCTTGTCATTCTACATTCTGCAGAGACTTGGTCCTCAGACCGCCCCCCCCCCCCACTGAAAACTATCTCTCCTGCCTGCTTCTTGCGAGCCACCTTCTGCCCTGTCTGCTCCTAGGAGAAGAAGCCAAATTTTCTTACCTGAGAATCTTCAACTTTGGCAAGTAGGGTTTGCTTCTCACCCTTTCTTATATAAACAAGCCCTGGGCAGGTGGGAGAGAAGAAGGGTTGAATTTGAAACCTCCCAGCAGGGGTGTTTCCTCCTCCCGTGGCTTCGTGTAAGTGTACTATGTACTATACATTGTAGTAGGTACTACTGTGTGCTGCACATTGGAAAATAAAATAATAATCAGAACATCAAACACAAGTGAGGCGGAAACAATCTCATAGATGACCCTCACTCTGTCAAGGACCTAGGAGTACTCATCTCAAACGATCTAAGCCCCAGAGCTCACAGTAGCAGCATTGCCAAAAAGGCTTTTAAGAGTTCTTAACCTTATTTTGCAAAGCTTCAAAACATTGAATTGTTAACTAGGGCATACAAAACCTTTGCCAGACCAGTTCCTGAATACAGCTCGTCCATCTGGAACCCGCACTGTATATCGGACATTAACACGATTGAGTGAGTCCAGAGGTATTTCAGGTCCAGAAGAGTACTCCACTCTTCTACTCACAATAGTATTCCCTGTGCCTCCAAGTTCAAAATTTTGGGCCTGGACAATCGAGACCTGCACCCCCTGCGGTCCAATCTAAGCATGGTTCACAAAATTGTCTGCTACAACCTCTTGCCTGTCAACGACTTCTTCAGCCTCAACCACAATAACACACAGGGTTAGGGTTAGGTTTTTTTTTTAATTACATTTATATGCCGCCCTTCTCCGAAGACTCAGGGCTTACAATTTTGGAGTGCAACCCAATGCGCTCAGCAATAGCCTTCATTCCATTGTATATGCCTGCTTATTATTACTAAGCGGCATTTTTACAAAGTCAGCTTATTGCCCCCAACAATCTTGGGTCCTCACTTTACCTACCCCGAGAGGATGGAAGGCTGAGTCAACCTTGAGCCTGGTGGGATTCGAGCCTGCACTAATTGCAGGCAGCTGGAACTAAGTGCCAGGAGTTTAACAGCCTGCACCACCAAGGCTCTTGAGTTCACGAACGCCTTTTGAATAAATGGGACACATTTACTCCGAGCTCAACATTTCAGTTGAGCTCTACCCTAGAATGTTTCACCCTAGAATGTTTCATCAGGCCAAGTCAACACTTCGTAAGTTTGGAGATGATGAAACTGGACTTGTTTCTTTCTCACTCTGGGGAGGGGGAGTAGAACTCTTTAGCATCAGAGCGTGTTAATAATAATAATAATAATATAGGAAATATTAATGCTCTGATGCTCATTTCAAGAAATCCTTTCTTAGTGAGCCCCTAGAAGCCAAGAGGAACATGGGCCAAATTTCAAGTTTGTAGGCTTTACGGTTCTGGAGATTTTGTGATGATGCGTGAGGGGGCTCTTTCGCTTTTATTATATAGATAGATAAAACCTCTGAAAAAGTAAGATTACAGCTATCTTGCTAAGTTCTCACCTCAAACTCTGTCCATCTTTTTCAGAGAGGTCATTGGTCCCCAAGCCCCCAAAACTTTAACCTTAGACTGTCTACTATTGACCTCACCCCTTTCCTAAGAGGCCTGTAGGGGGCGTGCATAAACGCACCAACGTGCCTACCGTCCCTGTCCTATTGTTTCTTTTTATTTTTCTTATATGTATTCCTTTCATGTATTCACAACTATGTTTATCGTTGTAAGCGATTGACAAAATAAATAAATAAATAAATAAATAAATAAATAAATAATAAATAAATAAATAAATAAATAAATAAATAAATAAAATAAAATAAAATAAACCAACATCCTTACTGGCATTCTTGACTACCTTAAAAATACGCCTCTTGTCTTGCTGGCAGTAGCACCTGGCAGACACCTGCCCTTTTCCCAAGTGTCCACAACCTTTCCTAAATTGACATATCTTTCAATTGAGTCACCAACCCGAAAGTGGCTTCTCTTTTTACATGCTTTGCTCACCTCTCCTGACTAATGTACAATACCTGGTTCTGTGCTGTCCGGCTCACTCTCTCTCTCACACACACATAAAAGTGGTTTGGTGAGTTTATTAACATCCCCCCAGCAATTTCTTTCACCAAAAACCCAGGACTGTCCTAGTTAAGTCCAGTTTTGGTCCCCACAGTATAAAAACGGTGTTGAGACTCTGGAAGAGTGCAGAGAAGAGCAACTAGGATGATGAGGGGACTGGAGGATAAAACATCTGATGGGCCGGTCGACAAATCGGAACTCATCGCTTGAAAGGCCAAGAATCGAAAAATCCATCGCTCAGTGAAAAAAATCAGAATCAAACTCCGAGAAGGCCAGACAAGGAATAATGGATGGAAAGACAAGGAATAATGGATGGAAACTGATCAAGGAGAGATTCAACCTGGAAATAAGGAGGAATTTTCTGACAGTGAGAACAATCAACCGATGGAGCAGAAGTTGCCTTGAAGTGAGTTTCATCACTTGAGACTTTCAAGAAGAGACTGGACTGCCCTCTGTCAGAAATGGTGTAGGGTCTCCTGCTTGGGCAGGGGGTTAGACTAGATGACCTCCAGGGTCCCTTCCAACTCTGTAAATCTGTAAGTCCAGCCCAAAGCAGACCAATGCTAGTCCACAGAACAATGTCCAGTGAGTCCCTAAGGCACTTCAAAGGTTCCCAAACAAGACGAATCCACGAAACAAACTTAAATCCATACCACAAGTGGGTTCACAAGGCACAACCCAAGTCAAGGCACACTGTCAATCCAAAGCAAGGAATCACAACAACCAGGAAGCACCCAGCTAGGAAATGAACACCTTGTTCCCAGCATCGCATTCATCTGTTTGCTGTGCTAAATAGCCAACTTCTGGTGCAGCCCATCAAGAGGAACGAAGCTGCCTCCTCGCAGGTAAATGGGGTTGACTTTCTCTGTTCCTTCCTTTTCTCTGCCCGACGTGTTCTCGGATCGGGTACAGAAGGCAGTTCCTCTTCCTCATCGCTGGCCAACTGCAGCTGTGTGCTTTCCCCACCTGAAGCCTCAGGTATTCTGTCCTAGGCTTCCCCAAAAAGCACTAAGCCAATTCTGTGTCCTGGCAAAACCTCTTTTATTAAAAGAATGGGAATTTATTGCATTCATATTCAGCCAGCGGCCTGGCAAACAGTCCAGCAAAGGTATAATTATTAGCTCAGACCATATCTATCGTGGAAAGCAGTCTGGTAAGCATTTCCACACACAGTGCTGACAGGGAAGGGCCGGGCACAGTCTCTAGGTTACACAGGCAAATCTTCACAAGGCTGGAATGAATGAATGAATTGTTTCTTGCAAAAGCCCCCTCCCCTTTTGCTCCTCTTTTAATCCTGATGGGAGGGGCCATTCATCGTGCACCGGTGGCCTTACTCCCACGTCAACCCCGAGTTCTTAATTGTGCCTTCCTTTTGGCAGCTCTGCACATGTGCAGGCTGGGAAACGTCTCCAGCTGCTCCCCCTCCTCACTGCTGTCTGAGCCCAAAGGCAGCTGATGACTGCCAGCCTGCTGTGACCCCATCTCTGCCTCTGATGCAGAGCCCTCGTCCGAGTCTTCCTCAGCCTCCAGGACTGGCCCAGGTTCCTCCCAAACCACCTCACTACTGTCCAACTCTGCGGGCAGTTCTATCAGCCGCCAGTGGGACACAGCACTAGGTATGCCCTGCCACAGCTGCACTTTAGCCAAATCCCTCTCTGCCAGCTGCTCGGAGCTATTGACCAACTCCCCTCCTGACATGCCAGGGACTGGTTCATCCTCCTTCAAATTGACAGCTGGAGAGGGATCTGTGGAAGTGTCCTGACAAGAGTCATCACAGTTTCACACCTTCTCCTATCCAAAACAACTTCTTCCTCTCGGACCACAATCTCCTGCTCAGGTGAATTATCCTCATCATCACAAACAGCTGGACCTGACCCCTCACTATCTCGATGAAGGTCAGCAAGGGTGCCGTATCTCGTAGGCAGGGACCAGTGGTGGTATTCTACCAGTTCAGCTCAGTACGGCCAAGCCAGTAGTAGCAATGAGCAGTGGAGACTGAACCTGTTCTCTCCGCCACTCTGCTCTTGGGCCCACCTGCCCGCCCGGGCTCCCATACTCACCTGTATCCTCTTCAGCGCAGCAGCTGCTGAAGTGATTGGGAAAATGCAGGCTTGCAGGAGGTGAGTTGGAACGCCTCTGCACCTGCGCAAACGCCTCTGCACCTGCGCAAATTGCACATTTGGCACGCGTGCACATGCAAAGTGTGTGCATGCATAGAAAGCACGCCCACCCAGCCACGCCCACCAAACTGGTGGTAAAACGTTTTGAATCTCACCAGTGGCAGGGACACACCAAAAGCTTTGTGTTGGTGGTTCACAGCTCTCACCCTGCAAATGTCCTTACTGCCCTTGACCTGCAGGATCTTTGTGGTGGAGTGGGCGCATAGGAGGGCATCTCCATGGAACAGAAGGGCTGAGCTGGACAACTAATTTCAGCCTGGAGAGCACAGATTAGAGACTCTAGAACAGGGGTCCCCAACCCCACAGCCACAGCCCACTACCAGGACTTGAGCTGTTCAGAACCAGGCTGCAGAAATGGTGGGTGAGCTCACACTCACCTCCTCACTTCAGGCAGCGGGCGAGTGCGTGTCCTCCATTTGTGCCTGGGTGGGTATGCATGCCTGCCACCCATGCAAATGAAGGTGTGTGCGTACACTTGCCTGCCACTTGCATGGAACCATTCCTTCTGATCCCCTCACGGTGGTCCACAAAGGTGGAAAGATTGGGGAACTAATCTGTCCACGTAGACTAGCAATTTGCTTACAATTAGGACAGTATCCGAATTTAAAAAGAACACCGTGAAAGACAGCTGCAACATAGTGACTAAATTAGTAGACCAGAGAAATATTGTGGACGTAATATACTTAAGACTTCATCAAGGCATTCGACAAAGTAGACCACAACCTACTTCTTGGGAAGCTAGAAAAAAGTGGGATAGACAGCACCACCACCAGATGGATTCGCAACTGGCTGACAAACCGTACTCAATGAGTAGTCCTTAACGGGTCTCCGGGGGTGGGTGGGTTCTGGACTAGATGACCTCCAAGGTCCCTTCCAACTTGGTTAATCTGTAATCTGCAAAACAAAGTGTTGCATTAAACTAAGCCAGACGTTCTGAAATCAAATTGCAACCACAGAAGTATTTACCAAGGATGAACTGCTGCTGTTTTGAAGTTCGAATTATATGATTCAGGCGCCTTTAGGCGCATGGACGGCTACCTTGGTCCACTGGACTTCATCTCAGTCCTCCTGAATTCACAGTGAGTGGCTCTTCCCAGCACCCAGGGTGCTATGCCAGGGCAAGGCTGATGCCACCAGATGAGGGGGCTTCACCAGAGAAGCCACTAAAATATGGGGGGAGGATAAGACTGGAGAAGACGTATTGCCAGCACACTGAAAGGTATCTTTCTGAGTCCATACGAAAGCAGGAGAAGAAGTGATGGATGGATGGAAACACCTCTCTTGGTTGGCACGCCCAGTTGTTGATATTTCTGGATGGCTCAACTTGAATGACTTCAATGACTTCTGGAACATTCTGTGCTGGAATATTCAGTGCTATGCCTTCATTGACCAATCAAGCAAGTGGGAGATTATTTTTAATTAGGAGATGATGTCAGCGTTCCAAGAAACAAACTCAAAGCAATCAAAACCCTGAGGCCTAGAAAGACCCTCAAAGCATAATTTTATTTGGGATGTCCTCTTGGCAAAGCTGGTGAAAACCCTACTCTGAAGAACCCAGGGTTTTCCCCCACCCAAAACAAAACCCAAAATTCTTGATCCCCAGGCCCCATGGCCATCACATGGTCCAATCAGGTTGCAGTTTCAACTCCAGCTGGCTTTGGTCCACACCCTTCCAACACCTGGTAGAGCATCCTTGGCTCCCATGGGAAAGAATGTTATTTTGGCTACACATCCCTCCCCCAGCTCTCTCTACCTTCCCCCTTACGTTCCCACAGCTCCACCCGGCCTCACTGTGGCAGCCCTGAAGATGGTCCCCCAAAAAATGACTTCAGGACTGACAGGCTGCCCCCCTCAGCTGAGAAGGACCTTTTGCAAGAGGAAATCAAAGGGAAGTTAGATGCTGCCCCCAAAAATGGCTTCAGGGCTGACAGAGGCATTTATGGTAGGGAAGATTACCTTGGGACACCTTCTGCTGATGGACTCAACACCATGGTCGGTAAAACAGGTGGGAAGGAGAGAGGTGGATCCTAAGCCCAAAGTCTTTCCCTCCCTCTCTCTCTCTGTCTATCCACTTGGTCACAATCCTGAATCAGGAAAACACTTTGACCAGCGTTGGGTTGGGCTGAGAAATGGGTTGGCTACCCAACTCTCCCATTGGTGCAGAAGGGGGCATTTCCATTGAGAAAGCAGCGTGGTGGCCAAGAATTACTCATGAATAATTCGATTATTTATTTATCTTGTCATGTTTATGTTTACATTAGAGATGAAGACCCTTTGAGAGCTCTTTGCAACGTCATTTCACTTTAATGTATGCCGATTAGGGTGCATTCAAAGTGACAATAAAGTTATTCTAAGTCTAATCCAACAACCCAAATTTTGGGGGAGGAAGGAACGGGGAAGGAGGCTGAGATATCAGCAGAAGAACTTCCCATGTAATGTGGGTTCTGTCTGAGGTATCTCAGTTGAGAACAGAACAGAGCAACAGAGTTGGAAGGGGCCTTGGAGGTCTTCTAGTCTAACCCCTGCTCAGATGGGAAGCCCTATAGCATTGCAGATAAATGATTGTCCAATCTCTTTTTTAAAAAAGTTTTTATTTTTTAAGACAAACATATACAGACAGAAACATAAAAATATAAAACCACCTCCCAATTATATACATACAGTGTGTCAGTTGGTTACAAATCTTTTGTGCTATCCTTTCACAGTCCTTACTCACAAGTTGTATAGGTTCTCAGATTGTCAGTCTAGCATATGCTTACATATTCATCAGTTATTAATCATTCATTTGACTAAACTATTATTCCATCATTTTATACGAGATATTCTAGATTTTATTATAAATTTATATTATACATTCATCCAATGGTTATATATTTTATGTTATATTCTATATCAATCTATTGATCTTCTATTACATAACTTCCTAGTCTATTTCATTGCCATGTCTTTTTATCTAACCATTGATAAAACAAGTCCCACATCACATAAAATTGCTTATCTTCTTGTTCTCTAATTTCAAATGTCAATTTACTCATTTCAGCACAGTCCATAATTTTCTTGATAACGTCCTCCTGCATAGGTGTTTTTTTTTCATTTTTCCAATTCTTAGCAAATACAATTCTAGCCACTGTTAAAACATTTACAATCAAATATTTCAATTCTTTATTGTATATTTCCGGTATAATTCCCAATAAAAATATCTCTGGTTTAAAGTCTATGTGTTGTTTTATCATTTTGTCCAACCATGTGTGGATTTTAGTCCAAGATTGTCCAATCTCTTTTTGAAGACCTCCAATGATGGAGCACCCACAACTTCTGGAGGCCAGTCATTCCAATTATTCTCATTGTCAGGAAATTTTTCCTTAGTTTTAGGTTGTTCCAAAGGGGCTTTTTCAGGAGGCAACTGGACTTTCTTTCTTTCTTTCTTTCTTTCTTTCTTTCTTTCTTTCTTTCTTTCTTTCTTCCTTCCTTCCTTCCTTCCTTCCTTCCTTCCTTCCTTCCTTCCTTCCTTCTCTTTCTCTTTCCTTCCTTCCTTCTTGCCTTTCCTTCTTTCCTTCCTTCCTTCCTTTTTCTTTCTTTGCCTTCTTTCTCTCTCCTGGATCACCCT
>CM019150.1:2887155-2918767 GCA_009733165.1 Naja naja
AAAATAGAATATAGAGAATAGAATAGAATAGAGAAGAATAGAATATAGAATGGAATAGAAATAGAATAGAATATAGAGAAGAATAGAATATATAATGGAATAGAATAGAGTAGAGTAGAATAGAGGAATAGAATAGAATAGAATAAAATAGAATAGAATAAGGGAATAGAATAGAGTAGAATAGAATAGAATAAGGGAATAGAGTAGAATAGAGTAGAATAGAATAGAAATGAATAGAATAGAATAGAGATGAATAGAGATGAATAGAATAGAATACCTTTATTGTCATTGCATTCCATGAATACAATGAAATTTGAAAACTACTCCAGCACAGTGCCCTAAACACCACATCACAATCACACTACAGAGTATTTAATAATAATAATAATAATAATAATAATAATAATAATAATAATAATAATAAAAAATCACAAATGCACTGTTTGATTCAGGACAATTACAGTCTTGGAAAAGAAACTGTTTCTCAGTCTATTAGTCCTCATTTTAAGACACCTATAATGCCTCCCTGATGGTAACAATTCGAAATATGGGTGTCCAGGATGAGAATGGTCTGTGGAGATTTTTAGTGCTTTAGAGAGGAGTCTGGTCTTTGCAATCTCTTCCAAAGAAGAAAGAGAGCAACCGATGATTTTTTGTGTTGTGTTTATAACTCTCTGGAGCGTCTTCTTATCCACTGCAGAGCATCCAGCATACCACACCATTACACAGTCTGCCAAAATGCTCTCGGTGGTAAACCGGTAAAAAGTAGCCGGCAACTTCTCACCCAGACCCCTCTTTTTCAGCAACCTCAGAAGAAACCTACCCAATATGTTGTTCAACATGTAATAACAGCAGCAAGAATCGCCTAGGCCCGAAGCTGGAAAGTAGATGACACACCTTCTGAAACCATGGTAAGTAATAAAAGACCTGATTGTGCCAAGATGGATAGGCTTAGGAGAAAACTAAACGGTAAAGAGGAGTCGGAGTTTTATGAAGTTTGGGAAATGTTATATATATATATGGTTAGAAAACAGAAATAAGATTTGATATGAACTAGCATTGTAAATAAAGTGCTATAAAATTGTAACGCTTGACGCAGAACTGTTAAAATGTAAATACACATGTATTTTCAAAATAAATAAAATTATAAAAAAAAAAGAGAGAGATTCTCCGTCAACTGGATCATGGAGGTGCTTTTTTCAGGAGCCAACTGGACTTTCTGGTCTTTTCTTTTCTTTGAAGATGTTTCACTTCTCATCCCAGAACCTTCCTCAGCTCTGACAGGATGGTGGGGAAGGGAAGGATTGATACTCCTTGCAGACAGCTGGTCATTTGCATTCTTTGTAGAGGGTCCTTGAGGCCACTTGGAGGTTCATCTCTGCCCTCAGGGTCACCTGAGTGGTGCAAATGCTTCCTGTAGTCTGCAATTTTTCCCCTGGAAATCCATTCCTGCTCCCACACCATTCCAAGGGAGTTCATCCCAAATTGCATAGCTAGAAGTCTGTAGAGATTCTCTGCCCTCCAGTTCCTGGTTGTCCCAGAAGTGCTTTTTTTTTTTCAAGAGGCAACTGGACTTTCTGGTTTTCTCTTTAAAGATGTTTCGCTTCTCGTCTTCAAAGAAAAACACGGTCCTGGCACCTAAGGGACATTGGAGTAGTTCAAAAGAAGGAAAAACAATGTCATTTCTGAGAGTACAGGTTGTCCTTGACTTACAATGAATTATTCTCCCTCTCCCTCTCTCCCTCCCTCCCTCTCTTTCTCTCCATTTCTGTCTTTCTCTCTCTCTCCCCCCCCTCCCTCCCTCTCTCTCCCCCCCTCCCTCCCTCTCCCCCCGCTCTCTCTCCATTTCTGTCTTTCTCTCTCTCTCTCTCTCTCTCCCTCCATTTCTGCCCTTCTCTCTTTCTTCTATCAATATATTACATGTAGCCCTCAAGTGAAAACAATCAACCCATGGAACAGAAGTTGCCCTCGGAAGTTGTGGGAGCTTCATCCTCACTGGAGGCATTCAAGAAGAGACTGAAGGGCCATCTGTCAGAAATGGTGAAGGGTCGCCTGCTTGGGTGGGAGGGGGGGTTGGACTAGATGATCTACAAGGTCCCTTCCAACCCTGATTATCTGTTATCTGTTAAGTTATGGCCACAATTGAGCCCAGCATTGTTAAGTGAGACAGTTAATAGCAATAACAATAGACTTATATATCGCTTCACAGTGCTTCACAGCCCTCTCTAAGCGGTTTAGAGAGTCAGCCTCTTGCCCCACAATCTGGGTCCTCATTTGACCCACCTCGGAAGGACGGAAGGCTGAGTCAACCTTTAGAAGGAAGGAGGGAGGGAGGGAGGGAGGGAGGAGCCCTCTCTAAGTGGTTTGCAGAGTCAGCCTCTGGCCCCCAACAATCTGAGTCCTCATTTTACCCATCCCGGAAGGACAGGAGGCTGAGTCAATCTTGAGCCGGTCAGGATTGAACTCCTGGCAGTGAGCAGTGAGTTAGCCTGCAGTACAGGTAAACCTTAACTTACGACCACAATGGAGCCCAAAATTTCTGGTGTTAAGTGAGACATTTGTCAAGTGAGTCAGTCTTGAGCCGGTGAGAATCGAACTGCTGGTAGTCAGCAGAATTAGCCTGCAATGCCAGGCAATGTCGGCTGGCGGGTCCACGGGCTAGGGCCTTCTCTGTAGTGGCGCCGTCCCTCTGGAATATGCTCCCCGCGGAGATTAGAACCATCCCAAATCTACTTGCCTTCCGCAAAGCCGTTAAGACCTGGCCTTGTCGGAGGGCATGGCATTGAGACCTTTAGATTTTGCTTTTCCCCCGTGTATGTTCTGGATTGGTATGAATGAGTTTCTTGTTTTTATATTGTACAGAAATTGTTTTTTATCTTGTTGTACGCCACTTCGAGTTCCCCTTTGCGGGAAGTGAGGTGGGATATAAATCTAATAAATCTAAATCTAATGCTGTATTCTAACCACTGAGAGGGAGGGAAGGAAGGAAGGAAGGAAGGAAGGAAGGAAGGAAGGAAGGAAGGAAGGAAGGAAGGAAGATCTAAGTCTAAACAGCGCTTAGACTTATATACCACAGTGCTTTCTGACCCTCTCTAAGCAGTTTACAGAGTCAGCCTCTTGCCCCACCAACAATCTGGGTCCTCCTTTTAACCACCTCAGAAGGATGGAAGGCTGAGACGGTCTTGAGCCGGTAAGAATTGAACTGCTGGCAGTCGGCAGAATTAGCCTGCAATACTGCCTTCTAACCACTGGGAGGGAGGAAGAAAGATATCAATAGCCCTTATATACCACTTTACAGTGCTTTCACAGCCCACTCTAATCGGTTTACAGAGTCAGCCTTTTGCCTCACACAACCATCTATGTTCTCACTTTACCGACCTCAGAAGGACAGAAGGCTGAGTCGACCTTGAGCTGGTGAAAATCGAACTAGCAGTCAGCAGAATTAGCCTGCAATCCTGCATTCTAACCCCTGCACCACCACAGCTCTTCAGTGAGTTTTGCCATGTTTTATGAGCTTTCTTGTTAAGGGAATCACCACAGTTGTTAAATTGGCAGCACGGTTGTTCCAGTGGCGGGATTCAAATTGTTTTACCACCGGTTCGGTGGGTGTGGCTTGGTGGACGTGCTTTGCGTGGCAAATGCACGCCACACACATGCACGCCAGGGCTTTCCTGCTGACCTTCTCCTGCAACTCCTGTGCTCTCCCTGTGTCTTCAACAGCTGACGCGCGGCAATCGGCAGTGCTGTGCGATGCAGCTGAGCTTCAAAAGCAGGAAATAAAGGTCAGTACGGGAGCCCAGGCAGGTAAGCCCAGCAGCTGATCGTCGGAGCAAACCGGTTCGCTTCCAGATTATCTTCAGAGTTACCGGTTTGGGTGAACCGGTCCGAACCGGTACAATACCATCACTGGGTTGTTCAGTGAATCCATCTTCCCCATTCAATTTGATTGGTCAGAAGGTCGCAAAAGGGGATCACATGACAACACCCCCTCCCCCACCCCATCCTCGGGAACACTGCAACTGTCCTAAATACGAGTCAGTCGCCAAGTGGCTGAAATTCGACCACGGGGATGCTGCAATGGTCATTTTAATTGCACTGTTTTATTGTTGTAATTTTTAAATTGTTTTAATTTAATTTTTAGTTATTTATAGACTTGTAGTTGTTTAATATTTTTTTTATTGTAAATGTATTCTCTTTTTATACGTTCGCCGCCCTGAGTCCTTAGGGAGAAGGACGGCATACAAGTCTAAACAAATAAATAAATAAATAAATAAATAAGGGTGAGAAAAACCCCCAGTCCTAAGTCACTTTTTTCAGTGCCGTCTTAACTTCAAACGGTCACTAAGTGGGCTGTTGTAAGTTGGGGACTGCCTGTCAGGACTCATTCTGTCCACCCTCTTTCCAAAGGGCCGACAATCTTTTGCAGTCTACAGAGTCAAAGTGCAGTGAAGTCAGAAGCTTTTATTAAAACAAGAAACGCAACGTTCTTGGCTTTGTGTGTGTGCGTGTGTGTGTTGGTGCAGGGAGGGCCAGGTTCACGCCCTGCTTGGAAGCAACAAAGCTGTATCAAAGCCTGGTGAGGACGGCTCAAAATGCCACCATTGTCCCTTCTGGACAATTGATCCCTTTGTCTTCCCGCGAACAAAGTTAGGACTTGTGGGGGGGTTTTTTTGTCCAGAAAGAAGGAGAAACTCAAAGCTGTGTGTAAAGAGGAAGGGAAAGGACGGATCCTGCTACAAGAAACTTTCTTCTTCTTCTTCTTCTTCTTCTTCTTCTTCTTCTTCTTCTTCTTCTTCTTCTTCTTCTTCTTCTTCTCCTCCTCCTCCTCCTCCTCCTCCTCCTCCTCCTCCTCCTCCATCATTGTCCTTCACCGAGGTCTTCTCTTACGCAGACAACACCAGCAGATCCTGACCAAAACCAGACTGCATTTATGAATTTCTGTATTGTGGACCCTTCATCTTGCAACTTTCACGGGGCAGGGACATCATCTGGGTGGGCTGCTGGGGGTTCGCAGGGGTTTGGGCAATCCTCTGGCTAGGATTGTGTGCAGTTTGGAGAGCCCCCAAATCCCACTCCTGGATGGCCCCGCCCACCCCACCCCTCTCAGGAGTCCCCATGCAACCTGTTTCGGATATAGGTTGTCAACTAAAAAGATACTCCTTTGGTCCAGAAAAAGGGAGTCGGGAAAAACAGTGCATTCCTTAAATGCCTAGATAATCACCCTGGCAGCCCAAAGTTGTTGGAGCATAAGAAGGTCATTGGAGAGCATGATGGATGACTCTTGGAGATGGATGTGTCCCATTGGAGAAGTCACATCCAGGGGGTGTGGGGAAAGACCAGGGTCAAAGGGGGAAATGAATGATGTATTTTAGTATCGGCTGCATCCAGCTAATGCCGACATGGCCACTTCTAATAAATCAATTTTGTTTCCTCTGAGATGCAGCTGGAGACTTTTGATTTGAATGGGGGTGGATTTGTTGGAGCCCTGACATAGGTAAGTGCAGGGCCTGTGTGGAGGCTCGGGGAGGGTGAAAAACGCCCCCCCTGGAAGTTCAGGAAGGCCAGAAATGGGCCTGTTTCCAGCTTCCAGAAAGCCTCCGGAGCCCAGGGGGCAAAATTTGCCTGTTTTAGTAGTTGCCATTAAAAAAAAAATGGCGGGGGGAGGAAGGCAATCTGGAAGAGCAGTGCAGCAGTTTGGAAGCAAAAGTACATTCCAACTCTTTATCTTTAAAAGATTGTAGCTAAACTACCAGAGCTTTTGCCCGCGAATATATTTAATTGGAGAACGTGATTGATGACACTCAGCCCCTGAAGGTGCTCAATGGGAGAATCTGGTTTAGGAAACACCCAGGGGGGAGAGAGAGGGGGAAACAGGGACCCATGGGACTGGAAATGACGTAGGCCAGAGTTGGCTTCATGCAGGGCATGCCCAGTAGGTGCCTCTAATGAATCCTTGGAAGTTTTTTGAAGTTTGGCTTGAGGATCATGATTTCATTAGAACCTTCTCTCTCTCCCCCTCCTTCCTTCTCTGTCTCTCTCTCCCTCCCTCTCCCTGTCTCCCTCCCTCTCTTCCTCCTCCCCCTCTCTCCTCTCCTCTCTCCCGCCCTCCCCCTCTCTCCTCTCTCCTTCTCCCGCCTTCCTTCTCTCTCCCTCCCCCCTCTCCCTCCCTCTCTCTCTCCCCCTCCCTCTCTCCTACATATACATTACTGACTTCCTTCTTTAGCACTTACTTCGATGAGATCCACCGTGGCGCTGTTGAAATCGATGTTCAGCAGTTTTGGGAGGGGAACTCCTCCACCTAAGACACCTGCCACCAGAAACAAAACGGATCAGGTTTCTAAGCTCAAAGACAAAATTAGGGACGTTTTGCTTCCTTCTCTTTTTATCCCACCTCCCACCCCCCACCCCCATCTGTGCTTCAAATAAAATGTGCATTTTGCAATATCTTGTTTGGCAAACAAGCCAGGTTTACATGTGGCCCCATGGGTGAGGTCTGGGACTTTCCTTTTGCCACCTGAAAATCACAGGTGTTGTGCTCCTCTCCAAGGCCCATCAATTTAAAGCCCTTCCCCCAAGGGGAGGTGTCACAACTTTGCCACCTATTAAACATTAATCATGAACTCTAGGATTGACTGTCTGGATTCTCTTCTTGTTTTCAATCAGCCCAAGGATTTATGCATCGTAGAAAGATGGCAACAGCTTCAGCGTTAACGGATGAAATTTATGTTTTCAGAACAGAGGATTTTAAATCTTGCTCTTCTCCTCTTCCCAGGAAGCCTGGGAAAGCCACTTACACAACCTAAACTCTTAAAAGGTCCAGCTTGCATGTGGGAAACAGCCTTTCTGTTCACCTGAAGACATTTTGGTATAGATAACTTCATGGAGGGTCCATTTAATTAGGTTATTATTGGGGGTCCTTGGTGCTTCTCCAAGCTTGGTGGTTTTCTTGAAGACGTTTCATGACCCAACTAGGTAGCATCATCAGTGGTAGAAGGGAGTAGTGTTTGCAGAGAGGAGGAAGAGGAGAAGGAGGAGGAGTTGATGGTGGTGGTGGAGGAGGAGGAGGAAGAGGACTCTGGGGTCCTTGATGCTCTCTAAACTTGGTGATTTTCTTGCAGGCATTGCATGACCCAACTAGGGAACATCATCAGTGCTAGAAGGGAGTGGAGAGGAGGAGAAGGGAGGGAGGGAGGGAGGGAGGGAGGAGGAGGAGGGAGGAGGAAGACTGTGGGGTCCTTGATGCTCTCCAAACTTGGTGGTTTTCTTGCAGGCATTTCATGACCCAACTAGGTAACATCATCAGTGGTAGAAAGGAGTAGGGTTTGCTCTCTGTTTATATTCAAGTGGCTTTTTGTGTCAGTCTTGGTGGGAGTGTTGTCTTCTTCTTGGTGGTGGTTTCTTGATTAGGTTATTGTTTATTGTTAACTTGTTTGTCTCAGTTGATTGGAGTATTGTTTACTTCTTGATTGTTGGGCTAGTATTAATCTTGGAGTTAAACTCTGCTTATATCCCAATCAAAGAACCACCAAGACTTCCAGCAACACCAATAGGGCAAGCCACTTGTACCTAAACAGAGAGCAAACCCCAAACTCTTCTGGCACTGAGGATGTTACAATGAGTCATGAAATTTATCTGAAAACAATCAACTCAGAGAGCACCAAGGACCCCACAAGGCCTCCTCCTGATCTTCCTTCTCTTGATCCTCCTTCTCCTCCACTCTTTGTGGCTTGGGACTGGGTCACCTGAAGAACTGTGTCCTCTCGTTATTTCTTCTTCTTCTTCTTCTTCTTCTTCTTCTTCTTCTTCTTCTTCTTCTTCTTCTTCTTCTTCTTTTTCCTCCTCCTCCTCCTCCTCTCTTTTCTTCTTCTTCTTCTTCTTCTTCTTCTTCTTCTTCTTCTTCTTCTTCTTCTTCTTCTTCTTCTTCTTCTTCTTCTTCTTCTTCTTCTTCTTTTCCTCCTCCATTCCTCCTCCTCTTTTCTTCTTCTTCTTCTTCTTCTTCTTCTTCTTCTTCTTCTTCTTCTTCTTCTTCTTCTTCTTCTTCTTCTTTTCCTCCTCCTCCTCCTCCTCTTTTCTTCTTCTTCTTCTTCTTCTTCTTCTTCTTCTTCTTCTTCTTCTTCTTCTTCTTCTTCTTCTTCTTTTCCTCCTCCTCCTCCTCCTCCTCCTCTTCTTCTTCTTCCTCCTCCTCCTCCTCCTCCTCCTCCTCCTCCTCCTCCATTCCCTTCCCCTTCCCCTTCCCCTCCTTCTCCTCCTCCTCCTCCTTTTCCTTCTCCTCTTCCTTCTCACCTTTCCCCTTGTTCAGTTCCCATCTATTAGTCCTTATTTGGCCTTTGAGTGCTTTGATCCCCTTTCTCCTCTCTGTGGCAGCCTCTCAAATACTGGAAGACTGCTATCATGTCCCCCTGGTCCTTCTCTTCGCTAGACTATTATCCCTCCATTGTCCACAAAGTATCCAGAACCCTGTTGGTCAACCTGAAAAGCTTCCACAGGTGTTGACCTCTGCTCCCAGGATTACTCTAGCCAACATTGGCTGTGGCACAGAATCCTGGGAGTTGAAGTCCACACCTCTGGCAGCTGTCCAGGTTGACAAATGCTGAGTTGAAGCCTCTCCAAGAAGCTCTGGAATTCTCTTACCGTTCATGGCAGGCAGGAAGGCCTCTTCAACAATCTTGCCCACCAGTCCCTCCATCAGGGAGATCTGCATCCAAGGGAAGAAACCTTTTAACACCTTCAACTCATCCAAGGGGCATGGTGGAGACAATGGAAGTTCTCCTGGATTTTACCATTATGAGCTCACCTTCCCATTGTTGAACTTAAATGCAGAAAGGACACTTGCCTAGCAAACTTTCCTAGAATCCAAAATTTACTTTCGTAACTTCTAAGAAAGGATGTTTAAATAAGACCCTTGTAAAGTCACACTTCACACTTCCATGGCCGTGTTGGGTCTCTGAGGCATGATTTTAAGTCAGAGATGTCCAACCCTTGGTCACTTTAAGACTTGTGGACTTTGACTCCCAGAATTCCTCAGCCAGCTGGCTGGGGATGTTGTGGCCCACAGACTCAGACAGTGAGGAGGTTGGGGAGGAACATGGGCCAGTCCTGGAGTCTGGGGAAGGCTCTGATGAGGGCTTTGCATCGGAGGCAGAGATGGGGCCAGGGCCCTCCAACAGTTATCAGCTGCCTTTGGAGTCGGAGATCAGTGGGGAAGAAGAACAGCTGGAGCCTGTTCCCAGTGTGCACATGCGCAGAGCTGCCAGACGAAGGGAACAGCTAAGGAACAAGGGCCAACTTGGGAGTAAAGACTCAGCTGGATGGTGAATGGCCCCTCCCAGAGGGAATAAAGAGGAGCAAAAGGGCAGTGGGGTTTGCAGGACACAATTAGTTCATTTGGGTGAAGATCTGTTCCTGACTCCTTGCCAAGTAATTGCTGCTACAGTGTGGCGTTTGGAAGCTATCAGCCTGGCAACTCTCCAAGCCTGATAAAGGTCTGTAGTTGCGAGATCTCTTTAAAGACTGTTTGCCGGAGTGGAATTCCCTTTAACCTAAATAAAAGGAGTTTTATCAGGTCAAGGAGTCGGCTTCATGATCTTGGGAAGCCCGGGTCAGAACAGGGGAATTCTGGGAGTCGAAGTCCACAACTCTTAAAGTGGCTGAGATTGGACACCCCTGATTTTTTTAGTTAAGCCTTTAATATCCATAAACATTGGCGTGGTAATACATCTAACCCATAAGGCACACAGTTAAACATGTTATGTGTGAACGTGCAAGCATTCAGTAGGAGGCACAACCACAACAAAATTCCCATTGCAAAGCAAAGATGGTTGTTAAAGTGAGTTTTGTCCCATTTTACAACTTTTCTTGCCATAGTTGGTTCAATGAATCACTGGAAGTGTCAAGTTAATAACACAGTTCTTAAGCATCCAAACCAGGGGTCTCCAAGCTTGACAGCTTTAAGACTTGTGGACTTCAACTCCCAGAATTCCTGAGCTAATGTGACTGGAAGAGGAATTCTGGGGGTTGAAGTCCACAAGTCTTAAAGCTGTCAAGTTTGAAGACCCCTGCTATAGAGCATGGGTGGGGATTTATGGCCCCTTTATGACTTGTGGACTTCAACTCCCAGAATTCCTGAGGCAGCCATGCTGGCTATGTTCCCTTTATAGCAATAGCACTTAGACCAGGGGTCTTCAAACTTGACAGCTTTTAAGACTTGTGGACTTCAACTCCCAGAATTCCTACTCCAGCCATGTTAGCTCAGGAATTCTGGGAGTTGAAGTGCACAAGTCTTAAACTTGCCAAGTTTGAAGAGCCTTGATCTAAAAGAAGTGAAATCACTGGACCACAGTTTATTTAAACTGAGATGTTTTGTTACTCACCCAAGTAACTTCTTCGGTCAAAATCAAAATTTTAGTTAAGCGGAGAGCCAGAAAGTCCCTGGAAGGTACTTCCTCTTGCCATAATGGCTGCAGAAGTTTCTCCCAAAATGTATTGGAGAGTACAGGTACTCCTCAACTTACGACCCCAAATGAGCCCAAAATGTACATTGTTAAGTGAGAAACTGGTTAAGGGAATTTTGCCCCATCTTGTGACTTTTCTTGCCATGGTTGTTAAGTGAATCTGGCCTTCCCTGTTGACTTTGCTTCTCAGAAGGTCACAAAAGGGAATCATATGAGCCCGGGACCCTGCAACTGTCATAAATGTGAGTCAGTTGCACAAATGTCTAAATTTTGATCGGCTGACCAGGGGGAATGCTGCAGCGACCGTGTGAAAAATGGTCATAAGTCACTTTTTCCAGTGCTGTCATAACTTTGAGCACTCACTAAATGAACCGGAAGGGAGGAAGGGAGGGAGGGAGGAGGAAGAGAGGGAGGAAAGGAGGGAGGAAAGGAGGGAGGGAGGGAGAGAGGAAAGAAGGAGGAAGGAAGGAAGGAGGAAGGGAGGAAAGAAGGAAGGAAAGAAGGGAGGAAGGAGGAAGGGAGGAAGAGAAGGAAAGATGGAAGGGAGGAAGGGATGAGGGAGGGAAGTCAAGGACTACCTATCTGCAAATGAAGACTCAATCATCCAGGCCAAAAGCATCTAAAAAGGTTAAACAATGGCAACTAGAAGAATCAAAGTTGATTAAACCGAGGCGCTTCGTTACTCGTCCAAACAGCCTTTTCGGTCAAAGTCAACACTTTATTTAGGCAGAGTGTCAGAAAGGCTTTTCAGAATTTTTGGGGGGCCTGGGTGATTGATTGAGTCTCCCTTTACAAATGGTTATTAAGTTGATCTGGTATCCCCGTCTGAGTTTTTAACAATGATTAAACTGGCAACAGTTATTAAACTGGAAAGGGACACGGAGGCTCAGTGGCTAAGGCGCCGAGCTTGTCGATCAGAAAAGATCGGCAGTTCGGCAGTTCGAATCCCTAGTGCCACGTAATGGAGGGAGCTCCCGTTCCTGGTCCCAGCTTCTGTCAACCCAGCAGTTTGAAAGCATGTAAAAAAAAATGCAAGTAGAAAAACGGGGACCCCCTTTGGTGGGAAGGGAACAACGTTCTGTGTGCCTTCGAAGGCATTTAGTCCTGCCAGCCATATGACCACAGAGACGTCTTTAGACAGCGCTGGCTCTTCTTTGGCTTTGAAATAGAGATGAGCAGCGCCCCCTAGAGCTGGAAATGACTAGCACGGATGTGCGAGGGGAAGAACCTTCCCCTTTACCAGAAACTGGCAATGGGCAACAGAGCCTGTCGTGTCAGCATGGGTTTTCTGCCAACTCAGCTGAGCCCTGGCAGGAGAGGCCCAAAGACCTGACCTCAAGAGAGGCAACCTCTGGCCGTGTCTCCAGAGCTATCGGTCAAGTCATCGAAGAGGAAGGTTGAGTTGACCTCTTCCACCCTACTTCTCCCCGAAAGAGGCACTGCCTTTCCCACAACCCAACAAGAAAAAGTTTGTTTTGTCAATTCAACGTTGAGGAAAGTTGAATGGACCCAAGGGAACAAAGAAAGGAGGATGAGAGATGGGAAACTTTGAAAATGACTGACTGGGGAGGGAGGAGAGGAGGTAGAAAGGAAATTTAGTGGAAGGAAGGAAGGAAAGAAGGAGGGAGGGAGGGTGGAAGGGAGGAAGGAGGGGAGGGAGGAGGAAGAGAGGGAGGATAGAAAGGAAATTTAGTGGAAGGAAGGAAGAAGGAAGGAGGAGGGAGTGAGGGGGAGGAAGGGAGGAAGGGAGAAGGGAGGAAGGAGGGGAGGGAGGAGGAAGAGAGGGAGGATAGAAAGGAAATTTAGTGGAAGGAAGGAAGGAAGGTAGGAGGGAAGAATGAGGATGATATGAAAACGTCTGGGAAACGATGGAATGAGGAGGGAGGAGGGGATAGTGAAGGAAATGGAATGCCAAATGATGGAGGATGAAGAACGGAGATGAGCGAATGGATGGGATAGATGAATGAGGAGGATGATGAAATGAGAGAATGAATGATGGGACGGATGAATGGTTAATGAGGAAGGAGGGATGAAGAATGAATGGATGAAATGGAAGAAGAGGGATGGAGAAAGAAGAAGGAAAGAAGGAGAAGGATAGAAGGAGGAAAGAGAAGGAAAGAAGGAAGGGAGGGAGGGAGGAGGGAGGGAGGGAAGTAGGGAGGATGAAAGAGGAAATGACAGGAAATGACAAGAGAGGAAGGAAGGGAGGAAAATGGGAGGGAGGGAGAAAGGAAGAAAAGAAGGGAGGAAAGAGGAAGGGAGGGAGGTTGGGAAGAAGGAAGGAAATACCATGGAGGGAAGGAGGGAAGGAAGTAAGGTGGAGAGAGAGAGAGAGAGAGAGAGAAAAGGAGGCTGAGAAGGAAGGTAGGGAGAAATTAAGAGGTTTGCATGTGCAATTATATATTACTAAAATGTTACTCTTTTTGTGTCATCTTTAACTGGACAAAATGGCGTATTTGAGGGCAACTATTTTTGAATCAAAGTATCCCCAATGGGCCAACTTACAAACAGGCACACAAAATCCGGGCCCCGGGACTCCACTGAAAAAAAATTGGCAGATTTCACGAAACGTTTCATGACACTAAGATGGTTCCCCCCTCCCCCCCCGAGTAGTGGATAACATCCTACAAAACGCCACGGGAAACATGCCGGATCTTTGAACGGCGCTGTAGAGTTCCATGCGGGCTCCTTTCATGGAAGACCCGTCCCCCAATACAGGTAGTCCTTGACTTACGACCGCTGCTGAGCCCAAAATTGTGGGCCTGGGACCACGACTGAGGCCATAAAAATGAGACAGGGGTTAAGTTGAGCTTTTGAGCCTGTTTTTTAGGGCATTTCCTGCCACCGTTGCTAAGTGAATCACTGCAGTTGTTCACTTAGTCAGATGGCCGTTAAGCGAATCAGGCTTCCCCATGGACTTGGCTTGTCCGAAGGTCGCAAGAGGAGATCACGTGACCCCCCCGGGCACACTGCAACTGTCATAAATACAAGTCAGTTGCTACGCGTCTGAGTTTTGATCACATAACCACAGGGGATGCTGCCAGCAGTCGTAAGTGTGAAAAAAAGGCCATAAGTCACTTTTTTTTTCAGTGCTGTTGTAACTTTGTACAGTCACTAAATGAGCTGTTGTAAGTCAAGGACTGCCTGAATCTCCCTGCATTCTTGAGAACTTTTATATACCTGAACAGAATAACAGAGTTGGAAGGGACCTTCAAGGTCTTCTAGTCCAACCCCCTGCTCAAGCGGGAGATCCTATACCAGTGATGGCGAACCTTTTGCTGTGGTGTGCCGGAAGCCCACCCACAATGCAACGTGCCCTCCCCCTGCGCGTATGCGCGCACAACACTCCCACCCCTTTACCTGCACTACACATGTGCGCTCCTCCCAGCTGATTTTCGGGAGGCCGAAAAATGGGGCAGTTCCACCGGAAATACCAGAAGTGCCCATTTTCAGCCTCCGGAGGGCCTCTAGAGCACAGTGCTGAAATGGGCCCATTTTTCAGCCCCCAAAGGCTGTAGAAGCTTCCCTTGAGCTCCCGGGAGGGCGAAAATGGCTTCCCCCAGACTCTAACCCTAACCCTAACCCTCCAGAGGCTGAAAATGGGCAGTTCTGGTATTTACAGAAGGCCCGTTTTTCGGCCTCCCAAGGCTGCAGAGGCTTCCCTCGAACCTCCAGGAGGGCAAAAACAGCTTCAAACGGGCCAAAAATCACCTGGGAGGTGCGCGCACATGCAGTGCAGGTAAGTTTGGCTGGGGTTCACGTGCCCACACAAATGGCTCTTTGTGCCACCTGTGGCATGCGTGCCATAGGTTTGTCATCATGGGTATAAAAACTCCAGAGACGTTCCTGAGGCAGGAAGTCTAGTCCTGCCAAGAATGTAATAAGAGTTAATGGAGAGGCAGTTTCTGTAAGCAACACCAGAATGTTTCCTTCCTGCCTTCCTTACAGGATTAGCCCAGTGATTTCTTCTAACAACCGGTTCTCCGAACTGCTTAGAATGTTAACAACCAGTTCTAGCGAATAGGTGCGAACTGGTAGAATCCCACCCCTGTCCCTCCCCCAAGGTCATCCTCGGAGGGGCCCCTACTTTATAAAAAAGCAGAACCTCGCAGTTAAAACAGCTGCCGGAGAAAATCCAATGACAACCACTGTACATTGTTTTTTTTTTAAAGGGATAGAAAATGGGAAATAATAAATGTCTTGACTTACTTGTCTAGCTGAGTGCTGATTTTGAGCTTGTTGTCTTCAACAGAAAATTTGGCCATCAAAGAAGCATCCTAAAAGAACGAAAATGGACCCATCCTGACAATATCGCCAAGGTATTCTCTGGGGCCACCCCCAAAGAAGACTGTGCCAGGAACCCCCTGAAACAGTGCCAAAAATAAAAACAGCCTTTTCCCTTAGCAGAGTAAAGACCTGGGAAGCAAGCACTCCGGAGAGAATGGGAAGTCTGGGCAGACTGCCAAAAAGCTCTTACTAGAAATAACAAAGCAGATGTTCTGACCCAAACTTTGTTCCAAGGAAACCAGCACCAGATGGAGGTAACAGCAAAACCTTTTAATGATTCTTTACTAATTCCGTTCCTTCCCGGTTAAAAGGCTGTTTCAAACCAGGGGTGGTATTTAGCCGGTTCGCACTGGTTCGGGCGACCCGGTAGCAAGAATTTGGCATGGGTCACCAAACTGGTAGTAAGTTCTGGCTGGCCACACCCTGACCCAGTTGCCCTCCCGCCTGATGCTTGCTTACCCCACTCGCCTGACATTCGCCTAAGATATTTCTTTTTTTGCCCTCCCAACTATCAGCTGCAGATACGATCAGCTGTGCCAGGATTCCCCTTGCTGAGGCCCAGGAAGGCAAAAAATGGAGGGAGGGGCTCAGGCCCCCCATTTTTTGCCTTCCTGAGCCTTAGGGGAGCTTTAGGTGAGCAAAAACACCCCCCCAGAGGCTCCTCTGAGGCTAGGAAGCTCCCAAAAACAAATGGGGGCTGCAAAAAAGCAAAAAAGAAAGCCACACCCACCCAGTTACATGGCCACGCCCACCAAGCCACACCCACTGAGCCAGTAGTAAAAATTTTTGAATCCCACCACTGTTTTCAAACTAATTGTCTCCGATAAGAAAGAGCCTTGCCAAGGTTTTGCAAGGCTGCCAAGAACACCAGAGAAAGTTACTAAGCAATAATTCCAACACAAAGAGCCTCCAAACACCAACCAAGATATTCCAAACGTGCACAAAACTTCTTTGCTTCCTGCACAGAACTCCGGTTTCTCAGCTGGCTTTTATCTGTGAAGGGAGGGGCCATTACCTTGCAGCCTTACTCCCGAGTCGCCTGTGCTGCTGCAGCTGCTCTTTCCTTCGAGCAGCCCTGTATGCACACGCACTGGGCACAGGCTCCTTGGGGGCCTCTTCCTCACTGCTGCCAGACTCCACAATCTCTAAAGGCAGCACTCCACTCCCTGATGGTCCTGGCCCCATTCCTGCATCATATGCAGGCCCCTCATCTGAGTCCTCACTCTCCGAGACCTCAGCCGTCCTCACCTGCTGCCAGCGAACCACAACAGCAGGCCTGGAAAATACTCAAAACCCAAGCTAAAAATAACTCACTGAGGCAAAACCACAACTCCCTCTTTCCTGCCCCTGGGTTAACCCCCAGGATAGGAAATACAAAGGTCCAGACTCCTGGATTAACCCATTAAGGCAGGAAGACAAGATCCAGGGCAACCATTTCAACCAAAGGCACACATCAAAACCAGGGATGGGCTGCTACCGGTTCACACTGGTTCAGGTGAACCGGTTGTTAATTTTATGGCTAGTTTGGCAAACCGACAAATCCCACTCTGGATGTAATCATTCCCCAAGTAGGTCCATTGTAACTTTGAGTGGTTACTAAGCGAACCTGTTCTAACCAAGCTTTCTGAGACCGTAATTAGGCCCACGCTTAGTCCAAACAACTCTTATTTTATTTCAACGCTGGGAATTAGGTGCATTCCGAGCCTGTAATGAGTCCCAAACAGTCTCTCGAGATAAGCACCCACCTTCCCCTCCTTTGAATTGCTACCAACAACTAAAGTGCCAAATTAACTGTAAAAAAAACCAATCGAAGTACAAAGTCCACACAGAGCTTCAAGGATTAATCCGAACAGAAAGAACGACTTTGCTTCCTGTAAAGGTTTCTCTACCTTTGCCTGTCTTTTATCCCTTATGGGAGGGGCAATCACCTCCCAGCCTTACTCCCGAATCACTCCTTTTGTCTCAGCTGCTCTCGCCTTCTGGCAGCTCTGTGCACACGTGCACTGGGAACAGGCTCCCTTTGTTCCTCTGCCTCGCTGCTGCCAGACTCCGAAGGCTCCAGAGTTGGCACCCCACCCCCAGACAGTCCTGGCCCCATCTCTGCATCAGACACAGAACCCTCGTCCGAGTCCTCTCCAGACTCCTGGACTGGTCCCCGTTCTTCCCCACTGTCCGATTCTGCTGCCGTCTGCACAGGCTGCCAGCAAACCACAACAGGACCATCCTAAGTCAAGGACTACCTGGAACATGACTCAAATGACTGAAGGTCAACTTTTTATGGGTCCGGGATGAAATCTCTGCCTGTCATTCCACTCCCACATCAGGAAAAACGGTTTGTAGAGTCTCCCCATCATCGTTTCATACTCACAATGTTCATGACGCAGAGAGATTTGTCTGCACCCTCGGGCTCCGTGGCAAAGATTTCTGCGGTGGCTTGAAGTTTGATCAAGCCCATGCCTTTCTGCAGCTTCACAGTTGGAGCCTCAGGGACCGAGACCTTCAGCAGGAGGGGCCGAGGCTCAGGGAACTTCTGGAAGATCTGGGGATTTCCCCACACACACACACCCCAGAGAAAAGACATAACAATAAGGAGAGGATTTTTGCAGCTCAGGATTGAGTCTGAGGTCCTGGATGCTCTCTGAGCTTGGTGGGTTTCTTGCAGATGTTTCATGATTCAGATAGGTAATCTCATCAGTGCTAGAAGGGAGGTGGGGTTGCGGAGGAGAAGGAGAGGGAGGGGGAGGGGCAGAGGAGGAAGAGGGGGAGAAGGAAGAGAAGGAGGATTTGGGGGTTTTCTGGCATACATTTCAATACCCAACTAGGTAACAACATCAATACTAGCAGGGTATGGAGGTTGTGGAGAGGAGGAGGAGGAGGAGGAGGAGGAGGAGGAGGAGGAGGAGGAGGAGGAGGAGGAGGACTGTGGGTCCTTGGTGGTCTCTGAGCTTGGTGGTTTTCTGCAGACATTTCATAATCCAGATGAGTAACATCATCAGTGCTAGAAGGGAGTGGGAGTTGCAGAGGAGAGAAGGATTAGGAGAAGAAGGAGGAGGAGGAAGAAGAAGAGGAAGAATAAAAAGAGGAAGAGGAGAAAGAAGAGAAGGATTGTGGTATTTTCTTGAATAAATTTCAATACCCAACTGGGTAACAACATCAGTGCCACTAGGGGAGGGCATTTGGGAAGAGGAGGGGGAGGAAGAAGAGGAAGAGGAGGATGATAAGTTTTGTGGAGTTTTCTTGCATATGATACAAATAGGTAACATCATCAGTGCTAGAAGGGAAGGTCTTGGAGGGAGGAGGAGGAGGAAAAGAATTATGGGATTTCCTTGCAGATCTTTCATGACCCAACTAGGTAACAGCATCACTGCAAGAAGGGAGGGAGGGTTGGGAGGAGGAGGAGCTTCATAGTTTTCTCGCAGACCTTTCATGACCCAACTAAGTAACATCATTCATGCTAGAAGGGAAGGGTTTCCTCTCTGTTTACATATCCAAGTGCCCATTCAAGGAACTACCAAGTCCACCCCCACCAAGTGGTGTGTAGGACACTTTAATCTCTTCTCACAGGCAGAACTGCTGAGCCAGAGTTTAGGAGGTACAACAGGGAGGACACTGTGGCAGCTCTTCATGCACATCAATGCTCAGCCGAGTTCTTTATATATATATATATATAATTGTCATCATGATCATCTACTGTATATAAAAGTGAAATACCACTCACGCATTACCACAACATCTCCAGAACCGTCAAGCCTACAAACTTGAAATTTGGCCCCGTATGTTCCTCTTGGCTTCTAGGGGCTCACTAGCAAAGGATTTTTCCAAATGGCCATCAGAGCATTTGGAGTATTTCCTATATTATTATTATTATTATTAACACGCTCTGATGCTAAGGAGTTCTATTCCCCCTCCCCACCTGGAAAGAAATCTCTTCCAAAGGCAAAACACAAGTAGAGGAGAGGATTTTCAGTTTCAGCTTCAGTTTCAGCAGCTTTAGTACAGAACAGTTGAGCTAAGCCACACCCAGGCTCCTTGCTGTCTCCTTCTTGCTCACACAACAAATACTGTTCCACTTTCCAAATAGCCCTCAATTCTCTCACATGCTGGTAGGCAGAGGCAGATTTCCCCCCCCTTATTTTCCTCCCAAAAAACTAAGCCCAACCACATAGTTTCGTAGTGAAGCACAGGTATCCAGCTAGTATATATATATAAACAAATATGCGGTAATATATAAACTAATATGCAGTAACATCAATCATCATATATATTATCTTGCATTATAATATTGATGATATAACCATCAGAAATATTTACTCATCTGTTTTTCATTCTCCTATAAACCTAATTCCACTCCTCTAACCTCAATATCTGTCATTTAACCATTTATAGAATAGTTCCCATGTTATGAAATAGTCCGAATCTTCTTTTCCTTTAATTCTAAGGGTTAGCCTATCCACCTCTGCACATTCCAGCATTTTTTAAATTATAATATAGGCATTGTATTTTATTTTATTTTTTCCCAAAGCCTAAAACAAGGAGACTTACCGTTGGAATCAGTGCTCCAAGAGTTGAGGTGGTCAGAGGAGGAAGTTGAGGATACTGGGAGAAAAAAACACAATAGGAAGATAAGTGTACATAAATACTTGTGATGCATTATTTATTTCTTGCTCCAAGGACTTTGGTCTCCATCAGTGTTCCAAAATTTAGTCTTTTTCCTCTGATGAGGCTCAGGGTAGAACCTATTTGTAAGACAGATAGAGCTCATTTGAGCCAAAGAACCTAGGCAGGGGTTGGACCAGAACAGAGGTTGCCAACCTTTTGGACCTCAGGGACCACCAAACTCATAATTTTAAATCCCAAGGACCACTAATATGATTTTTGACTGATGGTGGCTTGGTGACGTTTTCCCAGAGTCTCTGCAGAAAGCAGCAAAGACCCTGGGAAAATCCCCCCAAAAAGTCTGCAGGAAAATCCCCCACCCTGTTTTCCTACTGATTGATTGTTCTTTATTTGGGATCGCAGGATACCGTCTCCAGCTCCATTCTCAGGGGGAGATAGAGAGAGAGGGAGAGACTTTTGGCTTCATGCAAGGAAAGCAACAGAGGCAGCAGAAGTCTTTCTTTCTCTCCTCCAAACTCCACCAGAAATGAGTCTTTGTGAGACTTGTGAGAATTTTGACTGACGATGGCTTGCTGACATTGGTGGGAGAGAGAGAGAGAGAGACTTTTGGCTTCATGCAAGGAAAGCAGCAGAAGCCACAGAAGTCTTTCTTTCTCTCCCCCAAACTCCACCAGAAAGGAGTCTTTGGGAGACTTGTGAGAATTGTGACTGATGGTGGCTTGCTGACATTGGTGGGAGAGAGAGAGAGAGAGAGAGACTTTTGGCTTCATGCAAGGAAAGCAGCAGAAGCCACAGAGTCTTTTCTCCCCAAACTCCACCAGAAAGGAGTCTTTGGGAGACTTGTCATGCTGACCCAGCCTCTTGGAGCAGGAGGCCTTGCAGGGTCCCAAAAACTCATTTCTGGTGGAGTTTGGGGGAGAGAAAGAAAGACTTTTGGTAAAAAAAAAACCCTTCATTTTGCTTTGAAATATTTTTCCTTTGGGACTCACATCCTTGACTTAAAATTCCAGGAAGATTATAGGATAGCCTTAGCCAGGAACTCAATCAGACCAGTGGTAGATTCAGGGCGAAGGTCTCTTGTCTTGCTACTCATAAATGAGCTGGCATGTTTTGCATATTTAATTACCACCCTTTTCATTTAGGGACAGAAGAGTGAGGGTTGTAATATTTTACAATTGACCCCACCATCTCTGAGGACCATTCTGTGCCAGAGGTAGAATCATAGGGTTGGACGGAAACCTTGGAGGTCTTCTAATCCAACCCCCTGCTCAAGCAGGGGACCATATACAATTTCAGACAATTGGCTGTCCAATCTCTTCTTAAAAGCCTCCAGTGATGAAGCCCCCACAACTTCTGGTTAATTGTCCTCACGGTTAGGAAGTTTCTCCTTAATTCCAGGTTGCTTCTCTCCTTGATGAGTTTCCATCCATTGTTTCTTGTCCCGCCTTCAGGAGCTTTGGAGCTTGATTGCCTCTTCTTTGTGACAGCCCCTCAAATATTGGAAGACTGCTATCCTGTCACCCCCTAGTCCTTCTCTTCATTAGACTAGACATACCCAAGTAGTTGGAGCTAAGCAAAGTGGGATCCAGATTACAGGATTTCAGAGGTCAGAAATATGCTTTTTCAAGAGGCAACTTGGACTTTCTGGTTTTTCTTTGAAGATGTTTAGTTTCTCATCCAAGGAGTTTCTTCAGCTGAAGAAGAGCTAAAGAAGAGCTAAAGAAGATCTGAAGAAGATCTGAAGAAGAACTGAAGAAGAGCTAAAGAAGAGCTGAAGAAGTGCTGAAGAAAAGCTGAAGAAGAGCTGAAGAAGAACTGAAGAAAACTTCCAGTGGCATTTCCGTGGATGACGAATCAGAGACCGCGATCGTGCATGGCTTTGATCTGTGTTTCCCTTGTTGGAAGGGTCCCCATGGGACCAGAGTCATCTGACCCACCTTGGAGGGGTGGGAGAAGAGGGGGAGACTGCCAGCTGGGTCAAGGGGAGCCGCATCTCCCCTCCCTAGCTAGGTATTACTCCCCTGGAAGACAGGGAGAAATGGCAGTCTAAAATGGCTGCCCTGAAGATGGAAAGCCGCCAGGACCATAAGTTTTGTGCTGAAGCAGTGAAGTGGTGAGAGACGTATAACTAGATAAAAGAACTGAATTTTTTCTTGACAACCCGAGAAGCAGAAAGAAAGTGCCCTCGCGCAAGAGTATCACAGCAGCGAACAGAAAATAAGAGGAAGATAGAAGGTAAAACAAAATTGGAGTATAAAAAGTTACAACAAAATTAGAGACTAAATTTTTAATAATATAAATTGGCATTAATTAGGCATTGGATAAAATGCTGGACTTGCCTGGAATTGGTTATTATTAAGAAAATTAATTGTGGAAATGGTTGGAAATTAATATTTAACATAATTAAAAGAGAAAAGAAAAGAACTTTGAAAAGTGGAAAGTGATACAGAGCGCCATCTAATGGTCAAAGACTTTTTTTCCCTACAAAATCTTAAGGAAATTTACTGGACTCATAACTGTTATGAAACAAAAGATAAATAAAATAATAAGAACCCCAGAATTTTTTTTTTTTTAAAGAGGCAGAAACTCTACTAAGAGGATATAAAAATGCAATTTCCTGGGACTGTTGGGTGTTGATTGTGAAAGAGACAGAAGGATTAACAAGAGAAACAAAGATAAAAGAAGACTTTTGGGAAGGATTGCAATAAAAGACTTTGAATATTAATAACTTAACTGATTATAAAAAATGGAAGAAATAAGCAAAGACTTTAAGTTGGAATTGCAAACTGTAAGAGGAATGCTGAAAGAAAGAAGGGAATTATTGGAAATATTGGAAAAGAAAATAATGGCGATGACAGAAGAAAAAAGAAATTCTAGTGAGGCGGAGTTAAAGAAAGAAGAAAGAGGCTCAGATAGACATGGAGAACAAGAAACACTGCCAAAAGACACTAAAGGAATTAAAACTATGACATTGATGACAGACTCAATAAATAAAAGAGAAAACGCTCCCAGGATTAAACAAAAGAAGAAAAAATTACACAAGAAGAAATTTCAAAAAAGAGAACAGGAAATGGGCGGGGGGGAGAAGATGGGCAAAATGTTAGAGGGAAAGAAGGAAGATCAGGAAAAATTAGAAAAGGGAAAGTTGGCTAAAATTAAAAGAAATAATAAAGCCAAAAAATTCAGAGATAAGGGTTAGGGATTCTATAAGGGGGATACCACATGGAATATATATTGGTATTTAGTTTAAAACATTGGGAAATACCTTAGGAATGTATAACTGCATATATATATGAATATGAACTGTATATAAAATGTATTGTTATGAACCCTTTTCTTCGAGGATTAAAATAAGGGAATGGAAATGAATTTTAAAATATGATTATTAATGATTATAAGTAAAGTGAAGATAAAATGAGAGATATTAAGAAGTTATTTTAGTGATTTACTGGAGGGGATATATACAGTTGACTATATATACAGTTGAATATTTAATGGTTATTAGAATTGTACAATGAGAATATTTTATTATGATTAAAGTAGGGGAATGGAAAATACCATGTGGATCCTAAATATATTGGTTTTATTATATTTTTACTCTTTTTAGATGGTTTATTATATATCGGCTTAGAGAAAATTAAGGACAATAATGGTGTGTCATGTAAAATAAAATAGGTGGTAAGCTGAAAATGGAAACAATAGGGGATAAAAAATTGAAAACTTATGTATGGATGCAATGATATTGATATTGAATTAATGAATTGAAATATGAATTGCAAATTTATTTAAAGATGAGTGAAATGGATAATAATATGAGTTAATATTATGTAAGATTAATGGAAATGAAAATAGGAATATGTACAAGTGTTATAATCTGGAAACATGTTGCTCACATGAAAAGATGTACATGAAGAGAAGCTAAATGAGTTTCTTTGTGACTGATGATGAGAAGCTCCATAGACATGCCCTCTTCAGGAACCAAAGATCCAATTGTCTGAAGTTCTGGATTTCTCAACACTCCGAGAAGCCACCTTCTTCTGTGGCTGGCTTGAAGGCTATTAAGATCTTGGACCTCCTGCCCAACGGCATTGATAAAGGCAGCCCTATCGATTCTTAAAATACATTGGGAACCAAGCAAACTCACCATCCCATTGGTGATGTCGAGGTTCAAGAGCCCTTGTTTCTGCAGGACACCCAACACAGAGCTGAGGAAGTTGACCGACAGTCCCAACTGAGAGTTGGTTGTGTCTTCCATGGGTGGCATAGGTGGCATGGGCACCCTGGGTGGCGGAGGGAGGGATTCCGGCTTGCCCAGTGGGTAGTCAATAATGGGGCCGACCACATGCCCAACTACCGTCTGGGGGGAAGAGATAAAACAGTGGTAAACCCCAGAAAAGGATGGAGAAACATTTGCAGGTTACAGTCCTCAACTTGCTATAGTTCATTTAGTGACCAAAGTTACAACGGCACTGGGGGGGAAAACCAACTTATGACCATTTTTCACACTTATGACCATTGCAGCATCCCATGGGTCATGTAATCAAGACACAGACCATTGGAAAGTGACTCGTATTTATGACAGTTGCAGTTTCGTGGGGTCATGTGATCCCCTTTTGTGACCTTCTGACTAGCAAAGTCAAGCGGGAAGCCAGGCTCACTTAACCGGGTGACTAACTTCACAACTGCAACGATTCACTTAGCAACCACAGCAAAAAAAGGTTGTAAAATGGGGGGGGGGATTCATTTGACAATGGTCTCACATAGCAACAGAAATTTTAGGTTCCACTGTGGTCGTAATGCAAGGACTACCTGTATTCTCTCCCTCAGTCTTATTGACGTCATGGTGGAAACCACAGTGAAAATGCCAGATGCATGAAACCGGGATTGATTTAAACATAGTTTTTTTTTAAATTACACATGTTTATTGTACACATTTGGTTCTTTTTTGCACTACTCTGACCAAACCCACATTACACACAGTACGGGTGGTCCTTGATGTATGACTGAAATGTTGAGCTCAATTGTAGTCTTAATTCCAGGACTACTTGACTCACGACCATAATTGCATTTACACATTTTGTTGGAATTTTGCTAGTATCAGTCTTGATTAGCTGTTTTTATGGTTTGCTGTGTTGTGAAGAACTAGAATTTCTAAGGGAAGTACTACTAGTCTAATTCTATTGGAATTAGAACGGCCATCGTGCCATTTTCTCTGTTGGAAGTGCTGCCTAATGAGTCTGAAATCCATTATTCCTGAAACCATGATGAGGGTTGATTCTGATCATTCACCAGACCAATTGGGCATGGTTGGCGGCACCAAAAGGCAGCTGAAGCAACGTGGCAGAGCAAACTCAGATTTAAGACTTACATTTAAATCAATCTCCAGGAAATGTCCTGTGACCAATGGCAGGCTGGAGACTGTATACTGGACGCTTCCCAGTATTCCCAGAGGAACCAGAGCTGCAGAGAACAAGAAGGTCAACAGGTACCATGGAATGGGCGCCATCACTTGACAGCTCGCCACATTGGCATTATCAAGTTGCATATTCTTAGTGCAACATGGTCTGGCCTTTATAGGTGCTACATTTCTCTGAAGAGGGGGAGGAGGAGGAGGAGGAGGAGGAGGAGGAGGAGGAGGAAGAGGAGGAGGAGGAGGAAAGAAGGAGAAAGAGAAGGAGAAGAGAAGAAGAGGAGGATGGTGGAAGGAGAGGGAGAGGAGGAGGAGAGGAAGAAGAGAAGAAGGGGAAGAGACAAAGAGAAGAGAAGAGAGAAGGAGTGAAAGAAAGAAAGAAAGAAAGAAAGAAAGAAAGAAGGAAGGAAGGAAAGAAAGAAAGAAAGAAAGAAAGAAAGAAAGAAAGAAAGAAAGAAAGAAAGAAAGAAAGAAAGAAAAGATTTTTGGAAAGACACAGAACTGAGAAAAAATTATCCTGGTCTCTCTTCCATCTCTCTAACATGAAGAAGAGTCTTCAAATACACAGGAAGAAGAAAGCAAAAACTCACAGTTCACAAGTCCAAGCTGGTCATTGACAAGGCCCAGGACTATGTCGAGGACGGGACAAAGCTGGAAAATTTAAAATGTGTGTGATTTTCTTGCAGCAAGTGTCAGGAAACAAACTGGCCAAAGAGACAAAGAGACATCCTATTCATGGTTATCTCCATCTCTTGGAGATCCATCTCTGGCCTTGCTAGTTTCTTCATTGCATGGAAGAAAACAGTCAAAGTCACAGCCACAGTTTTGTGGTTGGACAAATTTTGTAATTGTCCCAAAGGTGCTTTTTCAAGAGGCAACTGGACTTTCTGTTTTTTCTTTGAAGACATTTTGCTTCTCATCCAAGAAGCTTCTTCAGCTCTGACTGGATGGTGGGCTGGTCATTTGCATCCTTTTAGAGGGTTATTGAGGCCACTTGGGGGTTTACTTGTGTCCTAAGGGTCACCTGAGTAGTGCAAATGGATGTGTGGAGCCTCATTAGAACTGCTGAAAGGACTGTGTTGTAGACTGGAGACAGATGATGTTGTATCCCTCCCCCTTTGTTGAGAGAAAGGCTCTTCAATTTGGACCTAGATGGCCTCTTGGAGCCCTCTTCCAAACCAACGGTCCTCTCTTTCCAAAATGTGGACTTTGCTGTCTTCAAAAGAGTTCTAAATGCAGGTGGACGGCTGAGTCTCGTCCTGATGGGTTTGTTCTCCTATGCTGTGCCATGCATTTGTGAAGTGGCTGTTTTGTTTCCCCAAAGTACAGATCTCTCTTCAAAGGAAAACAAAGAAACAGGCAACTGGACTTTCCTTGTTTTTCCTTGAAGTTGTTTCGCTTTTCATCTGTCCACCAGGGAAACGTTCATCAAGGTTACTTCTGCCTGGTTTAATGACAGATGATCACTATGAGATAGAGACTATTCTTCATTCACAACTACGTAGAGGAATACTAACACTCACATTACGTATCTGATATTAACACAGTGAAGAAAGTCCAGAAATATTTCACAAGAAGAGTTCTCCACTCCTCTACTCGTTGCAGAATACCTTATGCCACCAGACTTGAAATTCTAAACCTAGAAAACCTAGAACTACGCCGCCTTCGGTCCGATCTAAGTATAGTATATAAAATCATACATTGCAATCTCCTACCTGTCAATGAATACTTCAGCTTCAACCATAACAATACAAGAGCACACAATAGATACAAACTCAAGGTAAACAGCACCAAACTTGATTGCAGGAAATACGGCTTCAGCAACAGAGCGGTCAATGTCTGGAATACTCTACCTGACTCTGTGGTTTCTTCCCCAAACCCCAAAAACTTTAACCTTAGACTGTCTACTATTGACCTCACCCCTTTCCTAAGAGGCCTGTAGGGGGCGTGCATAAGTGCACCAACGTGCCTACCATCCCTGTCCTATTGTTTCTTTTTATTTTTCTTATATGTATCCATTTCATGTATTCATAACTATGTTTATACTTATACCTATTATCTTGTAAGCAATTGACAAATCAAATAAATCAAATAAATAAATAAATATCTGGTTCAATGGAAAGGATATCCTTTGGGGGAGGCATCATGGGTTAGCCACACAGACGTAAATGCACCACATCTCCAATGAAGGTTCCATAAATGGTACCCTGGGAAGCCAAGGTGGGGCTGTATGAATCACCTTAACTCTGCTGACACTGGATCTGTATTGCTGCTTGTGTGCTAACTGATCGTGTTGAATGACTCACCAGAGCTGTGAGCTGCAGGATGGATTCTGAAGCAACTGCCAGCTGCAGGATGGATTCTGAAACAACTGCGGGGCTGGAAATGGCTTTTTTTCATGTATTGATGTGGTGCCTATTGTTAGAGTGGGTTGGGGCACATATAGGTGGTAATTAAGCATTGAGTGAAGGCATGGTGAAGGTGGCACCAGGTGAGGATCAGTTAGTGAGGGTCAGAATAGGTTAGGGATGTAGATATGTTATAGGGTTACTAGCATTTAGAGATAATAGGTTAGGCGTGGCCAGGACTAGAACTGCGTATAGGCCTGGGTGTGGTGGGGTGTGTCTCATGATAATGATAATAACAGGAAAGAGTGCAAACTCAAACCCAACGCTAACCTTGCCTGGCTTTTAGCCATTCTTGCCTGATTAGAGTATTTGTTGTTTGCTGATGTATAGAATAAACCATCATTGTCCTAAAGGGGAGCTGGAGTTTGGATTCATTTAAGGACAAATCTTCAATACTCAAGGACTGGCTGAGACCAAGAAGCTTCTTCAGTCCAGTCCAGTTCTCAGAACTGAAGAAGCTTCTTGAAGGAGAAGCGAAATGTCTTCAAGGAAAAACAAAGAAACTCTAGTTGCCTCTTGAAAAAGCACTTTTGGGACAACCATGACCTGGACAATGGAGAGTCTCCATAGACATTAAGTTTTGTGATTGGGAGCCTTTGTGTGCTGTTGGGGCCTCTGTGGCCACACGAGTCTTGTTGGGTTTATGGTTCTGAGCTACCTGCCTGTCCAGACCGATCACCTCACTTACCAGATCAGGAAGAAGTCTGTTAAGGACACGGGC
This sequence comes from Naja naja, assembly GCA_009733165.1. Classification (NCBI taxonomy): domain Eukaryota; kingdom Metazoa; phylum Chordata; class Lepidosauria; order Squamata; family Elapidae; genus Naja; species Naja naja. The sequence goes on from CM019150.1 coordinate 2,915,050, forward strand.
TAATAAATTGTCCACAATTGGAAGAAGGCTGCAGAGAAGCATAAAAAGAAGGATGTGAGAAACATCCCCGGTTTGACAAATTGGCAGAATAACATTTTGGGGAGCAAAGTGGCATCTCCATTAGCACAGATCTGATTGAGTCAGATCTTCTCATTTTAGCTCCCACAGACCTTCAAGTCTTCTCGCCAAGAAAGAGACATCAAATGGACGAGCATTTCCAGGCTCTTGATTTCCCTCCTCCAAGTTATGGTGGACCTGATGTTCAGAAGCCCAAGAGAGAGGTAGCTTTGAGGATGGCCTTCAGCTCTTCTTGGAGGGGGCAAGGTTTTTAGGGGCACATGGAAGCTGTCCATGTGTGGTCCGAAAAGACCTTCTGCAACTGAGCGCTTCGGATAATCTTTCCCTAACTTTATGCCAGTTTACGAAGCTGTGAAAATACACAAGAGCTTGCTAAAAATTCAAAATTCCACCTTTAATTGTGTGTTGGTGGGTAAGGAAGTGAGTAGAAAGAGTCATTGTTGGCACATATATGACTTTTTACAGAATAAGTAGGCCTAATTAAAGGGCAGACTTAAATGATGGCCTTCAAGTTGGCTAAAATAAATAAAATTGTCCTCATGGGTAGTCCTTATTTAACGATGGCAATTGAAACTGAAAACTCAAACAATGTGGTCATTAAGCGTGACTTCACACCACTGCAAAGGTAGCTCCAGCAATCCCAATTATTTTTGTTAAGTGCATCACCACAGACTAGTTAACCGAGCATCCGTTACTAGCGACTTCCCGTCGGCTTCCCCAGTGACTCTGTGGAAAACCAGCAGGAAAGGTCGCAAATAGAAATCACATGAGCATGGAACGCTGCAATGTCATAATTGCGAGCTGGTCAAAAAAAGCATACATTGGGATCTGGGGGCTGCGGGGACACTGCAACTGCTGCAACTATGCAGATCAGGCACAAATCACATTTATTCAGCATTGTTGTTATTTTGAACGATGGCTGAATGTTGTGAAGTCTACCTGCATTTATACCTGCTCTCTACATGGGGCTGCCCTTGAGGACCACCCAGAGGCTTCAACTTGTCCAGAATGCAGCGATGCAGGTTGTGATGGGAGGTTCCCGATACTCCCATGTTACACCCCTCCTGTGTGATCTGCACTGGTTACCGGTTGCCCTCTGGGTGAGATTCAAGGTGCTGGTGTTAACCTATAAAGCCCTTCATGGCATTGGACCGGGGTATTTGCAGGAAACCCTGCTGCCAATAACAGCTTCCCGATGACCCATGCGCTCCCACCAGCAGGGCCTGCTCAGGGTGCCGTCAGCCAGGCAATGCCGGCTGGCGGCTCCCAGGGATAGGGCCTTCTCTGTGGGGGCACCCACCCTTTGGAACCAACTACCCCTGGAGCTCCGGGTGGCCCCTGACCTCTGATCCTTCCACCGTGGCCTAAAAACTTGGCTGTTCCAACTAGCCTACCCAGACTGAAGGGGGGCAGGGTTTTTTAGTGGTTTTAGTGGTTGTTTTTAAATTTTTAATCGATTTATGAGATTCCTGGTTTAATTAATTTTTTAATATTTATATTGTACTGTTTTAGTATTGTAAGCCGCCCTGAGTCCTCAGGGAGATAGGGCGGCATATAAATCTCATAAATAAAATAAATAAATAAATATATCACAAACACATACAAACGGTACCAATGAAAATAGGAAGGTGGCCGGGAAGGTGATGGCACAGGAAGGACTGAAGTTCTCTTTGATGATGCTCACCCTCTAAGAAGTCTAATTTTAATGCCTCCCAGGAGTGTGTCACAGTGATCAATCACCAACGTGGGGTAGCCAGTGCCGTCCATTGTCAGGCGGACAATGGCTGTGATGTTGACCTCCACCGCAATGTCAAGCAAACCGAGGAGGCTGAAACAGAAGGGATAAGAAAACACTGTCCAGGTCGCCCATGGTTTGGTTTGTGGGGTCCTTGGTGGTCTCTGAGTTTGGTGATTTTCTTACAGATGTTTCATGAACAACATGTGAAACCTCTGCAAGAAAGGTGCCAAGCTCAGAAAGCACCAAGGACCCCACCCTCCTCTTCCTCCTCCTCCTCTTCCTCCTCCTCCTCTTCCTCCCATACCCCACTCCCTTCTAGCACTGATGATGGCCCCTCGTTGAGTCATGAAAACATCTGCAAGGAAACAACCCAGCTCAGAGAGCCCCAAGGACAATCCTCCTCTCCACAAATCCCACTCCTTTCTGGCATTGATTATCTTGTTTGGGTCAGGAAACAACCAAACTCCACAGAAAGGGCCCCACAGTCCCTCCTCCTCCTTCCTTCCCTCTCTCCTTTCCTCCTCCTCCTCCTCTCCACAAACCCTACTCCCTCCTATCACAGGTGATGTTCTCTTACCTCTCTCAACTGTTCACCATATTGCTTACCTCTTCCCATTAAGCGCTACTCTGGTGTACAAATCCAGGTGAACCCCAATGCCAGGTAGAAGCCTCAGGTTGATCTTGGGAAGGGTCAGTTCCACAATTCGCAATCTGCAAGTAGAAGCAAAGTCGTTCAGATAATCCCATTTTCCATTGACCTACAATAACAGAATCAATAGTCATCAGCTGTAGAGCAACCAATTTAGACTGGAAATCAGAAAGGCTCACAGGGTTTGATGTCCACCATCCAATCCCAAATTAAGTTCCATGTTGCAATTAGATGGTTTTAATTTTTATGTTTGTTTTATGATATTTGTAATTTCCCCAGTTACCCAAATCCCAAGCAAGAGACTAGTACGGGAAATAATTAAAATCAAGAGAACACTACAGAAAAAGGTGAATGTCAACTCAAAACCTTCATCTCTGATCAAAACTGATGAAGTGTCAGGATTCCGGCAGTTACCCCCATTTAAATAATGAGTCTCGAGCCAAACTTCCAAAAGCACACAGGATTTATTGGGAGTTTTAACATGTCGGCATGACCTGGGTGTAGTCGACTCTGAGAAACATAATTCACTGTCACCCTTGACCCTGGTTTTCCCCCCACCCCCCTGGGTGTATTGTAATTCATATTCTCCAATGGGACACTTCCATAGCCAAGAGTCATCAATCATGATCTCCAGTTAGATTTTTGCACGGCAGAAACTTCAGTCACTTAGTTACTATCTCTGAAAAACTATTTATGGAATGCACTTTCGGTTTGCAAGCTGCCATACTGCTCTTTCAAACCCCTTTCCCGCCTCCCTTTCTGTTGGCAACTATAAAACGGCCATAGAAATGTTTTATGAGTTGACATGAAGAAGATAGTCTTAAGTGTCTTCTGGAATGTTGGAACACCCAGGACCAAGTGTACCTCTGGGAATAGACAATGAGGAAGTCTGCTAGAAAAAGTGCTAGTATTCTTAATTTGAGTTAAATTCTGGAAGTTGCAAGACATCTAATGATCACCAACTTGAGAAGCATGTCACAGTGATCCACCACCAGAAGACCATTCTTTTACTTGCCCAAGGATACAGTTTCTAAAGCTGGGGTCCCTATGAAGAGAATACATCAACAAGACGTTCTTACCCAGTCAGTCCTTGGACTGTGCTGAGAAGACCTCCTTCTCCAAGGATGCCGAGGACTCCACCTCCACCAAGTAGGCCTCCGTTGCCCAGCAGGCCTCCATTCCCAAGGAGGCCCCCACCGCCACCAAGAATTCCTGCAGTGCCAAGCAGACCTCCATCACCCAGCAAGCCTCCT
>CM019150.1:2919767-2963069 GCA_009733165.1 Naja naja
TCCAAGAAGTCCTCCTCCTCCACCTTCTCTTCCACCACCACCACCAAGCACACCTCCAAGAAGTCCCCTCCTCCACCACCACCAAGCACACCTCCAAGAAGTCCTCCTCCACCACCACCTCCTCCTCCGAGTAAGCCTCCAGTGAGGCCTCTCCAGACCACCTCCATTGCCAAGGGGCACTTCTCTCATGGCGCCTTGGAGGGCGTTGCTTTGGGCCATCGAGTTGCTGACAGCTGGAAAACAAAAGAACAAGGAGGTCGCACATAACAACGGGGACGGACAAGACAACCTCACTCCTGTTCTTATTTGGCTCTTTGGGGATCAGCAAGTTTCACATCTGGGGTGTCCTTTGTGAATAAGTTTTTATTTCAGAGGAATGGTACACCTTCCATCGCTATTCATCTCTTTCCTTTCTTGCCCCAAAGATCGGGAATAGGAGGATGTCCTGGATGGACTCCTTGGGACATCCTACCAGAGCGGCTTTGAGTTTTTGAGCACTTGCTTTACATGCAAAGATCCCAGATTCAACCTCTAGCGTTTCCAAATAGGGACCTTCTCTACTCCTGAAGTCCACAAACTTGCATCAATGGGTGTTATATAAAGCAGAGTAGACAGTACTGGATGGAACAATGGTTTGATGCAGTTGAACATCTAGTGTTTGGTGGTGGGCAGTAGAAAAATAAGAGAAACCATTAAAAACATGGAAACAGTCCATGAAAAAGCTGGGTGTCCATTCAAAACCTTCATCTGTGACCATCTCTGAAGAAAGACAGTCTTCTGGAGCATTTTTTAAGCATGTTTATGGTTTCTCCCAGTTACTCAGTTCCTGAGCCAGTAGACAAGTCTAGGAACCAATTAAAATAATGAGAACATTAAAACCTGGACTTCTACTCAAAGCATGACCACCCCTGAGGAAAGATGTTCTTTAAGTGTCTTAATGGGAGAAACACTTGTGTTTCTTGGTCTTATTGCAGGAAGATGATTTAAATTTATTATGTTTTATTAATTTTAATGTAATTTAATTTGTTTTGGCATAGTTCTGGTTTGTCTTAGTCAGATCCTGAGTGATAGACAAGTACAGAAAGCCATTAAGGTCACGGGAGATGCTCCCTAAACAGTTGGATGTCACTCAGATCTTCATCCCTGGGCAACCCTGAAGAAAGATAATCTTAAATACCAATAAAGTAGAATATCTGTAGCTCAGGGTTGAAACAATGGGTCCTTGCTACTCTCTGAGTTGCAGACGTTACATGACACAACTAAGTAACATCATCACTACTAGAAGGGAGGAGGGTTTGCACTGATGTTATTAGCTAGTTGGGTCATAAAACATCTGCAAGAAAACAGCCAAGCTCAGAGGGTACCAAGGGCCCCACAGTCCTCCTCCTCTTCCTCCCCTGCCTCCCCACAAATCCCCCTCCCTCCTAGCACTGATGTTGTTACCTAGGTGGGTCATGAAACATCTGCAAGAAAACAACCAAGCTCAGAGAGCACCAAAGACCCCACAGTCCTTTTCCTTCCTTCCTTCCTTCCTTCCTTCCTTCCTTCCTTCCTTCCTTCCTTCCTTCCTTCCTTCCTTCCTTCCTTCCTCCTCCTCTTTCTCCCTCTCCCTTCTAGCACTGACATTGTTACCTAGTTGGGTCATGAAACGTCTGCAAGAAAACAATCCAGCTCAGAGAGCACCAAGGACCCCTTATAGATTTAAGTGCCTTCTGCAATGTCAGAACACTCAAGACCATGTGCACCTCTAGGGATAGTGTACTCCATAAAAGAAGGGTCTACTACTAAAGATCCTAAATTTTTTTTAGCTGGAGTTAACTTATGGAAGCAGCCATGCATCTAATGATCACCAAGTCAACATCTTTTCTCTTCCATTTGCCTGAGGAGGCCATTTCTAAAGCTGAGGCCTCCCCATAAACAGACTTAGTTGATCTCCTTGTTCCTTGCTTGCTCTCTTAGACTTACCATTACGCAACACGCCTTGGTTGACTCGGATGACCGCGTCGGTTGGAAGGAGTTGACTTTGGGAGGGAGTCAGCAGAGCAGAGACCACGAAGACACCCCAGGCCGCTAACATCTTTGGTCAAGTGGGACCTGCTGAGATGCAACTGGAGCTGAGTACAGACGTCCTCTCAAAATTTCTCTCCATCTAATTAGTGGGGAGAGAACCGAGTGGGAGATTTCTCCGAAGGGGAAGGAGAACCCGCCGACCAATTCTGAAGACCTCTGGGGGCGGGAGGGGGGGGAAGAGATCTTTCTGAAAAAAGCCATCAGGAGAACTACTTCTTGAAATCTTCCCTTGGGGTTAAACCAGAGGTGGTATTCAGCCGGTTCTGACCAGTTCTGGAGAACCGAGAGCGGAAATTTTGAGTAATTCAGAAAACCGGCCAATCCCACCTCTGACTGGCCCCACCAACCCCATCTCATCTCTGCCTCCCATTGAGTCCCAGCTGATCGGCTGGGTCTCCTTTGGTTGCCCTGCACAGGAGAATGGAACTGGAAAGCAGGTTAGTGGGGTGGGGAGGGAAGGGAGATTTTGCACTATCCTTCTCCTGCCATGCCCACCAAGCCACGCCCACAGAACCGGTAGTAAAAAGAATTTAATCCCACCACTGGGTTGAACGGAAGATTGGAAGACTTGGGAGGTGGCAAACCATAGCAAATTGTCCCAAAGGTGCTTCCTCCATAAGGCAAATGGCCTTTCTTGTTCTTGATTTTTCCTTGAAAACATTTCACTTCTCATCCAAGAAGTGAAGAACTTCAGAACTGAAGAAGCTTCTTGAAGTGTTTTCAAGGGGAAACAAAAATCAAGAAAGTCTAGTTGCCTTTTGGAAAAGCACCTTTTCCGTGACTTGGAGCATGACATTCTATGTCGCCAACCATGACTTGGATGATGGGGAACCTCCATAGACACATAACAAATTGTGGATTGAAAGATAGGGCACCCAGACACTTGAGAAATCCTTGGTCATCTCACTGCTGTGGTCAAGAACATCAGATCCATTGGTGAAAAGTCCTCTGATGCCTTTTTTTTTTACCTCCATAAGAAACTTTTCCTCAAATTGAGTTACAATTGGTAGTAGATCAACCTTTTGATACCATATACTTTCTCAGTAGGAATTGAGAAAAGGAGATAAGATTGTTGGTAGGACTGTATCACCAAAGAATCAGCTGGCATATTCTTCAGACATCATTCCCCAAATATCCAGATGGCACCAATTTGGGCCCCACTGACCCAACTAAACTTGTTCCAACATCTCAGGCATTTGCATCCCCCTCCCCCCAAAGTGCAAGTCAGGGAGAAAACCCACAACTGATTGGTTGTCATTTAGATACAATTTGAATTCAAGTACATTCTACCAACAGAATACTTGTGGCTTAGGGCTGAAGTCCAGAAGTTGTGGATGCTCCAACACTGGACTCTTTTTAACAAGAGACTGGACATCCATTTGTGCAGAACAGCATAGGGTCTTCTGCTTGAACAGGGGTTGGACTAGAAGACCTCCAAGGTCCCTTCCAACTCTGTTACTCTGTTACTCTGAATTCTGGGTTCCTGGATGATCCCTGAGCTAAGTACATTGTGTTTTTAGGATTTCCACATATGGATGCGATAATTCTCTTGTTCCTATTCGAAATTATAATTTGGGAAAGTTTGATGAAGAGGTGATTGACAGGGTAAGATCTCATCCCTGGGCAATCCATCTCTTGTTTTCTGCATGATTTTAAAGGTTTCTTTTTTAATTCAAAATTATAATTTGAGAAAATTTGAAGAAAAAGTGATTGACAGAGTAAATAGACCTCATCCCTGGACTGTGTCAACTCATAAAACATTTCTATGCCCGTTTTAGAGTTGCCATGAACAGAAGGGGTGGGGGGAAAGAGAAGACATACTGTCTGTCTCTGGTTTTCCATATAGTTTAATTTTATTTTTAATTTATGTAGTTTAACCATTTCTACTCTTTTTCTCTTTCATCTTTTTATGACTTGTGGGATACTCAGAGTCACCTTATTGGGAAGATGGCTGGTAGGTAAACTTAATAAAGAAATCAAAGGAATAGAAGGAATAAATCAAAGAACTGCACCCCATCATCCACCTTGTTCTCCTTTACCTGGATTTTTTTTTCTGCTCAGGCAAATTGAGAATGGAGACTCTTGGCTTTCAACCTGCTAATTTTCAGTCTGTATCTAGGCTGTTCAGAGCCACCTCACCTCCTCCTCCTTCTTCGGGTTCTAGAACTGTCGAAGTGGCACCACCATTTATATCAATGGCAGGCAGTGGGTGGTGATGGATTGGGCGCCAGGGATATGTTGATAACGGGCTCAGTCTTCTCTTTTTATCTGATTTCTCAAAGTTCAGTCTTTGTAATGAGATGTAATTCTGGAACAGGGTATTAAGCCAGAGGTATCAAATGCCCAGCCAGCTCCACAATCTGAGCTTCATTGTCTCTAACAAGAGGGAAGGAAGGGTTGATTTTTTCTACATTTACAAAAATATGAAAGATACAGATACAGATTAATAGAGTTGGAAGGGACCTTGAAGGTCATCTAGTCCAACCCCCCACCCACCCAAGCAGGAGACCCTACACCATTTCTGACAGATGGCAGTGCCGTCCATTCTTGAAAGCCTCCAGGGTTGAAGCTCCCACAACTTCTGAAGGCAACTTCTTTTTCTTTGGTTGATTGTTCTCACTGTCGGAAAATTTCTCCTTATTTCCAGGTTGAATCTCTCCTTGTTCAGTTTCCATCCATTATTCCTTGTCTGGCCTTTGGGTGCCTTGGAAAATAACCTGACCCCTTCCTCCTCTCTGTGGCAGCCCCTCAAATATTGGAGGATGCTCTCCTGTCTCCCCTGGTCCTTCTCTTCTCTAGACTAGCCAGGCCCAGTTCCTGCAACCGTTCGTGGTATGTTTTAGTCTCCAGTCTCCTCATCATCCTGGTTGCTCTTTTCTGCACTTTTTCTAGAGTCTCAACATCTTTTTTATAGTGTGGTGGCCAAAACTGAATTCAGTACTCTAGGTGTGGCCTTACTGAGACTTAGAGTGGTAGTAGAACCTCCCTTGATCTTGATTGCATCCCTCTCTTAATGAAGTTCTAGTGCTGCTTTATACTACATTAGTGAGACCACACTTGGGACATAGAACATAGAAAGATAGAATAGGAAGGGACCTTGGCGGTCTTCTAGTCCAACCCCCTGCTTTGGCAGGAGACCCAATACTATTTCAAATAAATGATTGTCCAGTCTCTTTTTGAAAGCTTCCAGTGATGAAGCACCCACAACTTCCTGAGGCAAGCTGTTCCATAGGTGGATTGCTCTCACTGTTAAGAAATTTCTCCTGAGTTCAAGGTTGCTTGTCTCCTTGATTAGTTTCCATCCATTGTTTCTCATCTTGCCTTTTGGGGCTTTGGAAAATAGTTCGACCCCCTCATCTTTTTAGGAGCTCCACAAATATGGGAACAGTGCTATTGTCAGGGTTCCGGCGATTGCCCTAATTAAATCATGAGCCTCAAGCCAAGCTTCAAAAGAATCCAAGAGATTTATTAGGAGCAACATGCTGGCATTAACCTAAATGAAGCCAACTCTGGTATACATAATTCACAGTCATTTGTGACCCTGTTTCCTCTCTCCCCCCAGGTGTGTCATAAATCAGATTCTCCAATGAAGCACATTCATGGGCTGGATGTCATCAACCACATTCTCCAATGAAGGATTTTCGAGGGCAAAAGCCTAGTTACAATCTTTGTAAGATAAGAGTGGAATGTACTTCTGGTTTTAAACTGCCGTACTGCTCCTTTAGATTCTCCCCTCTCCTTATTTACGACAACTCGAAAGAGGTATAGGAGTGTTTCACGAGTTGACAGCTATCATGTCTCCCCTAGTTCTTCTTTTCATTAGACTCAACATACCCAATTCCTGTAGCCGTTCTTCATATGTATAAGACTGTGTCCATTTCTGGTTATCATAGAATAACAGAATAACAGTGTTAGAAGGGACCTTGGAGATCTTCTAGTCCAACCCAATGCTGGAGCAGGAGATCCTATACCATTACGGACAAATGGCTGCCCAGTCTCTTCTTAAAAACCTCCAATGATGGAGGACCCAGAACTTCTGGAGGCAAGCAGTTCCACTGATCGATTGAACCAGCCCAGGATTTTGAAATATGGCCTTGATCTGAAGTCAATCAAAGTTTTCTCTAGATGGGGCAGTCCATTCTAGGCACCACCAAGTCTGATTTAGCCCCCATTTCCTGTTGCTTCATGTGAGCATTATTTTGAGAAATGCGTGGTGGCCCTCCCACTTGATATGGAGCTAATGGAGGGCTGCTTTTTGACACCTTTGGGTTTCTGCAAGAGATCCTGAACTGTTTGGGATGCATGTCAGCTTCTCGTTCAACTCTCTCCGGGCCACAAAAGGCATCTTTGTCCTTCTAAACTGAACAGTTAAGACCTCGGGTGAGATAAAACTTGTGAATGCTTCCGTCTTTGCATAAGAAGGGGGATTAGCTGTCCAGACGAAAGCCACCTCAAAGCTCATTAGCTCACTTTACAGATTAAACCCAGAGAAAACACGTAATCTCTTTCCTGTAAAATCGCATTAGGTTGAGGTAGTCCTTGACTTATATCCACCAGTCCTTCCCCTGCTTCTCTCCCCAGTCCTCCCCCCAAACCAGTAAAACCAAAACCAAAGTGCAAAGAATTGTATCTGTGAAGAACAAGATGCTCTTTCTGAGGTATGTTGCAAACCACTGAGCATAGTGTAAGCCACTACGTTGGCCAAGGCATCAATACTTCTCCTGAGCATATTTAATAACAGGAGTAACAGAATTGGAAGGGACCTTGGAAGTCATCTAGTCGAACCTCCACCCCACCCCCCACTCAAGCAGGAGACCCTGCACCATTTCTGACCGATGGCAGTCCAGTCTCTTCTTGAAAGCCTCCAGGGATGAAGCTCCCACAACTTCTGAGGGCAACTTCTGTTCCATTGGTTGATTGTTTTCACTGTCAGGAATTTTCCTCCTTATTTCCAGGTTGAATCTCTCCTTGATCAGTTTCCATCCATTATTCCTTGTCTGGCCTTTGGGTGCCTTGGAGAATAGCTTGACCCCTTCCTCCTCTCTGTGGCAGCCCCTCAAAATACTGGAAGGCTGCTCTCCTGTGTCCCATGGTGTTATGTATGTAGGTTTGAATGTCATTGGTTTAGTTTGAATTGTTCTTGTAAAATGTCAAATAAGATTGGTTTAAATAGTGCGGAAAAACCCTGCACTCTGATTGGCTGGCAACTATGGCTGCTGGCTATAAGAAGCAGCCGTAGCCCAGCCAAGTTGGGTCCATTCGAGCTGTAGTCACTTAATAAACTCTTCACTGAAGCTCTTCGCCTGACTCTTCATGCAAACTTAACACTGGCGGCGAGGATGGGATTCCCCTGAAGAAGAGACGACGGAAGACAAGCAGAAGAGCGAGATGGCTGCACTGAACACCCCCAGCCCGTTCGATCCGGCGGCAGAAGACTGGGAATCGTATGCGGATCGCTTCCAAATGTATTTGGAAGGAAACGACCTCGCCGACATCCCCGAAAAGCGGAAGAGGGCGGTATTTCTCATGCACTGCAGTCCAACAGTCTTCAAGATGGTGAAGGCATTGGCGGGAGCTGCAGACTTGAAGGTAATGGAATGCCCTGATTTAGAAAAGCTTTTAAGAGCCCATTACCCCCCACAAGTATCGTGCCTCATTAAGAGACACGAGTTTTATCGTCGGGATCAAGGGGAAAGCGAAAATGTTAATGACTTCGTGGCAAGTTTAAGGGACATTGGGGGTGCTTGTGAGTTTACCAACTTAGAAGAGGCCATGCGTGATCGGTTTGTTCTAGGCCTTAAAGATAAGGTCTTACAAAGCAAACTATTAATGAAACCTAAGATCACGTTTAAAGAGGCCATTGAAGAAGCTGTTTCAGCGGAAGCCACCAAGTCCTTAGCAGCAGCCATGAAGAAAATTAACAAGGCCTCAAGCCATTCTGATGTGGAAAAGTCCACAACAACCCATTGCGAGCAAATAGATTCTGATTCAGACTGTAGTGAGGTGGAGGAAGGAATTTATAGACTCAGAATGGAGAAGAAAAGGAAAGACCTTGGAAGAAAGAGGCAAGAATTTTATTGCAGAGGCTGGGGGGGCACCCCCGCACTGAATGCAAGTTTTTAGACACCATCTGCCTACGTTGTGAGAAAAGAGGTCACCTAGCAAGAGTCTGCAAATCATCCAGAACTCCACCTAGTAGGAAGAAATTTCCTGAGAAAGAATTCAAGCCCAACAAATTCAGTGAGAAAATGGGGCACAACTCAGAAGCAAATGGGAAGAATGAAACTCATCAAACAGTCACCATTGGTCATTCTTCACCCTTGAGAAGCAGAAAAGTACATGTGAAGGTACTCATTGAAGGAAGGCCTTGCCAAATGGAAGTGGACTCAGGCTCCTATTTATCTATGGTGTCATGGGACACTATTCACAGGCTACTTCCCAACCTTCAGAAGAAACATTTCCAGAAGCAAGCACTGACTCTTAAAGACTACCAAGGGAACAAGATTCCAGTAGTTGGAACAAGAGAATTCAACGTGAAGTTTAAAGGCCACACCAAACGTTTGCCCCTGACCATCGTGGACAAGGATCGCCCAAGCTTGCTGGGACTTGAGTGGTTCAATCCACTAGGCATCGAGGTGACTGGCATCAATCACGTGAGCAACTCTGAATGGGAGGAGGCCTTGAAGTCTGAGTTTCCAGAGGTCTTCAGCGAAGGATTGGGCAAGTATATGGGGACCCCTATCACTTTCAATCTAGACCCCAAGGTGCCCCAAATTCGTTTAAAGCCCAGAAAGGTCCCATTTGCTTTAAAGGAAAAAAATTGATGCACAATTAGACAAATTAATAGCTCAAGGGGTTTTAGAGCCCACTGACCACTCCAGATGGGATACACCCATAGTCACACCAGTCAAGACTGATGGGTCAGTAAGAATCTGTGGAGACTATAAGGGGACACTGAACCATGTGCTGCAGCAGAGCACATATCCAGTTCCAGTGATGCATCATCTGTTACATTCACTTGGCAGGGGTACAGTCTTTGCCAAATTGGATTTGGCCCAGGCATATCAACAACTAACAGTTGATGATGCCACTGCAGAGGCCCAAACCATTGTGACTCATAGAGGTGCTTTCAAATGTAAAAGGTTACAATTTGGAGTAAGCGTGGCACCAGGCACCTTTCAAAGCCTTATGGAAAGAATGCTCCAAGGACTGCCAGGGGTAGTGCCTTACTTTGATGATGTGTTAATCTCTGCTGAAAATGACACTCAACTACAAGAAAGACTCAGAGAAGTCCTTACCAGATTCAGGAAAGCGGGTTAAAAGTCAAGGAAGAAAAATGCACTCTTAAAACTGACAGGGTTGAGTTCCTGGGCTACATGATTGACAAGCATGGCATCCACCCTACAGATGCCAAGGTTAAAGCAATCAAAGAAGCCCCTAGACCTAAATGCAAAACAGATTTGCAAGCCTTCCTTGGACTTATTAACTTTTATCACATGTTCCTACCTCAAAAGGCAACCATTGCTGAACCATTGCACAGATTACTTGATAAGAAGTCTGTTTGGGTCTGGGGAGGAAGGAACAATCAGCATTTAACAGTATTAAAAGACTAATCACGTCTGATGCTGTACTGATACAGTTCTCTGAGAATTTGCCTGTTGTACTGACTTGTGATGCATCCCCTTTGGAGTGGGGGGTTGAGCCACAGGCTTCCCAGTGGGAGAGAAGCCCCTATTGCATTTTACTCTCGCACTTTGACCAAAGCAGAGAGGAATTACAGCCAATTGGACAAGGAGGCATTGGCAGTTGTTGCAGCTGTTAAGAAATTTCATGAATATCTGTATGGCAGAACATTTACCATTGTTACAGATCACAAACCTTTGTTAGGCATTGTGGCAGGAGACAAGCCTACACCTACTATCCTGTCACCAAGAATGCTGAGGTGGACTAAATTTCTTGCAGCTTATTCATACAAACTTATCCACAAGCCTGGCAAGGACATTGGACATGCTGATGCACTGAGTCGTTGCCCACTTCCTTGCCACAAGGAGGACTTTGAACCTGAAACACACACCTTTTTCCTAGAAACTGTTGCCAAGCTTCCAGTTCATGCTGCTGAAATTGCCAGAGAGACTGCCAAAGACACTGTGTTCAGCAACTGGGTCCTGGGGACATCACTGAGAAAGTTGAAAAATTTCTTAGTGTTCAGCACATCACTAACCCATCTAATAACTTATCCCCAGCAGAGTTGTTGATGGGTAGGAAACTTAGGTCTTCCCTTGACCACCTTCACCCCACTTACGCACCCAACGCACCACTGGATTCCACTTCCAAAGTTCACACATTCAGTGTGGGTGATTCTGTTTATGCTAAGAACCTTATAGGTGAACCTTTGTGGATTCCTGCTGAGATAACTCAGATCACAGGCCCTCGTTCTTACAGGGTGCAAACAGAGGATGGAGTCCTCTGGAGCAGGCACATTGATCAACTTAGATCCAGGTTCTCTCAGGAACATCGCACTTGTTCCTCTCTAGTTCCCTCACCTGATGTCAATTCTAGGGGGGAAGGGGAGGAACAGGAGGAAAATCAACAAGCAAGAATCAACCCCATGTCTAATGAGCCATTACGACAGGAACCATTCCAAAACCTGTCACAATGCCAAAATCCATCCTTAGAAGTGGAAGATTGTACATCACTACCTGACTTGGGTGCTGACATTGGAATGGAGATGGGTTGGGAGGAGAGACCAGATTCTAACAGTCTAACAGGGTCTTCTTCCTCAGGAAGTCTCAACAGGGAAATGTCAGTAGACACATTTCCCCTCTCACTGGGTGAGAACGTTAAAGCTTCTGAACCACGAAGGTCTCAACGTACACGTAAGAGCCCCACCTATTTAAAAGAATACATTAGATAGGTTGGGGTTTGGTATGGGCTGAACCTAGTGGGGAGGGGTGTTATGTATGTATGTTTGAATGTCATTGGTTTAGTTTGAATTGTTCTTGTAAAATGTCAAATAGGATTGGTTTAAATAGTGCGGGAAAACCCTGCACTCTGATTGGCTGGCAACTATGGCTGCTGGCTATAAGAAGCAGCCGTAGCCCAGCCAAGTCGGGTCCATTCGAGCTGTAGTCACTTAATAAACTCTTCACTGAAGCTCTTCGCATCTGACTCTTCATGCAAACTTAACACCTGGTCCTTCTCTTCCCTAGACTAGCCATGCCCAGTTCCTGCAACCGTTTATCATATTATTATTTTTAATTCATATTTATATGCCACCCTTCTCCAGAGACTCAGGGCGGCTTACAATTTTTGGAGCGCAACCCAATGCGCTCAGCAATTGCCTTCCTTCCATTGTATATGCCTGCTTATTACTAAGCGGCATTTTTACAAAGTCAGCTTATTGCCCCCAACAATCTTGGGTCCTCACTTTACCTATCCCGAGAGGATGGAAGGCTGAGTCAACCTTGAGCCTGGTGGGATTCGAGCCTGCACTCATTGCAGGCAGCTGGAATTAAGTGCTAGGTATTTAACAGCCTGCACCACCAAGGCCTTTTTTTTTTGAGCCTCCGGTCCCCTATTTAAAGTACTTGGTATGAGACAGAAAACCACAGACATGCATCCACATTGTAAGCAGCTTTATTGGTCAAGCAAATCATGAATTCTCAGACAGGACAGTAGATTTTAGGTATATGTTTGTCCATGGCGGGCCAATGAAAGTGGAATCTGAATTGGACTGAAGGAACTGAGGGAGAAGTTAGGATAGGATGAGATTCACTTGCTTTGAGAATAGACAGGAAGTTGAGGGAAGAGAGCTCATTCTTCTGACTTGGTGTTTTCTTCCTTCGGGGTCTTAATTAAGGGTCTTACTGATCACCACCATCTCCTGGGAAGCAGAAAAGAGGCGCACACAGAAGTGGTCAAAGAGATCTAAAGTACAGATTCAGGGAAGGCAATGGCTTCTAGCTATATAGGCAACTGGTAAACCGCACCAAACTTGATTTTTGATCAAATCTGAACAAATTTGGTTTTTGATCAAACTTGATTTTTGATCAAGGTAAACTGCACCAAACCTGATTGCAGGAAATACAACTTCAGCAATAACAGAGTGGTCAATGTCTGGAATACTCTGCCTGACTCTGTGGTTTCTTCCCCAAACCCCAAAAACTTTAACCTTAGACTGTCTACTGTTGACCTCACCCCTTTCCTAAGAGGTTTGTAGGGGGCGTGCAGAAGCACACCAATGTGCCTACTGTCCCTGTCCTATTGTTTCTTTTTATTTCTCTTATATGTATCCATGTATTTATAACTATGTTTTGCTTATACCTGTTATCTTATAATCGCTTGACTAAACAAACAAACAAACAAACAAACAAACAAACAAACAAACTGTCGTGATATTAATATGCTCTCCAGGACTTCAAGCAGGGGGATCCTATTTTCCACATCCATGACTTTGTTCAAGAATATTGGATTGACCATAGGATAAAGAGAGGTCTGGCTAGCATGGGCCTTGATCTGAGTCAAACAATACTCTTTCTTTCTTTCTTTCTTTCTCTTTCTTTCTTTCTTTCTTTCTTTCTCTTTCTTTTTTTCTCTTCCTTCCTTCCTTCCTTCCTTCCTTTCTCTTCCTTCCTTCCTTCTTTCCTTCCCTCCTTCTTCCTTCCTTCCCTTCCTCCTTCCTTCCTTCTTCCTTCCTTCCTTCCCTTTTTTCCTTTTCCACCTATCTTCCTTCCTTCCTTTCCTTCCTTCCCTTCCTTCCCCCTTCCCACCTTCCTTCCTTCCTTCCTTCTTTTCATCTTTCTTCCTTCCTTCCATCCATCCTTCCTTCCTTCCTTCCTTCCTTCCTTCCTTCCTTCCTTCCTTCCTTCCTCCATCTTCCTTTTTCCTCCATTTCCTTCTTTCCTTCCTTCCTTCCTTCCTTCCATCCATCTTTCTTCCTTCCTCCATCTTCCTTCCTTTCCTTCCTTTCATCCATCTTTTCCTTCCTTCTTCCTTTCCTTCCTTTCCTTCTTTCTTTCCATTCTTTCCATCTTTCTTTCATTTCATCCATTCCTTCCTCCTTCCTTCCTTCTATCCATCTTCCTTCCTTCCTTCCATCTTCCTTCCTTCCTTTCCATCCATCTTCCTTCCTTCCTTCCCTTCCTTCCATCCATCCTTCCTTCCTTCCTTCCTTCCTTCCTTCCATCTTCCTTCCTTCCTTCCATCCTTCCTTCTTTCCTTCCCCCTCTTTCCTTCCCTCCCTCCTTCCCTTCCTCTTCTCCATCTTCCTTCCCTTTCACCATCCATCTTCCTTCCTTCCCTCCTTTCTTCCTTTTACCATCCATCTTCCTTTCTGCCTTTCCTCTTCATTCTGCCATCCATTTTCCTTCCTTCTTCTCTCCATCTTCCTTCCTTTCACCACCCATCCTCCTTCCTTCCTTCTTCCTTCCCGCCATCCATCCATCCATCCATCTTCTTTCCTCCCACCTCCCTTCCCTCGCTTCCTTCCAACATTTAAATCCTGGACTTTGTAAAGCGAAGGTAAGTTTCCTTTTGGATGTGGAGATACAAAACACTGGCATTTCTTCCTTAGAAGTTCTCAGCAACTTATGACTCATTTCTTGAAGACAACGGCTAGCATCTTTGAAGGAATCTTTTCTTTAGGAAATAATCGCTCAGGCTCTTACATCCAGGGTTTTAACCACACCGTTGGCAAAGTTCAGGTTGAAAATATTCGGGAGTGGGATTCTGATGTCCAGGCCAACTAAACAAAAGCAACAAAAACCACACAATTAGGTCCCAAATCCTAGGCATTTGGTTCAAAGCAATGGTGCTGCCACTTACTGTACTTTTTTTTGGCAAATCATTTAATGTGTGCCATTTGCACGATGACACTGCTGTATAAACTGCATCATGTATGTGGCCCCCCCTTCCCTGACAAAGACCCTGCTCACAACACAAAGTTTGTCACAATGCAATTCTCTACAATAACAGGCCCCTTCCTGGATCACTGCCTTGTGATTGTGATTGCTGGGAGAAATATCAGCAGCCTCAGATATGCAGATGATGCCACTCTAATGGCAGAAAGTGAAGAGGAACTAAAGAGCCTCCTGATTGGCCAATAAAGAATTCTATTCTATTCTATTCTATTCTGTTCTATTCTATTCTATTCTATTCTATTCTATCCCTTATTCTGTTCTGTTCTGTTCTCTTCTCTTCATTCTGTTCTATTCTATTCTATTCATTCTGTTCTGTTCTGTTCTGTTCTGTTCTGTTCTATTCTATTCTATTCTATTCCTATTCCTATTCCTATTCCTATTCCTGTTCCTATTCCTATTCCTATTCTACTCTACTCTATACTCTACTCCACTCTACTCTATTCTAACTCTTTACCTGCACCTATGCTTCTTAGTCCTGTACCTGGCTTATACTGCTTCTTATATGACAGTATATTAAAGTGCTAGCTTGATAAAAGACACGAACTAAGGGAAAGTTTGTAATCTGCATTGTGTAAAACTTAATAGTTGCAAATGAATCAGTTTTGGGGCTATTTTGGACACAACTGTCTGGGACACTATGAGAATACGGAACCAAAAAAGGGCAGATGACAAAGAGTTTTTCAGATAAGTGCCAAGCAACAGGATGGCACAGTGAAATGAGGAAGTATCCAGGTAAGATTCCAGAGGAACAGAAGAAATGAGAGAAAAAGAAGGGGTTTTATCTCCGATCATGGCCACTGGCCATGGCTACTCCTTGCCGGACTCGGCCATGTCAGTGGACCTCATTGCAGTGGGTTGTTTGTAGGTATTACCTTACTGAAATGTTGTTATGTTATGATGGCTGTTCATGTTCCAAATTGCTCATGAAATAAATCTCTGATCTCAAAGTAAGATTTATTGCCTGTGGTTTGTCTGTGTTCCTCTTTTATTGAATTATTTTTTACGACACTAAGATCCTCTCAATTCTGGGCAAATAGACGGGGAAGAAATGGAGGTAGGGACAGATTTTATTTTCCTGGGCTCCAAGATCACCGTAGATGGGGACCACAGCCAAGTAATTAAGAGAGGCTTGCTCCTAGGGAGGAAAGCTATGGCAAATCTAGACAGCCCACTCAAAAGCAGAGACATCCCCCTGCCAACAAATGTGCGTCTGGTCAAGGCTGTGGTTTTCCCAGTTGCAATGTAGGGCTGTGAAAGTTGGAAGCAGTTAGTACCCAGCCATCTTTGTTCAAATGGATCCTCTGGAAAAATCGGATGCAAAACTAGATAAAGCCATTTCCCCCCAACTCTCCCTTCTCAATATTAAAATGGTGTTGATGTGTTGAGATATCTCAAGGCTATGATGTTATATTAGAGCAATAACTCCCAGAATTGATGCCCAGAGATGTTGATAATTGTTAATAATCTCCCGGGGAGGGAAGCTATGGCAAATCTAGACAGCCTACTCAACATCCCCCTGCCAACAAAAGGACATAGAGGCAAGGCTGTGGTTTTCCCAGTTGCAATGTAGGGCTGTGAAAATGGGACCATAAGGAAGGCTGAGCACCAAAGAATGGAGGCCTTTGAACTCTGGTGCTGGAGGAGAAGACTCCGGCGAGTCCTTTGGACTGCAAGGCCACCCAACCGGTCAGTCCTAAAAGAGATCAACCCTGCTCTTTAGAAGGCCAGATCCTGAAGAGGAAACTCCAAGTCTTTGGCCACCTGATGATAAGGAAGGAAGGACTCACTGGAGAAGAGCCGGATGCTTGGAAAGATTGAGGGCAGAAGAAGAAGAAGGGGACGGCAGAGAATGAGGCAGGTAGATGGAGTCACCGAAGCACTCAGCGTGAGCTTAAATGGACTCCAGAAGATGGTAGAGGACAGGAAGTCCTGGAGGAACGTTGTGTCCATGGGGGTCGGAATGGGTCGGACAAGACTTTGCAACTAACAACAACAACAATAACAGAAACCCAGAAGTCCTACCATTAATCGGAGGCAGGTATCCGATTTGAAGGATGTTTGTGATCCAGTTCTTAAGGGCATTTTCCTGCAAAAACCAAAAACCAAAAAGATGTGAGAAAGAATTATTCCTCTCCTTTGCAAAAGGATTTTGCAATTGGTAGAGCATTTGCTGCATTTCAATTTTTCAGCTGCTGACCCCCAGCATGATTTCCCCCAGCAAGGGTGGTGTATTGTATTTTTGTAATATTTTACTTGCATAGTTTTATCTTTTTAATGATGCAAGCGGCCCAGAGTTACCCTGTGGTAAAATGGACAGCAAATACATTTAATACATGGACATATAAAATAAAATATAATAGAAAATAATAGAATAGCAAATAGAATAATAAAATAAGATAAGATAAGATAATAAAATAGAATAGAAAAAATAGAATAAAAATGAAATAAAATATAGTAAAATAAAATAACAAAATAGAATAGAATAAAATTAAAAGAAAATAAATAGAGTAGAATTAAAAACAATAGAATAGAATAGAATAAAAAATAGAATAAAAAATAAAAGGAAATAATAAAATAGAATAGAATAGAATACAAATAATAGAATAGAACAGAAAATCAAATTTAAAAAAAGAATAGACTAGAATAGATTAAAAAATAAGAGGACCCAAGATTGTTGGGGGCAATAAGCTGACTTTGTAAAAATGCCGCTTAGTAATAAGCAGGCATATACCATGGAAGGAAGGCTATTGCTGAGCGCATTGGGTTGTATCCCAAAAAAAGCCCTGAGTCTTCGGAGAAGGGCGGCATATAAATGTAATTTAAAAAAAAGATAATAAAATAAAAAAAAACCCACTCCCGTGGAGAGCTACCCCATCTCTGCAGATCCTGGAAAGTCATAATTAGCTAATGAAACGGTCTGATTTCCTGAAAGGCAGCATTATTTATTCATATAGTAGTCCTTGACTTATGACCATTCAATTAGTGACTGTTCAAAGTCACAGCAGCGCTGAAAAAAGCGACTTATTTATTTTATATTCCGTCTTTATTATTTTGTAAATAACTCCAGGCAGCGAACGTATCTGACACACCTCCTTCTCCCTATTTTCCCTACAACAACAATCCTGTGAGGTGGATGGGGATGAGAGGAAGACACTGGCCCAAAGACACCCAGCTGGCTTTCATGCCTAAGGGAGGACTAGAACTCACCACCTCCTGGTTGGCCCAAAGTCACAGCAACTGGCTTTCATGCTTAAGATGGGACTCAAACCCTCTCTCTTTCTCTAATAAGAGCCTGAAGCATCCACCCAAGCAGGGGTGGGATTCAGCTGGTTCAGGCCGGTTCCAGCAAACCGGATGTTCAATTTACATCTGGTTCACCGAACCGGTAGTTGAACCAACCGGCTGGACCTGCCCACCATGCCAGGAGTCTCCACGCAACCTGTTTTGGATGCAGGTAAGTGCAGGGTCTGCGTGAAGGCTCTGGGAGCAGGAAAAATGGGCCATACCGGAAGGACCGGAAGTCCAAAAACAGCCCCTGTTTCCGGCTTCCGGAGGGCCTCCGGAGCCCCGGGGAGACCGTTTTCGCCCTCCCAGAGGCCCGAGGGAAGCCTCCGGACTCTGGGGAAGGAGAAAAATAGCCCTCCCAGAAGTTCCAGTAGGCTGTGCCCACCATGGCCACACCCACCAAGCAACCAGGCAGAGAACCGGGATTTTTGAATCCCTCCCCTGCACCCAAGTATTTCTAATCCACCTGATCAATGATATTATATCTCCCACATGTGTTGCAAGTGCATTACAGGAGATAGACTTACATCAAAGGAGCCCACGCCGGCGACACTGAGTGAGACACTGAGAAAAGAAATATGACAATGAAGACATTTGTAGAAACATCTGATATGTCTGAACAAGCCACACAGGTTCATCATGGCAGGGGGGGCGGGTCAGGAGAACCTGGACAACACATATCCAGGTCAGGGATCTCCCAACTTGGCAAATTTAAAATTTGTGGACTCCAGGCCTTCTTTGGAAAACAGGTTGAAACCCTCCCCCACTCTTCTTTGTGGCAGCCCCTCAAATATTGGAAGATGCTATCATGTCCTCCCTATGTCAACTAAAACATACTTCTTTGGTCTTTTTAGTTGCCAGCAGAAAGGGAGTCAGGGAAAGCAGTGCATTCCTCAAATGCTTCAGATAATTGCTAGGCAGCCGAAGCTGTTGGCACACAAGATTATTACTGGAGAGCGTGATGGATGCCTTTTGGCTATGGATGTGTCCCATTGGAGAATATACATCCAGGGGGTGGGGGGAAGACCAGGGTCAAGGGGGAAATGAATGATGTATCTTAGTGTCGGCTGCACCCAGCTAATGCCGACATGGTCACTCCTAATAACTCAAGCTTTTTTTTTTACTCAGAGAGATTTATTTTATTTTATTTATTTATATTGGGATTTCTATGCTGCCCTATCTCCCGAAGGACTCAGGGCGGCTCACAACAATAAAAACATACAGTACAAACCTTTAAAAAAATATTAAACAAACATCCCAATACACTAATTAAAACTGACAAACCACCACTAAAACCCCTCCCCCCCATCACTCCAGGTCGGCAAGCTGGAAGAGCCATGTTTTCAGGTCACGATGGAAAGATCCAAGGTCAGGAGCCATCCGAAGCTCCAGGGACAACTGATTCCACAGGGTGGGCGCTCCCACAGAGAAGGTCCTACCCCTGGGGGTCACCAGCTGACACTGT
Source organism: Naja naja (assembly GCA_009733165.1). Taxonomy (NCBI): domain Eukaryota; kingdom Metazoa; phylum Chordata; class Lepidosauria; order Squamata; family Elapidae; genus Naja; species Naja naja. The sequence goes on from CM019150.1 coordinate 2,938,506, forward strand.
CTGGCTGACGGCACCCCAAGGAGGCCCTGCCTGTGGGAGCGCATGGGACGTTGGGCAGTCGTTGCTGGCAGTAGATGTTCCCGCAAATACCCCGGTCCAATGCCATGAAGGGCTTTCTAGGTGATTACCAGCACCTTGAATCTCACCCGGAGGGCAACCGGCAGCCAATGCAGGTCACACAGGAGGGGTGTAATATGGGAGTATCGGGATACTCCCATCACAACCCGCGTGGCTGCATTCTGCACTAGTTGAAGCTTCCGAGTGGTCTTCAAGGGCAGCCCCATGTAGAGAGCATTGCAGTAGTCTACACGGGAGGTAATGAGCACATGAGTAACTGTACGTAAGGCATCTCAGTCCAGACAGAGATAGAGATGCAGCTATAGACTTATGATTTGAATGGAGGTGGATTTGTCAAAGCCCTGACACCCTAGTTCCCATTTTCCTTTTAGACATACCCAATTCTTCATATGGTTTACCCTCCAGTCCCCTAACTCGCTTGTGCATCTTTCCAATTTACTCCAAGGAGGTCTAAGAAGCAAGACCAGGTATCCCTCCAGGATGGTTATGCTAGGAACAGGGTACTACCAATTGGGAAATTCTCCTATCCAAGCTGAATAAGTTCTAGGTGTTTCAGCACTGGAGGGTTTTGAAGAAGAGATTGGACAACCATTTGTCTGAAATGATACAGGGTCTCTTGCCTGAGCAGGGGGTTGGACTAGAAGACCTCCAAGGTCCCTTCCAACTTCTGTTGTTCTGAATTGGCATGAAGGGCACATCATCTTTCAGATGAGTAAGGCACATCTATAAGTAAGTGGCCCTGTTAGTCCAAAGGTCACATTTGGTGTTTCCTTACCTTTCTAAGGCCAGAGAGACACCCAGCTTGGTTCGTGTAACACTGAAGCTTCCACTTAGGCTGATATCCTGCAATCATAACATCATGTGCATGACTTTGCTTCCTAGTAGTAACTACCATCACAGAGGATAAGGCTGAAGCTCTTACTCCGCGTGGCTATATATTAGCTCCAGGTTTTGATCGGAGAAGGAGAAAGGGGCCTTTCTGAGTAATGTGTTTAGTAACAGGGAGCACATTTGATTAATGTTTCTAGTGTCTTTGAAGCAACATTCAAGAAAGTGAAATTCTGATAAGATCCAGTTCAGACTTGCTAGAGACAAGGACGTTGAAGTTTAATCAATTGCAAACTCATTATAATGTAAAAGCCATGCCTCCTGACTGTTTAATTCATCATTGACAAGATCGTGCTAAGAATAAAAACCCAGTTGACTTTTGTGCCTAATGTGGGACTAGAACTCACCATCTCCTGGTAACTGGCCCAAAGTCACCTAGCTGGGTTTTGTGCCTAAACCAGTACTAGAACCCACTGTCTCCTGGTGATTGTAGCTAACCAGGACTAGAACTCACCGTCTCCTGGTGATTGATCCAAATTCACCTAGCTGGGTTTTATGCCTAAGCCAGGACTAGAACTCATTGTCTTCTGGTGATTGATCCAAATTCACCAACCGGCTTTCATGTAAGGCAAGACTAGAACTCACAGTCTCCTTCTTTCCAGCCTGGTGCCTTCACCAGTAGACCAAACTGTCTCTCTTCCTTACAACTTCCTTATCCCTACAACTTACTACTGCCACTGTCTCCCTTTTGTAGATCCCATGCCCTTATTCAGAGGCCTTGGCTTACCCCTTTGTATTTGGTGGTCCCTTCCAATATCCAATTATATAGTGCCTACCCAGCCCACTAACTCCTCAACAAGTCAGCTACTCAGAGACCAGAAAGCTTCATTTCTCTGCCATCCACAACCCAGCTCAACAGGAAGGAAGCCATCCGAATAATAGAGAAAACCGCATATTTACTACTCCAATGAATGGTCTCTCTGGAAGATGGAACACCTGAGCAAGGCCCTACTTTCTGGCACTCCGTGAAAGCCCCATTGTGCTTGGAGAGAGCTTGCCAAGGCAGAAGACTGACTTCTGATAAGGTGGCAGGGTTTAGAAGCCACAAAGACCCCACTGGCTGCAACAGCTATTCTTATCAGGGATAAACAGAATTAAAGCTGGTAGTAATTAGAGACAAGGAATTTGAGAGATTAGAAACAGGAGACTCCAAGGGGCCAGGAGTCGAGCCTTGCAAATTCATCTTCCAAGTCAAGGATCACCCAACTGATCTACCCAGTGTGATCCCATATTAAATACATATTGCAGAAGATTCTAAAGCCCTCCTGTGTGCTATATAAATTATGTTAGACTTCCTATTACAAAGATATTCTAGGTATCAACGGATGGAAACTCATCAAGGAGAGAAACAAGTTGGAATTAAGGAGAAACTTCCTAACAGCGAGGACAATTAACCAGTGGAACTGCTGGCCACCAGAAGTCATAGGTGCTCCATCACTGGAGGTTTTTAAGAAGAGACTGGACAAGCCATCTGTCTGAAATGGTATAGGGCTTCCTGCTTGGGCAGGAAGAAGACCTCCAAGGTCCCTTCCGGCTCTATTCTGATTGAACTAGCATCAGGCATTTGGTCCTTCTCTTCTTACTCACCGTGTTCACGGTAAAGAGCGGGGTGAGATTGGAGTTTGATTGGGAGAGCACTTGGAGGCCAGCACCCAGCTGGATCATGGCCTTCCCATTTTGCAAAGATACCACCGGAAGGCCAAGGACTCGAATCTTAACCACCAAGGGCAGGTCTTCTGTCCCAAGCTGAGACAACTGTGGACAATCAGACAGAAGGAATGGTTAGGACCAGGGGTGGGATTCAACCGGCATAACAGCCAGTTCAGTGAGCACGCGCTTTGTCCCTGCATGTGCGCCAAACACGGATTTTGCGTGTGCACAGAGCGTTTGCAGCAATCCCTTTGTATTAAACAGCTGACATGTTTTTTATTTGTTTTTTTTTTTATTTGGACTTATAAGCCGCCCTCTCTCCCGAAGGACTCAGGCCGGCGTACATAAAAGACAGAAAGTACAAAAGTTAAAAGAAATTAAAAAGATATTAAATTATGCCAAATAAACAGTCAGATTAAAAACCCCAATCCCCCATCAGTCCAGGCCGGATTGCAAAAATAGCCATGTTTTGAGGTCGCGGTGGAAGGAGCGGAGATCAGGGGCCAAGAGCAACTCAAGGGGTAGTTGGTTCCAGAGGGTGGGCGCCCCCACAGAGAAGGCCCTACTCCTAGGGGCTGCCAGCCTACACTGTTTAGCTGACGGTATCCCCAGGAGGCCCCATCTGTGGGAGCGCACAGGGCGATTGGTGTTTGTCAGCAGAAGGAAACATTCTTGCAAGTACCCCAGACCCAAGCCATACAGGGCTTTATAAGTTGTTACCAAAACCTTGAATCTCACACAGAGGGCAACCGGCAACCAATGCAGGTCGTGCAGGAGGTGTGTAATATGGGAGAACCAGGACGCTCCCATCACTACCTGCGCACTGGAATCAGTTAAGCTTGATGTGGAATCAGTTGAGCTTGAAAAACAGGATATAATATATGATAGTGTAATATAATATAATATAGAGCACAGGCAGGTTGGTGGGCCCAACAGCTGATCGTCAGAGCAAACCAAACCGGTTTGCTTCCAGCTAATCCTCGGAGCTACCAGTTCGCCCATACCTGTCCGAACCGGTAGAATCCCATCCCTGGCTAGGACATAGCAGGAGGGGCGGAAAATTTCCCTGGCCATTATCTCAAAGATTCTTTTTATTTTCCCAAGACGCAACTGGACTTTCTTGGTTTCTTTCCCCACCCCTTGAACATGTTTTTTCTCATCCAAGAAACTTCTTCAGTTCTTGGATGAGAAGAGAAACATTTTCAAAATAAAAACCAAGAAAGTCCAGTTGCCTTTTGGACAAAGTACATTTCGAGACCACCATGACCTGGATGATGGAGAATCTCCATAAACATTCCTTGGTCATTATTTATTGATTTATTGAAAACCAGTGGTGGTATGCTACCGGTTCGGACCGGTTTCGCCTAGCCAGTAGTAAAAAAAACCAATCCTCCGACGATCACTTTCATCTTCTTTATCCTGTCAGCTGATTGGCGCTGCAGAGACTCAGCTGGTGTTTGGAAAGCTGCGCACGCATGTGTTAGGTGTGCGCGCACGCGTGTGCGATCATCGAACCAGGTAGGATCTCACTGCTGTTTAAAACATTTATGTAGATGCCCATTTTCTAACCAACTCTGGGCAGCTCCCAACCAAAAGTTGAAAAAGCATTAAAACCATAACTGTAAACCAAACCACATGAAAAGCACTACAGGTAGCGCTCAACTTACAACTGTTCACTTAGCGACGGTTTGAAGTTACAACAGCATTACAAAAAGTGACACATATGACCATTTTTCACATATGACCCTTGCAGCATCCCCATGATTGCACGATCAAAATTCGGACACTTGGCAACTGATTCATATTTAGGACGGTCACAGTGTCCACATAGTTATGTGATCCCTTTTTGGGACCTTCTGCCGAGCAAAGTCAATGGGGAAGCCAGATTCGCTTAAAAACCATATTACTCAGGGGTGGGATTCAGCCATTTTGCACTGGTTCGGGTGAACCAGATGTTAAATTGACCTTGTTGGTTCGTAGTTGAACCAACCGGTTGTCCCCGTCCTGCCCCGCCCCTCCCAGGAGTCTCCACGTGACCCATTTTAGATGCAGGTAAGTGCAGGGTCTGCGCGGAGGTTCTGGATGGCAAAAAACGGGCTGAACTGGAAGTTCCAAAAGATCAGAAACGGGCATGTTTCCGGCTTCCAGAGGGCCTCCAGAGCCCAGGGGAGGCCATTTTTGCCCTCCAAGTGGCCCTAGGGAAGCCTCTGGACTCTGGGAAAGGTGAAAAATGGCTGAACCAGAAGTTCCAATAGGACACACCCACCATGGCCACGCCCACCCAGCAACTGGGCAGAAAACTGGTTGTTGGGATTTTTGAATGCCAACTTAATAACTGGGGCAAGAAATGGCGCTTACACTCATTTAACAACTGTCTCACATAGCAACAGAAAATTTGGGCTCACTTGTAGTCGTAAGTCGAGCACTCCCTATATAAGCAGCAAAAACCTGGCACCAAGTCAGACTTCTGATGCCAGTCACCTGATCTTATCCCAGAGCTTAGAGGGAAAAGCCAATTATGACTATGAGATCTCTTGTAGAAAGATTTTACCTCCGGCAGCACAGTCCGAAGAGCCGATGTTGTCATTGGAACAGATCCACGAAGCTAGAAGAAACAACAACAACACAGGATACGTCAGACAGCACCAACTCCTTAAGTGTCTTATTTGCAGTTGCCCCCAAGTTTTTTCTAGCTGATGGGGTGATTTTGGGATTGTAGGGGCTTCTGACCACCAAGCCAAAAGAGAAATCATTTTCCCTAACAAAAAAAATTACATGTTAAGCAAGAAAACAGAGGCATGAAACAGGCATATAAACAGAGGCATATAGAATCAAGATCACATGAAGTAGTAGTACTGCTTTATGAAGCCTTAGTAAAGCCACACTTGGAACACTGCGACCAGTTTTGGTCACCACCTCACAAAAAGATGTTGAGACTTTGGGAAAAGTTCAGAGAAACTAAGATGATCAAAGGACTGGAGACTAAAACATATTATTTATTTATTTATTTATTTATTTATTTATTTATTTATTTACTTACTTACTTACTTATTTATTTATGAGACTTATATGCCGCCCTATCTCCCTAAGGACTCAGGGCGGCTTACAAAGTAAAAACAGTAATACAAATATATACAAATATTAAAAAACGATTAAACCAAGGTCTCATAAACATTCCAACAAAAACTATGCTAAACGCCCCCCCCCCTTCAGTCTGGGTAGGCTAGTTGGAACAGCCATGTCTTTAGGCCACGGCGGAAGGAGCGGAGGTCAGGGGCCACCCGGAGCTCCAGGGGAACCTGGTCCCATAGGGTGGGTGCTCCCACTGAGAAGGCCCTACTCCTGGGGACCTCCAGCCGACATTGCCTGGCTGACGGCACCCGGAGAAGGCCCTGTCGGTGGGAGCGCATGGGACGTTGGGAGACTGTTATTGGTAGCAGGGTTTCCCACATGAAGAATGGCTGCGAGATTTTGGTAGGGCTACACTAGAGAAAAGAAGAATTGGGGTTGACATGATAGCAGTATTCCAGTATTTGAGGGGCTGCCACGAAGAAGAAGAGGGGGTCAACTTATTCTCCAAAGCCCCTGAAGGCAGGACAAGAAACAACAGGTGGAAACTCATCAAGGAGAGAAGCAACCTGGAATTAAGAAGAAACTTCCTAACAGGGAGGACAATTAACCAGTGAACACTGGTCAAAAAGAGAGGAGAAGGAGGAGGGAGGGAGGGAGGGAGGAAAGAATAAAAGAGGAAGGAAGGAAGAAAGAAAGAAAGAAAAGAAGAGGGATGGCAGAAGGAAGGAGTGAAGGAAGGAAGGAAGATGGATGGTGAAAGGAAGGAGGGAAGATGGATGACAAAAGAAAGGAAGGAGGAGAGATGGAAGGGGGGAAGGAAGGAAGATGGATGGTAAAAGGAAGGAAGATAGATGGTGAAAGGAAAGGAAGGATGATGGAGAAAGGAAGGAAGATGGATGGATGGTGAAAGGAAGGAAGGAAGATGGATGGTGAAAAGAAACAAGGAAGGAAGATGGATGAAGGGAGGGAAGAAAGGAAGATGGATGGTGAAAGGAAAGAAGGAAAGAAGAGAAAGGAGGGAAGGAAGGAAGGAAGGAAGGAAGGAAGGAAGGAAGGAAGGAAGGAAGGAAGGAAGGAAGGAAGTGCAAGAACCTTTTGGCTGTTTTTACCATCAAGCTGCCTCCAAGATGGGCCAGCAGAAGGAAGGAGAGGAGGAATCTGTCTCTTAACGGTCTATCTGGCAAACCATAGCCCCTCTAAATGATCAGATAGGATCCTTCTGTGCTTCTTCCTTGGATACTTGTTCTAAAGTAACCTGATCTCCACGTCTTATCTTGAGCCACCTTCCAATGTTTGAGGGGCTGCCCCAAAGAAAAGGAAAGCATCAAGCTATTCTCCGAAGAACCTGAAGGCAGGACAAGAAGCAACGGGTGGAAACTAACCAACTTGGAACTAACTTCCTGACAGTGAGGACAATTAACCAGTGCAACTGCTTGCCACTAGAAGTTGTAGATGCTCCATCAGTAGAGGATTTTAAGAAGAGCTTGGCCAGCCAATTGTCTGGAATAGTAAAGGGTTTCTTGCTTGAGCAGGGGGCTGGACTAGAAGACCACCAAAGTCCTTCCTATTCTATTCTAAAAGTTGGAAATGCTACACAATGTCTTTTGATAGGTAGAACTAGGAATGACCCATCTGGACGTTCAGTTGAAGATACTTTCCCTTCCCTCTGTTATCACCAATTAGAAAAAGGAATAATTAAAACAAAGGAAGTTACCTAAAAACTAGAGGAAAAAGGCCAATGATACAATTGAGATGTTTCCAAGGATTCTTCCTTGGTGAAAGCGAAGGAGCTGACAAAATAGAATAACCCAAAGATCTCTGCCCCACAAATACATTCCCTTTTTAATTACCCTGTAATCCGGAGGTCTCCAAACTTGGCACCTTTAAGACTTGTGGACTTCAACTCCCAGAATTCTCTAGCCAGAAGTCCATAGTTGGCTGGAGAATTCTGGGAGTTGAAGTCCACAAGTCTTAAAGTTGCCAAGTTTGAGGACCCCTGCTCAATTTGGGTTAGAGTTGGGGCAACTTGATGGAGCTGAGCATTTACTGGCTGGATTCCCTTCCTGATGCCCACACAGAACTCACAGCAGACATGTTCTCTATGTACCCTGATGGAGCAACAACTGCTGCTACTTAGAACTGAACCCTCAACCTTCCGAGCTGGAGGTGAGAGTCTTCCCCACTAGCCACCATTCTGCTCATATCTATGGTTCACAAATAGGGGGCAGAAATGTCTTGAAGATTTGTTTCTTGTCCAGATGGCTCACCGTCAGGTCAGTGAGGTCCGCGTTGAACCCTCCCTTCAACACGAGCATCTGAAGCAACGAGGAAAGGAGGTCACGGGGAAGCATCAGCTGAGAAGTACGGTCCATCGTGGGAAGTAGAGGGAAAGAGGTGTTTTGGGCTCCAGGAAAATCCACAGCTTGGCCGTTGCGGTCGGTCATCGTAAGCTGGAAAAGGATCAAAGGTCAAGAGAGAATTTATTGTAGAGCACAAAACCGAACGTCAGATAAGAGACTGCAGAGCCCATAGATGCATAATGGGTGGGGGGAAAAGAGCAGAGGTGGGATTCAAAAATCCCAACAACCGGTTCTCTGCTCGGTTACTGGGTGGGCGTGGCCTACTGGAACTTCCGGGAGGGCCATTTTTCACCTTCCCCAGAGATCAGTGGCTTCCCTGGGGCCTCTGGGAGGGCAAAAATGGCCTCACCCAGGCTCCACAGGCCCTCCAGAAGCTGGAAACAGGCCCATTTCGGTTCAACTACCAGCTTGACAAATCAGGTGTAAATTTAACACCCAGTTCACCTGAACCAGCCTGAACCATCTGAATCCCACCCCTGGAAAAGAGACTCAGGAGAAACTCTCTCTAGTTTCTCAGGATGTAAAGGAGACGGTGAGAGATTTGTACTTTCAGACGTGCAAGATTCTGTTAATGTAGCTTTAGGGAACAGTCAGAAAAGAAAGGTCATAGCCCATAGCTGCATAATGTGTGGGGGAAAGCTCAGGAGAAACTCTCCCTAGTTTCTCAGGATGTAAAGGAGACGGTGAGAGATTTGTAATTTCAGATTTTCAAGATTCTGTTAATGTAATCAACAAGAATTCATTTACAGGTAGTCCTTGACATAGAACTGGGTTATTCAAAGTTACAACCTACTGGAAAAAGGGAGTTATGACCCAGTTCCAATGGTCACTCCCTGGTTATGTGACTGCACCCTTGACATCAGCAACACAGCTGCATTTACAGCTGTTTGCAGTGTCCCCTGGTCATGTGACTGTATTTTTATGACACTTTAGCCTCTGTACCTAGAAGTTACTTCTGGTTTTCAGTAAAACTGCAGCTTAATGACCAATGGATTCATTTAACAACCGTGGTATTCATTTAATGACTGTCACTTTTGTTTGATGAACACCGCATTCACTTAATGACCTCCTAAAATATTGCAAAATCAGGACAGTCATGGGACCAACTCAAATTATATCTGTCACAATGTACAACCATGATGGTCAGGCTCAATTATAGTTGTATGTCAAGGACTACCTGTATCTGGTTGTGTTTCCTGTCTGGTCTACCTGACAAGCTCCTTCTGTACCCCAGAGCTAAAAGGGGGAAAGGACACAGACCCATTTTTGACATGTTTATTCCCTCTAGGAATTGGTCTCCATCTCCGAGCTGGGAAGAGGCTGATTATCCTACAAACAGGTAGTTGTTCTGACCCAACTCCCCAAACACAACTAACCTTCTGATGTGAACTCAAAATATTCCTTTATTAGGAGCACCGGCAGACCAGGCAAAAAGTTTCTCTCTCACCGCAGGCCAACAAGTCCATCCGTTCAGGAGATGAATAGTTGTCTGCCATACCTATTCATCTCCGCCCCCTGCCTTTTATCCCCAGAGCTTGGGTGGGGTTTTGCTAGCAGCAGTGGCTCTTCTGTCCCAAGGACCTGCCCATAGATTTCCACTGCTCTCCTCTCCTCTGCCTTCTGCACATCTGCACATCAGGCACTGGACCCGGCTGTTCCTCCTCTTCTTCATCAGCCACCTCCAGACCTGGGGGGGTTGACTCTCCATCTGAGGGCAGATGGATGGCCCAGGCTCCACCTCTCTCCCTCTCCCTCTCCCTCTCCCTCCCTCTCTCTGCCAGCTCCATTCCCTCTCCTCCCCCAGGAGCTCTCAGGTTGCCTTGATGCAGGCCCTGACTCCCACACCTCCTCCTTCTCTGATTTGGCTGCTGGAGGGGTTGGCAGCCAAAAGGCCACAACAATAGTTGACAAAACATGGTTGACTGGCGAAGTTAGATTAGTTCAATTAATTCCAGGGCTTTTGGATTAATTAACCCCAAATGTTTGGCTTAATTAGGTGGGTTAAGGCACACTCAACAATGCAATCTTAAATATGTCTACCAAAAACCAAACCTCACTAGGCTGAGGGATTTTCATTTTCAGGAAAACTGTCAGAGAAGGCGGCGTCAAAAGAGACTTCAGCCTAGAATCCCTTCTGCAGTCACAAGCAATCTAAATCCAACCCTCCTCGAATTCCATGGACCTGTATCTAATTCTGAGCAAAGGCCAACGTTTCATTGAGAAGATTCCTGAGCATAGAGGGTTTTACAAATAAATGAGTTCGTTTGAACTTATTGGGGGCCTGATCGCTATCAGTCCAGAATCACAACTGGAGGAAGCCATGCAGGGAAGAAGAAGCTGAGGTCTTGGAAGCAAGTGGGAGACAGGCCTTACGTTTAGATTCAGAACGATGTGTTGATCTTGGAACAACGGCAAGCCAGCCAGCGTGTAATGCAGATTTCCAAGAATGCCAAACGGACACACACCTATCAAAGGTGAAGCAAAACAAAGGGACTGAGAGGGCAGAAAACACAACAACCAGGCTTTGGGGGATTCTCTTAGAAGGCCAGTGCTGCACATGGACACGGCTAGTCCTCAGCTTACGGCCAACCTTTAAGTTTCTAGGTTCTATCATATCTCAAGACTTAAAATGGACACATTGCAGCCCTGGTCAATCTCAGCAGAGATTATATTATCTGAGGCTTCTCAGGAAACAACAACTGAATGGAAAACTGCTGGTGACCTTTTACCGCTGCACCCTAGAGAGTATCTTAAGTTACTGCACCTCTGTATGGTTTCCCAATTGCACAGGGGCAGATAGGACAGCGCTCCAGGGGTTAACATCATTGCCCAGAGGATCCTGGGTTGCCCTCTCCCCTCTTTGGAAGAGCTTTATAGCTCCCGCTGCCTTAAGAAAGTTCAAAACATTCTTAAAGATCCATCTCATCCTGGGCACTCTTTTTTTGGAACTATTACCATCTGGCAGATGGTGCAGGATAATAGTAAAAACAAGGACAAATAGGCTGAAAAACAGCTTCTATCCCAGGGCAGTAGCTCTGTTGAATTCTGCTGTATAATGCAGTGCTGGTGTGGTGTTGCGGGTTTTTGGTTCAATGTATAGAATGTGAAGGATGTGTGTTTGTGTTTATTTTATAGTCATAATGTACACTGAAGATGGTATTTAATTTCATTGTATGAGGTGCAAGGACACTAAATTAAACTAAACTAAAAACAAGGATAAATAGGCTGAAAAACAGCTTCTATCCCAGGGCAGTAACTCTATTGAATTCTACTGTATAGTGCAATATTAATGCAATATCAGGAGTTTTCAATTCAATGTATAGAATGTGAAGGATGTGTGTTTGTGTTTATTTTCATAGTCATAAGGTACACTGAAGATAGTATTTAATTTCGTTGGTACGAGGTGCCATGACAATAAAGTAAACTAACATCAAAAACATAAGACAACTGTGTGGGTTAGGAGGATTGTACCATGTTCAATGTTTTTAATGTTTCATTTTGTTTTTGTGTTTGTTTGTCTAATCATTTTTAAAAAAAAAAACATCATCAAAAAAGCACCACAAAGAAAGTTCTTCCTGCACCAACTCAGAAAGCTAAAGGCTGCCCAAGGAGCTGCTGATACAGTTTACAGAGGAATGATTGAATCTGTCCTCTGCACCTCTATAACTGTGTTGGAAGCTAAAACCCAGCCCTCTCCTAGGAAAATGAAATATTTTAGGATATACTAAAAAGACAGGATATTTCCCCTAAAAAGAAAAGTAGAAACTCAGAGAGGCAGAAACTCACCCCCCCCACACACACACCTTTGCTAATGGACCATTACTCTGGCCTGGACCAGTCTCTTCTACATAACAAAGATCTACTCCAAGTAGAGCCATAATAGGAATTGCCTTTCATTACATCATCATCCAGCAAGGCTCAACCAAGCCTGGGACTCAGGGCAGCCTACAGAGTTGCCCCTGCGTGGCCCCATGGGAGTCTGACAACCAATCAGAACACAAGCTCAAATTCAAATCCCAACAGAGGATATAAAACAATTGCACCCTCAGCATGTTGTCCCTTTCCCTTCTTTTCCTTCACCCAACATCTTGAAGCATGTGATCATCCTTTTCACTTTGAAGCTCCAAGCCACGTGGTCCTGTCCACCATTAAACCATCTTTCCAAACAGCCTCCATGTTTCCAGTGTCTTTTTCCCCACTTGGAACTGAACCCAGAAGGAGATTTCTTCCAACAATGTCTGGAAGGATTGTTCCAAGGTCCCTTCCAACTCCATTGATGTTCTATGATGTTCTATGCTCAAGGGAGCTTTTGTGCATGCACAGTAAGGCTTTGCAATTACTGGACTGTACATGCCAGAGCATGTACTGCTTTGGACACCAAGAAGATCACAAATTTAATGGAGGCATCTAAGCTACTTCCCTTTATGGTCAAACATCAGGTAGGTGGTTCCTGAAAAATAAAGAAATAAAATAGGAAAAATCCTTACTGTTGACTGTGCCAAGAACAGTGTTGAGGCGGTTCAGCACAACATCGGCAACTGGACACATCTGTAGTGGAGAAGAAAACAGAGGCACAAAATCAAAATCACGTGAAGTATTAGTACCGCTTTATAAGTAAGGCCACACCTGGAATTCTGCATCCAGTTTTGGTCAGAACGGACCCACTTTGGCTGGGCTGAGGCTGCTACTTATAGCCAGCAGCCGCAGTTGCCAGCCAATCAGAGTGCGGGGTTTTCCCGCACTTTTTAAACCAATCATTTCCAACGTTTTACAAGAACAGTTCAAACTAAGCCAATGACTTCAAACCTACATACATAACAGTGGCTGCTCCACCACTGGTGGTTTTTAAGAAGAGACTGGACAACCACTTGTCTTAAAATGGTGTAGGATCTTCTGCTTGGGCAGGGGGTTGGACTAGAAAACCTCAAAGGTTCCTTCCAAATCTGTTATTCTGTTATTCAGTGGAGCAGCTTGCCTTCAGACGCTGTGGGTGCTCCATCACTTGAGGTTTTTAAGAAGAGAATGTCTGAAATGGCATAAAGGTCTCCTGCTTGAGCAAAGGGGGGGGGTGTAAGACCTCGATGGTCCCTTCCAACCTAGTTATTCATTATTCTTGTGATTCTTTCCATCCGATCAGCCCCCTGAATCATCTCACCTCACTCCAGTCAATCGATCTGGTGGTCTGCTCTAAGTCCAGCAGAATCTAATGCACTTCTTGACCCTGTGATGCTATTCTGATGTGGTCCTTTCTAACTGGTGGCCCAGATTGTGAATTTGTGTTCATTGAAGCTACGGTACTAAAAGGGGGACAGGCAGGGGTGGGATTCAGCCGGTTTGGACCGGCTTGCATGAACTGGATGTTAAATTTACATCTGGTTTGCCGAACCGGTAGTTGAACCAACCGGCTGGCCCCACCCACTCTGCCCCTCCCCTCCCAGGAGTTTCAATGTGGCCCATTTTGGATGCAGGTAAGTGCAGGGTCCGTGTGGAGGCCCTGGGAGGGAGAAAAACAGGACTTCCAGAAGTCCAGAAATGGGCCTGTTTACGGCTTACAGAGGACCTCAATAGCCCAGGGGAGGCCGTTTTCACCCTCCTAGAGGCCCAAGGGAAGCCTCCAGACTCTGGGGAAGGAGAAAAACAGCCCTTCCGGAAGTTCCGGTAGGCCACACCCACCATGGCCATGCCCACCCAGCAACCAGGCCGCAAACCGGTTGCTGGGATTTTTGAATCCCATCCCTGGGGACAGGCTATAATACAGTTGGAAGACTCACCAAGCCAGGCATGAGTTCATTCAAAAGAATGCGCAGAATGTCGTCCAAGGACAATGGAAGGAGCCTGAAAAAAATGAGTGGAATCATTAACAATTATTAAAAAGTTAATTATTATCATTCTTTGTCACATAAAAAAAATTCTGTTAGTCCACAAGAGAAAAATCAAGCTTCATCCTAGGACAACAGTGGGACCAATCCCACAGCTTCCTCCTACAGGAAGTCCTCGACATACGACTACAATTGAGGCCCAAATTGTTGTTGCTTGTTAAGTGAGTTTTGCCCTTATTTTATGACCTTTCTTGCCACAGATAAATGAATCCCTGCAATTGTTAAGCTAGTAACAGAGTTGTGAAGGGAATCTGGTTCTCCATTGACTTTGCTCATCAAAAGGTCACAGAAAGGGATCATGTGACCTTGGGACACTGCAACCGTCATAAATAAAGCTAGTCCTGGATTTACGACCACAATGGAGGATTAAATTTCTGTTGCTAAACGAAAAGTTTATTAAGTGAATTTCATCTCATTTTATGACCTTTCTTGTCATGGTTGTCAAGTGAGACACTGCCGTTGATAAATGAGTAACCCAGTTGTTAAGTGAATCTGGCTTCCTCCATGGACTTTGTTTGCCAGAAGGTCACGTAAGGCCACGATCCCAGGATACTACAACCATCATAAATATGAAACAGCTGCCAAGTGCCTGAATTTTGACTGTGTGAACATAGGGGGTTCTGCAATGGCCGTAGTGGCAGAAAAACGGTCATAAGTCACTTTTTTCAGTGCTGTTTAACTTCCAAGGTCCCTAAACGAACAGTTGTAAATCCATGACTTCCTGTAACCACTTGGTGCTCTGTGATAAAAATCAACCATTCAGGTTTTCATACAACTAGAGACTCTTGAACTTATGGAGCTTTTGCAAAAGGGAATTCTGTGCTCATGGGCAGAGCACACAGAAGACATGTTTCCTAGGAAGGCTGGGATTTATATACAGTTTCATATATACAGTCTCTGCCCATTTCTGGGTTCACAATCTATCCAGCTACGCATCACCCTACGCAACACCCTAATATTGTAGCATACCATCTGTTTCCTTGCCCTGTTTACCCATTCCCATTACCAGTAATCTCCACCATTAACATGACACAGGACAGCATGACCTGCCAAATATATGACCTTCATATATTAACAGAGAATTCTTACATAATATCCCAGTAAATCGTCTTAGGGTAACACAGAGGCCAATAATGATGTCACCATTGCTTTATATTTTCACAGGTATAATTTTACATATCACATGCTCCATAAAGGATGTCTTCAAGAAGAGGTCAGGACATCCAAGATAATAATAATAATTTATTCGACTTGTATGGGTGACAAGATGGGTGACAAGACAACCACATCTGTGTGACCCAAGCCAGAATACCTTTTGTTATGTGGCCATGACTGTGGGAAGCCCCTCTCCTAGAAGAATGAAATATTTTGAGGAATATTTTAAAAAGGCAGAATATTATATTTCCCCGAAGGGAGAAGTGGAGAAACATGTTTTTTTAGAGGCAGAAAGCAGACTCAATCTTTCTTAATAGCCCCCCCTGCCCCTGAGCAGATATTTTGTGCCCATTCAGAAAGACTGGGCCATCCTATCTAGACAACAAAAGACCTTCATCTCCAGGGTGATGGGTGTCAACTAAAAAAATACTGCTTTGGTCTTTTTAGTTGCCAGCAGAAAGGGAGTGGTGGAAAGTAGTGCATTCCTCAAATGCTTCAGATAATTGCTAGGCAGCCGAAGCTGTTGGAGTGCAAGGTTATTACTGGAGAGCATTATTGATGACTCTTGGCTATGGATGTGTCCCATTGGAGAATATACATCCAGGGGGTGGGGGGAAGACCAGGGTCAAGGGTGAGATGAATGAAGTGTCTTAGTGTCAGCTGCACCCAGGTAAGGCTGACATGTTCACTCCTAATAAATCTTTTTTTTTTACTCTGAGAGTTGTGGCTAGAGAATGTTATGATTTGAATGGGGGTGAATTTGTCAGAGCCCTGACAATGAGATTAAGAAGAACAGGATATGATCTTTCAGGACATAATAGGATTAACCCACTACTATTTAGCAGAAGACAGAGCTCACTATTATTATTATTATTATTACCTTTATTGTCAGAATGCAACGTGTACAATGAGATTGGCTGAGTCTCCCTTCATGCACCCCCCCCCCAACACAACTCACAGTGAGGACAGAAGTCCCTAACCCAGTCCCAATCTTATTACACCATGTGACCTGGTTGCACAACCTGCCAGCTCCGCAAGTCTATCATACTATGTTGACGTGAAGTTATTTTCCATTCAGACGTCTGACAGCCCACGGGTAGAGCCTGTTGGTGTCGCTGGCTATGCCTCTATATCTCCAACCTGATGGTAGGAGAGTGAAGAAGTGATGACCAGAATGTGGGTCGTCCCTGAGGATTTTCCTCACTTTTCTAAGGTAGCAAGCCCTAGCAAGGTCATCTAGTGGTATTAAGGGACAGCCCATGATGTTTTGTGCTGTGCTCACCACTCTTCGTAATGTCTTTCTATCTGTGGCTGTCAAGCCTGCGTACCACATCATCATGCAATATGAGAGGACTACATTGCACAATCTCCTATAAGGGCATTTCAGACACTGCATAACCCTCCTAGCAGCATCTCTGAAACTTATTTAAAAAAAAATCCATGTACTCCTAAAACCAATTGTTCAGCTGACTCAGAACCCACAAACCCTAGTGGTTCATCAATAAACCCTCTTTCCAATCAGCCTCCAGCCTCCATTTTGACTCCAGAGCCTTTCTCACGGCTACCACTTTTTGCAACACCTGTTAAAATGGGACAAGACTTGGATCACACCGTTGGGGCTGCCATTTTGAATTTGTTTGCTTTTTTTTACCTCTCTCCAAAGACCTTCCCTGACTGGGCCAATGATCTTCCTGGTGAGGGAACCTTTCTTCTGATTCAATGGAGGAAGATAAGAATTCACCAAATTCGGCTTTTCCATCTCATGGCGACTGGGAAGTCTAGGATTTGTAGTTTCTTTACCAGTGGTGGGATTCAAATTGTTTTACCACTGGTTCTGTGGGTGTGGCTTGGTGGGCGCGCTTCACGCACGAGCACAGAGGGTTTGCTACTGACCTTCTCCTGCAATCCTGCGCTCTCCTTGTGCGTTAAACAGCTGACACACGCAATCCGCTGTGCCGCATGAAGCAGCTGAGCTTCAAAACCAGGAAGTCAGTATGGAGCCTGGGCAGGTGGGCAGGCCCAACAGCTGATCATCGTAGCGAACTGGTTTGCTCACAGATGATCCTCAGAGCTACCAGTTCGGTCAAACCAGGATGAACCAGTAGAATACCACGCCATCTGGTGTCAGGATTCTGGCAGTTACCCCAATTAAATCATGAGTCTCAAGCCAAACTTCAAAAGGATTTATTGGGAGTTAACATGTCCGGCACTGCCTGGGTGCAGCTGACTCTGAGACACATAATTCATTGTCACCCTTGATCCTGGTTTTCCCTCCACCCCCTGAGTGTATCGTAATTCACATTCTCCAATGGGACACCTCCATAGCCCAGAGTCATCAATCATGTTCTCCAGTTAGAATTTTGCCTGGCAGAAACTTCAGTCACCTAGTTACTATCTCTGAAAACATTTATGGAATGCACTTTTGATTTCCAAGTTGCTGCACTGCTCTTTCAAACCCCTTTCCCCCTCCCTGTCTGTTGGCAACTCTAAAAAGACCATAGATACATTTTATGAGTTGACATCTGGAGACTGACATAGCTCCATAGCCTACAAAACCTACTCCCCCCACCCACATTAAGTGCCTGTTTGTGATGTACAAAGACTCACCTTGGCAAGATCCGAATGCCACCAAGGTTGGTCCTGCAATTCTCAAGGAGAAGCTTGGGATTTTCCATCTTGTCCAGGACCAGCTGGCTATTGGCTGTGATGTTTACTTCTACCTGGAGAGTCAACGGCTCTCCCACATTCCTGAAAAAAAAATCCTAATGAAATAGAGACAAGGCTGTTTATCAGACCAACAACCAAAAGTTTCCCAAAGAATCTTCCAAGTTTGGAGAGAGTGCTGGCTTTTTCCATCCATCACAAATATTTATTGGGTTTATATCCCAAACATTTCATCTAGGAGCTCAAGAACATTCAGCTAAGGGTTCCTTCTTCAATTCTACCTCCAGAGAAAGTGAGACAAGCTCAAAATCCAAAATTAAGGGTAGATTTGAAGGTGAACCTCACTGATCACTGACCAACACTTTCCATATGACACCAGTGATTTTCCTTCTTTGGTTTCCTGACCTTGACGGATGCCTTATGCCTTCTTAAAGGCATATCTCCTAGCTATTGTTCCTACAAAACCAAATCCTGATTTAACTATTTGAAGATACTAAAATTTTTCTAGAGGAGGACAGATAATCAGAAGACCTCTCTTTCTTGAAAATCCCATGTCCCACAGATCTTACTTTTGAATCAACCATGGTTGAAAGTTAGGAATCTTCTCAGGACAGTATGAGTTCCTGGGGATTAAACCAGGCAAGATGGCGGAGGCAGTGTTGCAATCCAAGTCTTACCTCTTTCGGTGTGCAACAACAAGGCACTTACAAAAGACGGAGATCTTAGATTGCAATGGCAATCAATATCAATTGTTTTAATTAAACATAACACACAAGTCAATGTTTTCTCTTTCTCTACAAAATGGCTAACTCTACTCTACTCTACTCTACTCTATTCTATTCTATTCTATTCTAACTCTGACAACTAAAGCTGGAAGGAAGGAGGAGATTAGGAAATGCTACCTGTGGAAATATCAGCCAAGAAAGGTAGCAAGATTTGCTGTTTCCCAAGGAAGCCAACTCACCTGTTGGTCTGGAGGACTATTTGGGTGTAAATGTACAATTCAAGACCAATGGGGAAAATCTTCAGGGTAAAGTTAGGAAGGCTGATATCCACAAGCCTCAGCCTGGAGATAAAAAATGAGCTTCCTGGTTAGCAACAGAAACTAAAATTATGAACGACATTCAACGTCATAACCCTGAGTGGTGCAGTGGCCTAGAGAGATACAGCTCTTGCCTCACAATCAGGAGGCTGTGAGTTCGATTCTAGCTAGAGGCAGAAATTTCTCTCTCTGGGCACAATGAGAATATATTATCTGCTGAACAAAACTCTGCATCAGTGACAGTAAGGGCATCTGGCCCATAAACACTCAGCTCCATTCAGTTGCCCAGACTCCACCCTGCAAGGGATTATGGGGTCAATAAAAGGAGGTGATGATTCAGTGTCATAACCCTAGACATGTTAAATCTAACTTTTTCCATGGGACTTAGGTTTTGCTGATCGACCTTTGGGGTCCACGTGTGTAATGGACTGTGTACGTGTCTGTGTGTGTCTGTGTACAAAGTGTGGGTCACAAAGAGAACTAGGACAGGAGAATGATCTTCATTATTATTTATTTATTTATTTATTGGACTTGTATGCTGCCCCATCTCTGAAGACTCTGCTCACAAACCAAACATCAACATCAACAATAAATAATTAAAAAAGAATTAAACAAACACAAGCCCAATATTTAAAGTTAGAATTAATTTAAAAATCCACCCCCCAGGAGATCAGCACAGCCCGGCCTGTTCAAATAACCAGGTCTTCAAGTCATGACAGAAGGTGCGAAGGTCAGGGGCCAGACGGAGCCCCAGGGGTAGTTGGTTCCACAGGGCGGGAACCACCACAGAGTAGGCTCAGCCCCAGGGCACCACCAGCCGACACTGACTTGCTGATGGGACCCCGAGAAGCCCCTGCCTATGTGCTCGCACAGGGCAGTTGGCACTTGATATCGGCAGGAGATGCTCCCATAGATATCCCAGACCCATGTCATGTCATCTACCCATGTCATCTCTATCTATCTACTCAAAGTAAAGCAGGCAGTTAAAAAAAAGCATGAAAACAAGCAATAAATGACCAGATGAAGTTTTCCAAGGCTAAGCAATTCAGAAGGCAGAAGAAAGAAACCCAGAATTTAGATGAAAGAACTCAGAAATGTAATTATCTAAAGTGTTTGCTCTGCAGAAGACAACCAGATGTTCCCTTAGAGGCTTAAGTCATGTCTGCAACATGTCTGCATGTTTCTGTCATAGCAATAGCACTTAGACTAATATATCACTTCACAATGCTTTTACAGCCTTCTCTAAGTGGTTTACAGAGTCAGCCTCTTGTCCCCAACAATCTGGGTCCTCATTTTATCCACTTTGGAAGGACAGAAGACTGGGTCAACCTTGAGCCTGGTGAGATTTGAACTGCCAAATTGCAGGCAGCTGGCAGGCAGCAATTGTAGCCTGCAGGATTGCACCCTAACCAATGCATCACCGTGGCTCCTTGTGGACTCATGTTGAAGTCTTCTGTTGAGTCATGTCAAGAACTAAAGAACTGAAGATCTAATTTAACATCAAGCCAAGGTATAAAGTCTGACAATAGGCAACTCACCCCAGAAGACCTTCATCTCCAGGGACACCACCAAGAAGTCCTCCACCTTGGCCTCTAAGAACACCATCAAGTGGCCCTCCACCTTGGCCTCCAAGAACACCATCAAGAACTCCTCCACCTTGGCCTCCAAGGACACCATCAAGAAGTCCTCCACCTTGGCCTCCAAGAACACCACCAAGAACTCCTCCACCTTGGCCTCCACTCAACCCTCCTAGGGCATTTTTACTCACACCTCCAGTAAGTCCTTGAAGCAGGTCATCTTTGGCCAGGACATCTGAGAGCACTGCAGAGGGTTGAGAACAATTATTACAGGAGTTAAATGAAATTGAAACTCGGTCTCTGAGCTCTTGTTATGAGCAGCTGAAGTATAGTTTAGCTGAGTTGTTCTTGATTTTTCTTAGTCTTCCATCCCACACCCCTATTTCTGTCTTTGACCAAACTCACCTTTATTAACGTAGCAAACCCAGAACATTTGATATATCTTGCTATAATTCCTAAAAGGTTAACATTTCCTTTTTAAAACAGGGCATCGGTCTTCACAGAGATGGAGATAAGTTTGAAAATGTGTTGGGAAAACACATTGAATGGCTCTAAATTCTGAGATCATGTTCCCCAGCTACAGAGTTGAGTGTGCCCCATACCAGCACAAACTCCTGCAAAAGATTTTCTGTAGCACCTTCCAACTCAACTTGGATGAAAAAAGATGTTCTGGAGAAGTTCAGGAGAAGAAAGCCACCCAAATTGCTCTGCTCTTCAGCACTTGGGCAGAGATGGAGCTACCACTTAGTTTTAGAACCAGATTTCCATGATTGGCCACTGAGGCATGGTAGACTTTCCCAGACCCTCCATAAGGAGGACCTTGAATAATCAGCAGAGGTTCTTCAGCCTATGAAATTTTTGGAACAGGCTAGAGTGTTGTAGAAGATGGAGGGCCAAGATAGACAAGATGACAGTTGAATCTGTATAGATTGTCAGTCATCCAGGTCATGCTTGTCCTAAAGGTGATTTTTCAGGAGGCAACTGGAGTTTCTTTGTTTTTCCTTGAAGACGTTTCGCTTCTCCTCCAAGAAGCTTCTTCAGTTCTGAGAACTAGACTGGACTGAAGAAGCTTCTTGGATGAAAAATGACACATCTTCAAGGAAAAACAAGGAAAGTCCAGTTGCCTCCTAAAAAAGCACCTTTGGAGTGCACATAAAAAGAAATAGGGGTTCACTCATGCTGTTTTAGGCACTATCTTGACTTCAGGGATCAATTGATGGAGCTCAGGGATGAACTGAGTACTCCTTGGTGCTTTCTGAGCTTGGCTGGTTTATTACAGACATTTCATTATGCAACTAGATTCAACCCAACCTTCTAGCACTGATAAGGTTACCTAGTTGGGTAATGAAACATCTCCAAGGAAGCTCAGGGAGCACCAAGGACCCCACAGTCCTCCTCCTCCACCACTTCCTCTTCCATCTCTTCTTCCTCCTCCTTTTCCTCCTCTTCCTCCTCCTCCTCCTCCTCCTCTCCACAAACCCCACTCCCTTCTAGCATTGATGATGTTACCTAGTTGGGTCATGAAACATCTGCAAGAAAACAATCAACTAAGAGAACATCAAGGGACTTCAGAGTCCTCCTCCTCCTCCTCCATTCTACAAATCCCCCTCTCTTGTAGCACTGTTGATGTTACCTAGTTGGGTAATGAAATGTCTGCAAGAAAACCCCCAAGCTCAGGGAGCACCAAGGACTTCATCATCTTGATTTTTTTGTACACTTGCTGAAGAGGACCTTGGGAGCATAGGTCCACATTACTGGAAGACACTCAATCTGAAAAAGGCTGTCCCATAAAAATCTGAAGCAAACTTGCGGTTCCGGGTTGAGCCTTCTCGCTAACGGGCGGCGGTTTGAGATTGTCCGCGGCTGCAGCCCGGCTCTTGTGTTGGAGAGCTCCGATCCTTATGGTTCAGGGCTGAAGCTGCCTCGGAGGGGCGGCGGAGAAAAGGAAAGCTGCCAGCCAGAGTGAGGGGAGCCACATCTCCCCCCTTTTGGGTCTGGTCTTTTCCCTCCGAAGACGACAAGAAGCGGTGGTCAATATGGCCACCTCGAAGAGAAGGTCTCAACTGGACTAAGATCGGTGCAGGAGAAAAGAAAGAAGTTGACAGCAGAGGAACTGGGAATATCGGATGGTAAGATCAACAAAGGCACCCCGGGATTAAGATAAAGATGAGTTTTTAAAAGAAGAAGAAGAAGCCGTGCAGTGTCAAGTGAAGGAAAAAATAATAAGTAAAATATCTTTGACAGCTATAAGGGGCTTTGAACCGGGAAAGGAAGAAGCCGGCGTAAGAACTTAAGTTTGGGGCTCGAAAAATCCTGAATATTAAAATAAAAGGAAAGGGAGAAGATTTCGTGTAACAGAAAGTGCCACTTTGTGGATAAAAATTGGAATTTAAAGAAGAAGGAAAATATCTTGTTCCTTTGTGAATTGGAGTTGTTACAATTTTAAAGAGACACTGAAGCAAAAAAGCAAGACCCATAGAAGGTGAAAGTTTGAATTAAAATAAAAGACAGACTGCTGGATTAGTTGGTGATATTGATATAGACTCTGGACTTGGGCTAAGATCTTAGAAAATTTAAAGAAGAAGAAATAAAGAAAATAAAAACTTTGGTGGCCATCCAAGGAATTAAAATGGAATTTAAAAGTATGAAAGAACTGCTACAGGAAGTGACTGAACTAATTTGGCTCATTGAGAAGACATGGGCATGGAAATGGCGAACAAAGAACAAGAAGAAGGAATCTTGGAAAGGAGGAGCCAGCACAAGGGAAAAGCCATTTAAAGAGACAATTAACACAAAGATTAATACAAATAAAAGGAAAAGGAAGGGTGGTTAAAAAATGAAACCTAAGAAAGTAATTAAAAGGGAACATTTATGAAATTAGGCATGCTAGAAAGGTCCAGAAGAAAAGGAGCAGAAAGGCAAAAGAGAGGGGATTCAAATGGATGGAGAAGGGATATAGCAGGATAAAAGGGAGGAGAGGAACAAGAAACAAGAGCAGAAGATAAAAAGGAATTATATAATGAAGAAAGAAACTCATTTACATAGAGATAATGGTTAATGTATTAAGAAGGGGTTCTGCATGGAGAAGAGGGCTAATAAGAATATATTGTAATCATAAAAATGTAAAACAATAGAGGGGTTACTGACAATTTTATTAGATGAAGGTTACACTTTTACTTTTTATTTATAAAAGAAAGGTAAATGTTGATTAGATAAATTGAATTAACTGAAATGATTTTTGAAGATGTTTAAAAACTAGATTTGTCAGTAACCAAGGTTAGTTATTTTTACTATTATTTTGGAACTATAAACAAACTTTAGGGGGATATGTGTTGCAGAACCCGATTGAAAAGAGATATATAATGTTATGTAGCTTTTCTTTTCTCTTTTTTATTCTATCTTTTGCTTTAAAGGGAATGATTATCACTATGTTAATATGTTAACCACTGAGGTGTCACTTTCAAAGTAGTAAAGGGGGGCAAGTCTAGGTTTTCTTTTATTCTTTTTGTGTTAAAAGCTTGTATTGATTTAGAATTATGGAGAGAATATGTGATGAAAGGGCAAATCTGACGGATAAAAGAAATATGTAAATGATAAAAAGTATTAACAATGTGAAGATAGTTAAAGGATAGATATGGATAAACTTTATTTTCTATATGATGGGCAAACATATTGTTATTTCTAAGATATATAAACGTTTAAAAATATTTACAATTAATTTGAAATGAAATGGGGGGTTATACAGATTGAGATTAAGATTTGAGACTAGGATTAATTTGTTTGGCCCTTTGTTTGCCAAAAAATGGAATGGAAGTAAAAATGGGATAAAATAGGAAGTTAAATGTCAAAAATGAATATAGAACTATTGTCATATTTGCATGTAAAAGTGATGACCCGGGAATATGCTGTCTACTGAAAAGAGCCTTATTTGAACCGTTAAAAATTGAATAAAACTTGTTTAAAAAATCTGAAGCAAACTTATAATTGGATTTCCGAATCCAATAGACCCTTCCATTCTCTGTGATCTCCCACAGAACTTCTCCATAATAGTAATCTATGGAGAATCTCAATCATCCAGATCATGGTTGTCCCAAAGGACCTTTTTCCAAAAGGCAACTGGTCTTTCTTCAACATTTTCCTTTGAAAATGTTTCACTTCTCATCCAAGAAGTTTCTTCGGTTCTGAATTGAAGAAGCTTC